>CATQJL010000305.1:63166145-63473736 GCA_958299035.1 Cylicocyclus nassatus
AGCAGTGGTATCAACGCAGAGTACTAGCAGTATGGATTCAGTTTAGAAAGTGGTGCGAGTAACTGTGCTCATTCTAGAATTTCACAGGCAAGCTATAGCTAGTCTTAAACCGAAAACTTTTTTGTAACCATTTTCAATCAATTCTCGCTGACCTTCGCTTTACTCAAATCAGTATGAGTGTGCTTTTCTAAAACGAGTAACAATTGCAACTTTGTCACATATCCTGAGGACATCACGATACCGTTGCGTGACGGAAACAATCATAATCGGTCCACTGCGCAGCCAGATACTATTTCTCTCTTTCTTTTCATTTCTAAGAAATATATCGAATTGCAGAATGGCAGAGACGACACTAATCCGTCTAATTTTCTCATTTTTCAGCAACAGGCTTGGATCTTAGTATCCGTGATACCGTTGCCTCTTGGCGAACAAAACGATTAATATGTAAGTAAGGGACGTAGAGCTACATAGAAGATGAGCTTAATGTTTCTGCAGGGCATTCACACTAGTCGTTACACTTTGCCTTGCGGCTTCACTCAATGCTGTCAGATTATTTGACTACAACTTCGTTAGGAATCAAATGTTCCCTCTGGCTGCCGCCGCCTATTCGGATGAGCCAAGGGGCTGCATACACAATCGCTTCAAAGGCTATAATGGAACTCATGGGAACTTGGTAATTCGCTTTTTATTATATCTGCTCTTTTCTTCGAAAGAGGACATGACAGCACGAGCTGAGCATGATAATTATTTGCAAGTACAGAAAGTTCTGCTTAAAATTCAAACATCTTTGCTTGTGCACGTTGCGTAAAATGTTAAAGCAGATCTTTATCGCGTGCGTTAATTGCTCGAAAGAAAAAGTACGCTTTTTCTTGTTAGTAAATGGAGAGATGCCTTAAAAAGGAAAGCGCTTTCAGGCCTGCATACACGTGCACCCCCCCCCCCGCGGGGAGGAGAATTTTCTGAAAGGGGAAGCGTCATATCTCGCTACTACAATAATCTTTAACCTTTTTTTCTCTACTTGACTTAGGAAGGTTCTCATATACGTGCGTATAATGGATGCAAGGTTACAGCCATGGGGATCCTCAGGGGGATCACACAACATAATGAAAAACTCTCATTTTCAGCGCTAATTATCTTTCTGAAAACTCAACGAAAACGCTGTGAAATTGTAATGAGGATATAATTGGCACAGCCAAACATGTTTTTGGCGGGAGAAGTAAAATTCAAAGATTGTGAATTTCCGATAATCTCTAGCTCGCGAGCAGTGGTTCATCGAAGATTTTGAATTTCTGGGATTTTACTTGTTTTAGCTATAGTCGTGTTCGATAGTGTCATACTACATCCTCAGCACAATGTTCCAACGGTTTCGTTGACTTTTTGAGAAGGTAAATGACTTTGTAATGAGAGGTGATCCTTTGAGGATTCCAGCGGATCACACAAGATAGTGAAATTGTGTTCTTGTATGACAGTACCATGGCAACTATTATGCGCAGGTATCAGGGTATGAGAGTTCGTAACCAGATTGAGAAAGCAGAAAGAAGGTATCTAAAGTAGCGAAATACGTGGCGTCCCCTCTCAGATCCCCTCCCCTTTCCACGGGGATGTACGTGCATGTGGGCTTTAGTAATGGCCGCTTGAAGTTAGATTTATGTTGATGAACTCAGATGAAAACTGCCATCTCAACAAAAAGCTGGCGGTGAAAAGATTCGATCCTGGAACCTTCTCTGCCATAAAGACCATACTCAAGGCACCATTAAATCGTTGCTGCACCACCTGCAGTGCTGTACCAAATAGTGCATTCAGTTGGACCTACAAGTTTTTCAGAAGAGTGTACGGTAGGTAACGATTGCGGCTTTATTCAGCATTCATGACTGACTTCAGTGACATACTTCTAAGCTCAAGCTCATATGAGGTATTTTTGCCCAGCAGTGAGGTAAACATTCATAAAATTAGTGGTGCATAGTGCTTGCAATACATGCAGGAAGCAAAATGATTCTGCGTTTGTAGATGAAATTTGAAAGGTTGTAACGCTAGTACGTTTGTCATAACTGAATAATAAAATTATCCTCAAAACTTCTATATTACAAGTACTCTGCGTTGATACCACTGCTTAAAGCAGTGGTATCAACGCAGAGTACTATATTGAACGCGAGCGAGAAGTTGTACAAGCAGAATTTTCCAACTTTTTGTATGATGCCTAGATGATCCTCGGCGGCCAATCATCTTTTTTCAAAGTCATTTTTCTTTCTTCAACGTAAATGAAAACATTCCAAAGCTGTATTCATTGTCTAACCTAACAGTGCTAAGCATTTTGCTGATAGAAACAAATAATGTCTCGGTGTCATGAAAATCACGACGAAGCACAAGTCGAAAGTTGGTTTATCGAAATTTCGATATTCCAAAAACTCATTCGTTTCTAACAAAAACACGCTTAACACTGTTGGATTGAATAATCAGTGCAGCTTTGGAATGTTTTCGTTGACTTTGAAGAAAGAAAAATTTTTTTGAAAGAGAGACGGTCGGCCGTCGGGGATCAACAGGGATTATACAAAAAGCAGGAAAATGCTGCTTGTACATCTTCTATCTCGTGTTCAGTACGTTTATAGTGAAGTAGGAATAGTGATAGACAGACAGCGTAAGATTCAGACAGCTGGTTGGAGCTTTTGGATATGAAGCTTTCTTTTAAGCTGCGATCTCCCAGCGGGAATGTTAATGTATGCGGCCTTGAGTCGATTCAGCCATTTGTACAAGAACATTTATGGCTCATCTTGGTTCGGAGCTGAATTTAACTATCTTCATCACTTGCTGAACTCTGTTTTGAAAAGAGGTACGATTATCATATGGCAAAAGGAAGTTGTCACAGCAGGATTCGTACCTGTGACCGTTTGCCTGAAATGCACCGCTCCTACCCCTTCACCAACCATGTTTCGATGGGCGCTTCTTTTTTGTTACTCAAGCAATGGGCGCTTCGGAGTCAAAAATGGTAAGCTCAAGAGACCATTTAGTAGATATTGAATGCAGATTTGAACTTGGCGTTCCAAATCGTGATGAACCATATATTCTTGTTATGAGCGGCTGGATCGACCTAGGGTCCATTCTTCGTGAAATCTATGCACAAAATATCTCAAGGAAGAGATTATAGGGATATCCTATCGAGCAGGACACCATAGAATTGCATCCTCTTTTGAACAAGAATATATCCGAAGTTGGTCATCTTTATTCGTCACTATCCCTACACAATAAGCCTTCTTCAGCTGTGTGGTCATGCGCGAAGGCAAAGATTTGAGAAACAAGATAGGAAGGAGTTTGAGAACTATGTAGCGGATGTCTTCCCGATGAGGAAAGTACAAAGAAAACTTAGAAATACCAGAAACTTGGTGCGTTTTCGGATTCATAGCCTCAGGAAAAAAGTCTACTACAGGTTCTGTTCTTGGTTGAAAACTGTACTGCCTGGCTCTACCTTACCAAACCTATTGGTAACAGCTTGAAAGTTGCTATCTCGGACCTCTTCTTTCTGCTGCTCGACATTCAGCGACGCATTCCAGAAGACAGGTAAAATCGTAATCTCCCCGCGTGGCATCAAGTATCATTTCAGCAACGATTTCCTTGAACGAATGCACCACATGGAGGTGAAAGCAAGAGATCTCATTGCACTGATACAAAGATATAAGCTCAATTGGCATAACTTTTGATCATCACTACAAATTTGCGACAATGAGTTTTTTTTTTCGATTTGAAGTATTAATACATGTAGTAGAGGAATCACTTATTGTTAGGAACTAAATGCACAACTTTCTTTCTGGTTGGTTGATCCTTACCTAAACATTGGTCTCACTGCGAAGAAAATGCCGGAGGTACACCTATCTCCCCGAGTATCATTGATAAACTTTTATTTTTCTCTAATTTTCTACTTTGTGAAATTTTCGAATGTCTTAAGAAAACACCGGCTGTGCGGCGAAAGTGCTAAATAAACATGACTACCGGTTTTATAATGTCATCAAATCATATCATAAAAAATTCAAACTACTAGTGATTTATCCTATGTATTATTATTATTATTATCCTATTATTATTATTTTATGCTAGTTATCGTGGTCGTTCCGTTCGGTATCCCCATTGTTCATCATTCGAATCAAATGATTCTATTCGATAGGCTGAGCTGTTTCTTTCACTTTTCTCAAAACCAATCTCCTGTTTGTCTTTTGTAAAAATTCTTGCTCAGGAAGAGTGCTTGGTGGGGCTTACAGAGGACTTCCGGTAAAATTACTTGGCAGTGTGACGTTACGCATATCTTCGTGGTGAAAAGCGTATCAGTAGGTATTTATGTATTCGAGAGATTTCCGACGAGGGGCGGCGAAATGTTTTTCTAAATGAACGGGCGTAGCGTTAACCACCCGTTTGAAAAAATTTTGGGACGTTTTACATAATTGGCCCATACCCTAAGCTTCCTCTCCCCCAGGGCTAAAATGAATTTATTTTTGAGAGCAGCTTCACACAGAATATTAGACTTCGATTAAAATGTGCTATCCCAAGGATATCCAATGTTTTACGCATATTTGCACAAACCTTGCTGGTATTGTAACAAGACAACACGAAAACCGACTCAAATATTCAGACCGCTTCCATTGCTTTGTTAGTGGTGGTTTGAATTCAAAAGTGCAATGGGCAGACACCATAATTGATCCACTACACCCAATTCGCTTACTTTACTTTATTATTGTTCAGATCAGTGATTTGTCTAGCAAAGTGAAGATGATGAAGCTGATGATGCGGATTGAGTATGGCATATAACTTCAATGTGAAGTGTTTTATTCCTTTTATGTGACTGCTTACCATTCGAAATATTTCGAACCATTGCGGTCATGGAAACGGTTTTTTATTGAGAGATTGCGAACGCAGAAGGAGCCAGGGCTCGGCACGAGGTGACCTTTGGGAAGTGCAAAAAACGAAGCCCCCCTTGACCAGGGCCCGGCACAAATCGTCTGGAAGCAGGCTGGACTTCGTTTCTAAAGCAAACAGCAAAGGGGATACGTTTTTGACAAGTCGGAACCGAGCACCAAGGATAAGCGCCATTTAGTCGAACACAAGTTTTTCGGAGGTTATCACACGATTGACATGCTCTATGGTGCATGGCGAAAAGTGCGCGCGATTTGAAAGCAGGGCTTAAATAAACAAATTGCTTGTTTACAGCGCACGCAAAAGCATATGACACCAAAATTGAACTGTATGTATAGAAAATTGTTTGCGAAAGTATTATGTAAAAAGAATTGAAAACTTATGTGAAGTAATACCTTTTCCAAAATTAGATCGTCTCCAGACGGCCACTAGACGATCTGAGATCGTCTGGAGCATATATTTTCGTCACTTCACATAAGTTCCGGATCTTTTTAGCATGGACGGATTCCCCGCTCAAAAATCTATCCCGCGTGAAGACATTTTCATATCGTTGCCTCTCCTTTGTTTTGTGCCTTCATTTCTTCTCGCTTTGTAAATATCGCGCTCTAATGCCAAAATCTTGTGCATGCGTAGTATTCAGCTCCAATTTGGATTTTCACTCTTATCTCACGTCTTTTCTTCCAGACTAGTAAATCTTTCTTGTTTTCACCTTCTCCTAAGCAGATAGGTCAAAGGAGACTTCGTAAAACTTCCGAAAGTCAGGGGAGACTTCGTTTTCAGAAACCCCAGAAACCGACTCGTGCCGGGCCCTGCCCTTGACTTTCACGAATTTTTACGAAGTCCCCTTCAACTCTAAACCCTAACAAAAAAACCTTCAAAAAAAAAGAAACGTCGACTAGAGAAAAACGTCGCAATTTTCGTGTCTTTGCAGCCTCAAAAACGATACCCCCTTTGCTTTTTGTCCCAAAAACAATATCCAGCTTGCTTACAAGCCACCTGTGTCGAGCCCTGAATAAAGCACCTGATGTTCAATTATGCACCCTCAATACTGTCCATTTGCTTGGTAATCACCATGAGGTCACTGAATGAAAATTCTCAGATCGGTAGAAGGCAGCAGCAATTTGAGCTCCTTTGTGGTGAAAGGTTGCAATAAATAGCTTCCTAGATAAAATCAAAAGTTATTTCAACCAACCTAACATGAATACGGAAAAAGTTGCAAAGCCTCATGGGATTGGCCAATACAACCATCGTTTTACATCGCAGCTCTTGTCAAAATCTGCAGCAAACAGTTTCCAGATGGGTTCTTAGTTTGTTTATAAGCTGAAAGTGTAGTGCACGTAAAAATGACCGCTCAAGGTTTTCCGTGAACAGCGTAAGAGTTTGATTAATAAATCTCAACAGCAATGACCATATATAATGCGCACTTTGGATCGATTTGCAATTTTTTGTCGTCTATATGAGTGCTAGCGAAGAGCAGACCATTTCAGAAATAAATGTATCTTTTCTTTGTCAAGCAGCTTGTTTTTCAAGCTTTTACTTCGATGACTGCTCAAAAGCCCCTGAAAACTTTCTCGCGTTTATCATTTTTTAACTTGTATCATACATATCCGATATTGTAGGCTAACTTTTCGAGGTTTCTCCAACTTTTTTTTAAAGATACTTTTTCAATTTTTGTAAAAGAACAGATTGGGCCGAACTGCTGTAACTATTATTTTCTCTGAGAAATGACAACAGATATATTCTTTTCAATCCGGAGTAGGCAAACATTCTACGTGGTGCGCTGCTCCACGTGGAATGTTCTCACTGGCGCAGCGAGATAGCTTAGAATGAGAGACACAGACTGCAGAACAGTGCGAGTCGTTGCGAGGCGGACTTCCGCCCAGTTCAATTTCCGCCTAAACTGAGTTGAAACTTAATATCACAAAATGTTCAATGCACGGGATAGATAGAATAGTAAACATATAAAAAAGAGCCTCAGAATTTTTTTCTTTTGAGTTCTTCGAGCACTATCTGGTTTCTGGACTAAGAACAATACCGGTAGTGCAGCTACATTGGTGCCCCCGTCAGCAGTTCCCAAGGAAGCCAAAATTATAGTGAAAGATTTCAGCAGAAATTTCAGCAAAAATTGAAATATGTTTTTGAGATGAGAGGCTTCAAAGTATTAGAATTTGAAAAAAAAACAGAAAGAAGCGGACTTCAGCATTCGCAGATGCCAGAACGGAAACTATCATCACTTGCATATTGGAAACAAAAACTCGAGACATATCTTGCTAGCAAAAGAGAATATTCCAAAACTCAGGCACCATAACGATACCGAAGTTGAAATAAAGGCCTTCACGCTAACAGTAAGACAACTAGATCGACTGTGACTCCATTACTTGCCATCATAGGGATCAGAAAGTTTATTTTCTTATCCCCTCAGATTTGCAAATGTATAGAGAGAAATCACATGGAGAAACAGGAATATAATGCAGAAGAACAAATACTGTGCGGCGAATCCATTGGCGATGAGTTCGAAGGAACAGGGACTGTGGCGATGAGACTTCAAAAGCAACTACAAGAAAAATTGCCTAGAGTAAAACAAGAACCCTAAACAACAACTCTACAAAATTAGGCATATTGTGAAGCTGGAAAAGGGATAGCATGCACCAAAGAAGCAGCGCACTTCTACACTGTTTGACAGTGCTGACCGTTTCCATAAGAGGCGTTTTCGTCAGCCGAGAATGTCGCCAATTTCGCAAACGTACCTTTGATTCAATTGGATTGGCGGCTTGCTACGAGGCCTAATCAAGGCTAGAGAATGATCGAAGAGCACGCTCGCGAGGGAGATGCAGATTGCTTTGGGTGCAAGCGGTCGCCTCCCAGAAGCCAATCCCTTCGAATCAAAGGATAAGCACAGCATTTAAGGTTGAGGTGGCTAAATATAGATTGCTTTAGATAGCGGCACACTCGAAAGTGATCGTTATTCATTCGACAATTCCTCACAAGTCTTCTGTGAAGGGTAAGGGATAGTAATGAATATATAGGTAGAGGTACAAGTCATCGTAGCAGTTTAGCGGTACTTTAGTACACTCATTTAAATCATAGGTGCATTTCATCATTGTTTTTATCTCTATGACTGATATTTTCTCAGAAGTTTTCGCTTTCAAGATGGAGCAGAACATGATTACGCCGAACACTAGAAAATCGGAAGGAGTTCAAGCTCAGTCATCGCTAAGCAACACTTTGCTGAGTGCTTATTGCATCTGAACACCAGGTTTTGAAAAGGTTCACAACTATGTGCACTTGTAACGCTGGGAATAGAACAATCACTTGTGCAAAGCCTGCTTCAATCACAAAGAATACAGAGTTTTAGAGAAAAGGAATAAAATTTTTCAAATTAAGTTGCCAGTTGATTACTCTATAGTGCGGAGATGTGAAAATTTGCCGTTCTGCGCGGATTACCTCGACTTATAGCCTGCGCAGATAGAAAAAAACTGAGGAGATAGTTCCGGCACAATAAATCGAAAGGGTCAATCAGTATATTTTGATCAAAATGGCTTATTAACACACGCCCCATCTCATGCATTATTCCGCAAAATTTGGCTTACATTCCATGACGGGTGCGTAGCAAGTGTTACCCAGACAGCCGCCTGGTGCAGCAGCCAGCCGCCAGAGCTGGCACCAACGCCGCGGCTGAGCTACCGTAAGCGCGCTCTCGTCGTCCGCAACCTTTCCAGAGAGATTTTCGCAGCAGCCTCGCACCTCATCGCGCTGAGGTGCGAGAATTCCCTCAGAGGTCGCTTTACTGCACATATTATATATCGATCAAGACAGCAGAAAATTTGTAGCTTATTAGTAAGATACAATACAAAGAATATATAAAAACAAAAAAAGTTCAGAGAAATAAATTGATGGACTCCCTTCCATGACTCCCTATCCCGTTATAAAAAAAATTTTTCAGGGAAAAACCACAAAAATCAATGAATCGATAGAAGCAATCGGTATTATCGAACAAAATGGCTTCCTAACAACGCTCCACCCCATGCTTTATGTCCGCCAAATTTGATTCAGACTCTATGACTCCTTCTATCCTTTTTCAACGGATCTGAAGAAGGGTTAAGTCAAATATTATATAAGTACTGATGATCCCACCAAGAATTTCTTCTAGAAGTCTGTAACATTGAAAAGTTTTAAAATGCAAAGACTGGGCAAAATTCAATCAACTTTGTCCGCATGAATCTCTATTCTTGATTGAAGGTTTTACAAGAATCAATTCGAAAGACTGAAGAGGAAGGAAAAGTTTGTGTAGGTGAAATGCAAATTGATCCGAGCAACTACACAATTTGTCCCGACCTTGTTTAGAAAGCCACACTTATACCGAGTGTGCATATTTTTGAATGATTCGACATCAATCCCAAGCATAGGTGCGATAGGGGGAGCCGGGCCCTTTTCAGGTAAAGGGGGTCTCTGCCACTCCCATCCTTGTAAGGTGAAGAGGGTAAGTGAACCATGAAAGCGAAATGCCACAACAAGTTACATACCATTCGAAAGCTGAGGTCATGTATAATCGACGTAGACCGTCGACTTTTTTTCTAGGAATTCTATGCCGCGAAATATGAAGGATTTTATGTACTTCATATATCAACTGATTTTGTGTCCTCACTTTCTGCTCTCCAAATGAATACTACGAGAAAGGTCTGTGTTTGTTAATGAAGACTTGCTTTATAACATAGCATAAACAGCAGTGATTATGTCTTCGTTTGGCAGAAATCTGCTGTTGAAAATGGACATGATTTCAGATATGCGGTATATTTCTCGGTAAAGAGGGCTAGAAAGAAGTCGACGGTCTACGTCGAATCCTTTTTTCCTTAGCTGTCGAATGGTTTATGATTGCTGGGCGAAAAAACTTGCCAGTTTTCAAAGATGGGGTGGAGATTTACTATTAACACATTCACGACAAGGCCGATTTTTCGATTACTGCCGTTTCGGACCAGAGCCTTTTTTGCTTTGTCAAAGTTACGACCCACCCGTGTGTCGTACTGTCCGAAATGGTAGTCTTTATGGAAGAAATTCAAAAAATGTCTCCGAGAATTTCTCCATAAGGGTTATCGAAGGCGCTGATTACCAAAATATGATTTATTTTAGTTTTTGGCGGTGTATGGTAAGGTTACGGTAGTCTGTACGAACCCAATATCATGGAATTTCATAAAAATTGTATTTTGGGGTTATATCACGTGTTGATCACTATTATAGTGTCCACTTTGTTCACCACCTCCCCACAGTGGGACTACGGTAGCAGTTCGGTAGAATTTTCGTAAGAATTAAGAAACCGCTGTAAGAAGGCGGTATTAGAACTTGAGACTATCATTTTCGTAACCAGCATGCTAAAAAACCTATGTACACATAAGGTTTGAGCTTTCTGGGATGAACAATGCGAAAAACCAATAAAATCAATAAAATCTAATTTTTGATGGGCTGACATCAGTCCCGTGCACTTCCCGTATTTCTCGTGCATGTAAACTTGAATTATCAAAACAGCGCCACACTGCGGAAAGTTTGAGCTAAAGTCTGCGCCTTACCTCTATCTACGATATACCTACCGTAACATTACATTACAGTATCCCGAACCCGGACCATTCTAGCTGGAGCTTCGCCAAGGTGTCCTCAATCATGTGCCTGAACCCCGTAGAATTCCATCGTATACTGGCAAAGCTAAAGCTTCAGGAATCTTTCGACCCACAGGTGGGTCATATTGTCCGAAACGGCAGAGCACGTACGACCCACCGGTGGGTCGTATTGTCGTGAATGTGTTGACTTGTTCCACCCAGCTCCTCCAATGTATTGGCTTTTATGGGTCACCGGAACAAGCATTTTTTTAATGCCGGGAAGCAAAAAAAGCCCTGAAATGCTTTATTCCTTACACAAGCTGAGGTCATGGAGAATCGACGTAGACCCTCTTTTTTTATAGCTTCGCTCTGAAGCGAGATACGAGCAATTTTATACGCCTACTCACTAGCCAATTTTGTGTAATTACTTTATGCTTCATTTTTGAAAGGAAGGACAAAGATAGAAAAAAAATAGACGGTCTACGTTTACTGGCAAGGTCTTCTCTGCGATAGTGTTAGACAATCAGGCACCTACATTCATTCTTCACGGAATGTATTGACAAAAACACACATGTTTTTAGCTAAAATGTCATATATCTCTAGGTAGAGATGAGCTAGAGAAAAAGAAACGGTCTATGTCGAATCCATTTTTCGTGGGCTTTCTAATGATATATAGGTTATTGGGTGAAAAAACTTGTGTCTTTTCAAAAATGTGGTGGAGATATTCAATACCAACTTGCTCCACCCCGCTCCGGCTTTCTATGTGTCGCCGGAGCAAGACTTTTTTGGACTGGAAAAGCTTTGTGCACCAACAGTTTTTATACCATTAGGTAGCTAACACGAGAATCGACGTAAACCGTCTCTTTTTGCCTAGCTTTTCTGTGAAGCGAGATACGAGCAATTTATCTAGCTACAATATCAGCCAATTCTGGGTGATTATCTTTTCAAACCAAGAAGGTTTGTATGTGTGCCAAGTTTGGTCCCGATCGGTTCAGAAATGGAATTTTCTATTCGGAACATACGTACATACAGACATACAGGCACACAAACAGACTTCAGCTTTATTTATAAGATTATTCTCTCTAGTGAGATATGGTACGATTATTGTCAGCAAACATGCATCCATCACTAACTAGTACAAATTTTCTACTCTTGTGCAACTCTTTCTTGAGACAATATATATTCATTGATACAATGTTAACACGTTTCGGACCGGTGCTGCACACGGTGCAGCACGCTGCTATGAAGGATCTTTTTGACGTTTACAGGAAGTTTTTTTAGTCTAAGGTTATTATGTCAAAGGTTCAAGCTCCTACTTTTCAAATGACTGTGTAGAGCTGTGGACCAATATCTGTTCAGGAGATATGAGAACAAATCGAACAACAGCTGCAACGAAGTGCGGCAACGCGAACGACGCGTGTGACGTCGCAACTTTCCTTTGTTTCGATTTCAAAGAGAAAAACCGTAGTTTTAATAATGATGCGCACCGTGTACAACATAGATAGATACTTTTGAATACAATTTGAAACTGTGTTCGTGTTCATATCTTTCAAGAAAGCTCAAAAGTCCCTCTCAAGCGACAAAATTCAAACACCTCGAATTCACTCAGAATTTTGGGTATGGAGCTTATCTGACATGCTGATTACAGATATAGCATTTAGTTTACGAAATAAGGTCCCTTTGTTGGCTAACGGCTAAAAGTACACTCTTTTTCGCCGCGCGCGGTTTCGCGGTCCGAAACGTGTTAATTATTCAAAGAATCAGACATCTTTTAATTTTCGATTATGTTTCGTTAGCAATGCCACTTTGAGTGCGCAGAAGGTCTCGAGCATCCGTTTTTTTCAACAAGACGCTGTTGATTCGATAATCTCTTGCAGTCTTGATGTCTGAGAAGAAGAACAGCTTTCCTTTCTAAACAAAAAGTGTCATTGTAACAGCTGTTTGATTCTGCCGTTATGCCTTGATTCTAGTCTCAACCTCAGGTGAAAGGGTCAGAAAGATGCCGGCCCTAAAGTGAAGGGGGTTAGAGAAATTACTCCCACTATCGCATCTATGATCCCAAGTATTCACTATTGCATGCTTCTCCGCTTATACTCTGCTACGAAAGCAACATATTTTGTGCTTGTAAAATAACTTACACCCGTTTCCAAACATCAAGTGTTAGGTTGTAACAAGTTTTGTTACACTACCAGCTTAACTTTTTACCGCAACAAATCCTACACTTCTCACGTTCAGTCAGGTTTCAGAGTATCATTGATCAGTATTAATCGATAGTAAGCAAGGAGTTAGAGATTAGACGTCTTTGAATTTTGCACCAACTTTGATCCACACAAACTTGGAAGATGAAAGTTAGAAATTTCCAGAAAAGGTGCTCGAAAAATTATGAAATAATCGAAATTTCGCTAAAAAAACCTGCGGATCTCTTACTTGCTCATGCATAAATAGACTGGAACAAGTTTTGCAACTACTTTTATAAATTTTTCTCTCTTATGTGACGCATCCAGATTTTGCCATTACGTAGGCATGATGTAAGTTACAAACACAGCTGCAGTTCTGCCAAACTCTGACATAGCAATGAGGGTTAGGTATATGGGAAAAACTTGTAAATTATTGCAAATCTGGCTGAGAATTGGCATATTCGACATGCTGATCGCGAAGACGATGGAATTGCATGTAGCGTCGGTTTTGTAGAATTACTATAGGTTCACGGTATGGCGTCTCACCTTAAACAGGGAAAGATGCGTTGATACAACAAATGAATATGATATAGTATGTGTTCGGCAGATCAACCAACCACTATGCGAAGTTTCGGCGAATTTTGAGGCGACTCCCTAGCCATTGACTGTTGTCACCAGTAGCCTTGCGTACAGTGACTCGTTAAACTTTGTTAAGGCGCTATACTTGGGACCGAATCGAATAATTATTCGATCATTCGAATAAATCATTCGAATGCGAATGATTCGAAAAGTCGAATATTCGAAAATTTGAGATTTCGAATAAAATTCGAAAGTCGGATATTCGAAATTTTCTGTTTTCGAATATATTCGAAAATCGAATATTCGAAAATCTTCATTTTCGAATATTATTCGAAAGTCGAATATTCGAAAATCTTAACATTCGAATATTATTCGACAGTCGAATATTCGAGGGTCATTCATTCGATCATTCGATGTCCATCAAATATTCGAATATTCGTTGAGCACCGAATATTCGGAAATTCGATATGAATTGACTATTCGAAAATTCGATAAGCTGCGATTAGTCGAAAATTCGATATGCATAGCGTATACGGGGTTTCTTAGAAATATCTACACACCGTTTGATAGCTAATACCTGTCAAAGTCTTTTGCCAATTTCTGGGTAACATCCAGTAGGGATGGCTTCAGCTTATAAATACAGCAGAAAGCGAATCACTCACGTTTTTCTATTGTGTTTTATCACGGTAGGAAATCCCAGCATATAGACCAATTGCAAAATAAGACGTCCAAAATATTGTCCTCAAAGAAGGTCTTCTGTGCAGCAGTGTTTTTACGTATGCTAATTTTACTACGCACGAGTTTTCAAGCTATGGCAATCACATTTTTGAAAGGAGTTGAAAAACACTTGCTACGGTGTACCTGGCGTAGGTTTTGAAAAAAGCATTACAGTTGAGCGCAAATTCTACATAGAGTGAGTGTATTTGGAAGTCTAATGCAAGACTTTCGGCCCTTTTGATTCTTTTTCTTGGGGAAATGGCTCTTGATGTTTCGAAACCCGCTTCAATCTTACGGTAATTTTACGACAGTGAAAAGCCATTGATAAATCGTTTGATACTCTAAGTTGATGGCAGCCTACAGATCTACATACTGTTGGGACCGCTGTATATCCAATTGCAACTCTCAGTGAGGGTATATAATCTTCTTTGAAGTACAAAAAATCTCTTCACTACCGTCACAGGAGTAGCTTCTAGTTCCCAAGTCTCTTCACGTCACAACTAAACCGTTTTTCCATCGTAAATTGTAACATAAAACAGTGTTCATTCTCAACAATTACACGAAACAATTTATTCTTGGATGTTTTGGCCTTTCATAGTCTCAATGACGTAAATTATTCGATCAGTGAAAATCGAATGATATTTAAAAATCAAATACCATTCGAGAACCGAATAATATTCGAGATTCGAATAACGAATGATATTCGACATTCGAATATTATTCGATTCGAAATTTTAATTTTCGAATAAATTCATAGTCGAATATTCGAAATTTGCGATTTTCGAATAATATTCAAAAGTCGAATATTCGAAACTTTCAATTTTCGAGTAATATTCGATAGTCGAATATTCGAGAATTTCGATTTTTGAATATTATTCGATACTCGAATGTTCGAAATTTTCAATTTTCGAATATATTCAATATTCGAATATTCGAAAAAAATTTCAAATTTCCCCAAGTATATCGTGCATGGTCTAGGCTACGAATGGCCTTATTTTTGCCCACAACCCCATAAGTCCTCGAAAATTACTAGTTTTCGAAAAACCTGAAATTTTTTTATTTCGTCTTCAGATATCAAACACTTTGTGCAGAAAATTTTGATTTTGTCAATTTCTAGCCGGGTAGAAATTTAGCACTTGCATATATTGGGATGCTTCAACAAATTCTGCAACTGGGTCCGTAACTTCTCGCTTTTGATATAGGCGCGCTCAAATTTTGATATTGTGTAAATTGCTATGTGAGCTATAGACTGACACAAGCCGCTCGCTTTCTGCTGACATAATACAGAAAATCCGAGAGTTTTCCGGAAATTGGTGAAATTCGAGCATTTATATGGTTTTAAGTGAAAATGAAACCGTTTTCAACCTAGATCATGCAACAATCCGAAAGTATGCATAAATTGTTGCTGAGGTTGACTCATCTAGCGCAGTAAGGAAGAAATGGAATTCGAAGACAACTCAAGATTTGACGCCCTCACATAGTTAAACGAGCCGCGGTACGCAAAGCTGCTTAGAGACAAGCGTCAATCACTAGGAGTCAAAGTCTCAGAATTCGTCAACACTTTGCATGATGGGGTTATTTGCCCTGCCGAAATAAATATCATATTCATTCATCAAATTAACGGCTCTTTTCTTGTTCAGCGTGAGACTCCATACTGTAAACCTACCGTAACCTTGCAAAAAGCTCCTACCATGCAAAACCAATACCGTTTCCGTGATCAGCATGTCAGATAACTCATCAGTCATTGTAATAATCTGTTACTTTTCCCCTCATACCATGTACCTACCGTAACCACGCTGCGACGTCAGAATTTTGCAGAACTGTGGCTGCATTTGTAGCTTACGTCACGACCTACATGATGGTAAAATTTGAGTGCGTCCTATGCAAAGTGAGAGAAGTTATAAAAGTAGTTGCAAATCTTAGTGAACGGCCTAATATCATACTAGGCCTCTTTATAAGTTGGAGTTTTCAATTTGTTGTCGCTTTTTGATGAAGCGGTTGGTTTACGGCAAACCACTTGTACCATTTCGAAAGAGCAGATCTTGCTTTTTCAACTATCCTTCTTTTTGGGGCGAACCTATTTTGTCCTTTGTTATATTCTCATTGTCAGATCAAAGTTTTCTAAGTGGCGAAAATTGGTGATTTTGGTACCGGCATCTTCCGCTCCATATAGGAAATTATTATTGAAACGAGAGCGTTACTAGCGATCGGAAACAATTGTTTACGGGATGTTGGTGCATATGAATATCGGCTCCATGTCATAGACGCCTCAAAAAAGGATAAAACGTACTTTTTACCATACTATAGATGTTTCCATTTAACACAGGATAATAATAATCCTCTACTTGAACTCTTTCAAAAAAGCCTCAGACGCTTCTGAGCTTGCATCCAAACATTTGCGCCATTTAGACGGAGCCATTCGTTGTTCAAGACGGACAGTTTGATAGGATCTGTTGCAGAAATAATGCGCAGAACCCAAACGGCAGCAATTGACCACAGCACTTGTTCGGACAGTTCATAAAAATTGTTGTACTGCCATATTGGCAGTATACCAATATTGATCGCTACTAGTTCCGCCTATTAATGAAGAAAAAATTATGTGGGATGCAAACCAAATACAGAAAGTGCAGGTGTCGAGTTTGTCAGTTTTTGCCTCTCAAAAAACTTTGCTTTAAGAGGAAAAATATGTGAAGCAAGCTTTGCTTTCCCTCCATTATGGAGGATAGATTCTTTACAGGAAGAGTGGCTCTTTCGAAGCCAGCGCTATTTCAAGAAATGACGACAAATAAAAAACTCCACAAAATGAAACGACTCATTATAAATCTTTGATGTGGAGTGCATTAGAAAGTGAGGGATCTGCAGCTTTTTTTTAGATGAAGTTCCTGTTTTTCGAACAAATTTTCGCGCACTTGAAAAATCGTAGTTTTTGGCTTCGAACTTTGCGTGTATCAAAGTTGGTCCGAATAAAAAGATCTTGTAGAGCTTGCTCCGTTCTATCAGTGGTACCCTGTACCTTGGTTAAATATGAGAAGTGCATGACTTATGGCGTTAAAAAAGTGTAACAGGACTTTTATTACAACGCAATCTGTCCTGAATGCTTTTCCCGTTTGCGTGAGCGAGTAATCCTTGGTGAGTCACGAGCGCGGCATTGATCGGCTGTGTGCGCGTACAATTCGCCTGCTTTGCACTTACTCTCGCTTTCATTTCAAACGGCTTAATTCTACAGGAGTTACTTAAGTGATGCTTTTGTTCTTTATGACCTTTTTGGCAACAATTAGACGAAATATAGTCAAACATAAGATTTTGCAGTTGCAATTTCTTCACACTTAATCCTTTAGTTTCTCACTTTTCTTATAATAGTTTATAACGTAACTTTTCTAGTTGTTTTTGAAAGTTGATTCGTAATCACCTTTTATTCATTCTTAATCTGCTACTTCTCAACCATGCAGCCATTGGTAGTGAATCATGTAATTCATTCATTTGTCGCACCAACATTGTCACTATAATATCGTTTTTCTGCCTCGCGCGTAAAAACAATACTTTTGGTTTTATCAAAAGTTTCTCGCTTTTTTGTTGGTCGACGCACCGCCAGAAAAACGTTAAGTGACGAGCAATCTAAGTTTGACTTAGCTTTGTTTTCTCTTTTTTAGCGCTACTTCATTCTCGTGATTACTGAGTCTTTGCAATGCTACTTGCATTTCCAAGTAATTTCCTGTGTGGATACGAGGCTGATAAGTCAAAATCACATATGCGGCTCGAAATTAATTCAAAGTGTCATTTATTTAACATGGTGATTACGTATATTGCACACATTTGTTGGAACTTTCTCATAGAATTAAGGTATGTCTGTAGGAGGTCGTAATTATAGCGGCCAAAATTTGATCTGAGGAGGGGGAGGGGGAGCGTCATATTATGTTTACGCTTATCGCATGCCATACCGCTATCGCTTTATCCGTGGCTACGATAATCACTTTACCCTCATTTGCAAAATTCTAGCATGTTAATAAATGCTTCACACATAGAATAATGAAGTGCAAGATTTTGTAATGTGTTGTGTAGGTTATATTAGGTCATTCCGAAAGTAATTTCGCTTTTTTCAAACGGGCGCCACATCTGATGGAACAAAGGTGGAACAAACAAAGTTTTAAGAGATCTTGGTAGCATTCGAAACAGCATTTCATTCTCTTTCTAATGGTTATGAAATTGTTGTAAAACAATCGATGAGCTTTCAGAAAATAACCAAAATCTGCGACCTATGCTTTTTGAGATAGTCAAGTTTCACAATTTTTTAAGACTTTTATATCACTTCTCAGAAGAAGATCAAGCGACGGTTCGGTAGAGCAAACCTCATAGAATACAGTGCAACTTTTTTCTCTTTTCCATAGCTTGTCATACATTTTTAACAGAATTTTAACTGATGCTACCGATTTCCATACTTGGACAGCTAAATCCTAGTAGAACATCAAACCATGAGCAGCTCGGTTGTCATTCGATGCAGCTTTTTCTCCTCTTTTCAATGGATGTTTTTTGTTTCCGATTCATTTAGATTCCGGGGATAAAATTATCATAACTCATTTTTTTAGGGAGCCCCAGGCTGTACCCGAAAAACTCGAAATTTGATATTTCAAACCCGTAAACCCTCACTTACTTTGTAAAATTAATGCTAACTCATAGTACCATCTTGGTAGTCTCAAATTCCGGAAAATTACGATGTTTGATGCGATTGTGGTTGGAGGGGGCCTGCCAAAATTCGATGGTTTTGCTAAAAAAATCTTTTAAAAAATCACGGCGAGATACGAGAAAGGGAGAAAAGTAGCACTGTATTCTATAAGCTTTACTCTTTCGAATCTTTACTTGAACTCTTTCTGAGGATTGATATGAAAGGTTTAAAAAATCGTGAAACTTGACCATCTCAAAAAGCAAGGGTCGCAGATTTTGGTCATTTTCTGAAAGCTCATTGACTGTTTTGCAGCAATTTCATAACCATTAGAAAGAAAATGAAATGCTGCATCGGATGCTACCAAGAGCGCTTAGAAATCTTTGTTACGTCAGATGTGGCGCCCGTTTGAAAAAAGCGAAATTACTTTCGGAATGACCTAATAGAAAAGTCTTACAAGGGAACGATACTTAGTGTCAGTGGCCTTTTGAGATGAGATGTACATCATTATACTTGTCTCGCAACGCTGATTCGGAATCTGACTTCCATTTCTGCTGATCGTTTCTCTGAAAGGAGTTATGGAGGATTTTCAAGCCAAGTTTGGCCGCCCGAGTGAAATATAATCGGAGTGCCGATGCCTCTGGTAGGCTGTGGTGTAGTGGTTAGAACGACAGCCTCACAAGTTGCAGGTGTAGGTTCGAGTCCTTTTGTGTTTTTTAGGCCCGTATGCACGTACATCCCCGCTGGGGAGGGGAGGGGAGCTGGATCCCCAGGGGAACGATCCCCTCCGCCGAACCCCGCCATGACAGAGGGGAGGGGAGCGATCCCCTCCCCTGCACCTAAGCGGGGATGATGTGAATGGTTTCAGAGGTATTGATCGAGCGAACCCCAGTGCATACGGGGTTCGAATGGGGGAGGGGATCCCTTCCCTTCCCCCACTCGAACCCCGTATGCGCGAATTCAACTCAATAACGCGGGGGAGGGGATCGACATCCCCTGCAACGAAGTAGGGGTTCGATGGTGTAGATCATGCCAGAGACGCGGATATTCTGATTCTGCTCAGTCATTACCAAGCATTTCGTTCATTTTGACGGAGGATTTTCTTTGAAAGCCGGGTTCTTCTCTCAGCGACCTGTGGCTTGCAATTTGTCTTTCTTTTCTATATTCGCCTCTTGAGAAGGAATCCGAGCAATAATAGCAGCCAGTTTCGATTATTTGTAGGAGTTCTTGATCATTCAGAAAATTTGCGCATTTTTCATATAACATAATAGTTTTAACTATATAGGCTGAGTAAACACTTTGTAACTTTCATAATTCATGACATGTTGCCATTATCTTGTTATTTTAACATAAGCTGCCTCGAAAAAATCTAGAAAGTAGCACATTTGCCTATTTCTGAGTAGAAATCCCCTGGGGAGTGATCCCCTCCCCAGCGTTCCCCTTGTGCATAGCAGGGATGGCCGCTGGGGATCATTCCCCTGGGATGAAGGACGATATGCTGCTGATAGCTACAGCGTTTATGGAGAACTGGCACAATTTGCCGCTTCTGTTATGTGTTAGAATATTGCTTTGAGCGTCCGCGCGGCACCCCCCCCCCTTTTCGGCAGCATAATGTCTTCTACCCATTCCCTTGCAGAGACACATCAACTTCTATAGTTCAACATTTTTACGCTGAAATGGGGCAGCATGAGCGAAAGTGGGCAGCATCCAAGAAAGCAGGAACATAATGGGAGTAGAAAAAATCATTTTTAGTGCCCCGAGCGCAGTCACTGCATACGCGCATTCCGCAACCCTAAATTATTGAAAGTGATGAGATGAAGATAAGTTGCAGTCAAAATATGAAATAAGAAAGATTTTTTTATAGAAAATTTGAAAGCAAGGTGGTTTCCCCGCTTGATCCCCTCTTGTGCATAAGGGGGTTCACTTCCCCTCCCCACAGGGGATCCCTTGTCCGATATTGTCTTTGTGCATACGGGGGTTCGCGCGGGGAGGGGAAGGGATCCCCAGCGGGGATCATTTCAATGGTTAAGCGCACATCCCCTCCCCGCGGGGATGTACGTGCATACGGGCCTTAGTTCTGCATTGCCTCAAGCAATCTTCTTTTTAAAGGTTAGGCATCCTCGAGGTAAATGCATGCCCTTACTCGAAAAAACCAAAGAAGAGTCATTTTTATATGAGTTCTTCCTATATTTATTCTGCAAGGTGCTTACAGAAACGAAAATAAACGGAAAATCGTGTTAAACACAGTGATGGAAATCTATGACAAAGGTTTAAAGCATAAGAGATGCTCGCAGTGAGCGCACCGGATAAAGAATAAGTCGTTGCAGTTGGCTTTCTCGCACTCACCCAGCAATTCACGCGAAAAGATTGTACTGGGGTTTGAAATTGACCAGGATGCTCATCAAGGCAGCCTGCGGCATACCACGGGTTTTGTTCGAAATTATTCTAATAATGATTAATAGATATATTTTAGGCAAACAGCAATTATTTCTCCGAATTTTTCATCTTTTTTGAAGAGGAACGGCATGCGTTTACCTCGAGGATCCCTAACTTTTGAAAAAAAGATTAATTGAGGCAATGCAAAACTAAAAAACACAAAAGGATTGGAACCTAGACCCGCATCAACTTAAGAGGTTATCTCTTTAATTACTATACCACAGCACCAAGCAGAAGTATCTGGCACTCCGATCGTATTTCAATCGGACGGCCAAACTTGTCTCGAAAATCCTCCATAACTCTCTTCAGAGAAACGATCAGCAGAAACGGAAGTCAGATTCGGAATCAGCGTTGTGAGACAAGTATAATGATGTACATCTCATCTCAAAAGGCCACGAACACTAAGTATCGTTCCCTTATTAGCATGCCGCTTGATACCCGCAATCTGGCCCCCAATCAAGCCGACCAACGATTGCGCAAACGGCCGTAATGGCTCAATGGCGGATTACGGATAACACTCTGCACGCGATGCTGACCGTAGCTGTACATTCTACCTATTAGTGTTTGTCCTTGCCCAAGGCTATCCGTGACTCCAATTTACAGAAATGCTTCGTAAGGGGAACGACGTTTCCTGAAGGATTCACCCTTTGCTTCAACCAGAATGGCTGCTGGAAGGCGGGGCTTCATGACCTGAGAGGCGACTGCTCGAGTCCACAACGCAGTCTGCGCCTCCCTCGCGAACAGCCCTCTGATCATTTTCTAGTCTCAATTAGGTCACGGAACCCCCTTCCAGCCGAAGGTCTGGTTGAAGCAAAGTGTAGTTGAATTTTGTCATGCATTTTTCGTTACAATGACTTTGGTCCTTTTCGTCGTATTCTTTGGTTCTGTTATGTCCAAACTTTCTGACAAGGAAAGGTAAAAAATCGTAGGCCAGAGTGTTTTTCTACATCACTTAAGACTTGTAGAAAAGTCAACAATATTTTTCAAAGCAAGTGAGTCGAAAATGCATGATAAAACTTGTCGGAGGCAAATGGTTGAAGGCATCATAATGGAAATGGCACTCCAGAAAAACAAACTAAATCCTGTACAAAAATCGAAGGAAGACAGTTCCAACTGTGACCAACAATCTCTTAACAAAATAATTTTTGCAGGTAGGGTAGATTATTTGAGATTTGAACTGTTTGATACAAAGGTATGGGCACTTATTTGCGTCATATTTCATTTAGACACTGTGCATATCGGGCGAGTTTTATGTTAATGTAACTCCGCATTTGGCATTATGGCTCAGTACAAAGTAGTATTTTATTTTGGGTAAAGATAATATTCTACAACGAATACCTAATTTCATGACTACAAGACGCATTTTTTTCTTCTATACTCGACCATCCTGAACACAACAAAGAATTTCGTGACCAAACGATCTTATACCGTGTAGAGCAAATCACGTAACCATTTTCGCAGAAGCAGCGCCAATATCAACAAGAAATCGATCACTTAAAGCGAGAGATCGAACGGCAGAAACAAGACAAGAAAAGGTTGTGCGAGGAAAATGAGCGATTCAAAAGGCATCTGCAAACAAACCACCCACCGAAAAACGCTCACACGAGTGAAGGAAAATGGGAAAGGGACACATGTCGACTCTTCCCGATCAGTATCAAGGACTCCCGGTCAAAACCCATAAAATAGGACCGGAAAGTTGAGAGGAAAGACTCGAGCGCGAAATAGTCGAGATGGAGAGAACATTGCAAGAGGTGTCCTTCCCGGAAAACAAGACAAACAAACCTTAGGGTGAAAAGAAGTTCAATGGCTTTCTGCAATGAAATCAGCGAATATTTCTCAGATTCCTGCCCACATTACGTCAACATAAACAGGAGACTAGAAATAGCCCGTCAGAAAGGACTGTCCAGCTTTTATCTTAAAGATTGTCCTCCCGACAAGGAGTGCGCTTACGCAGCAAGGAAATGTTGGTACTGCAAAAGATTGAAAAAAACCGTTTTCGGCGACCTCATTCCAAGAGATGTTGAACACCATTGCGCGCTCTGCAATGTTCCGCACATGAGGCCACGGGCAAAGCAGAGAATTCTCGTCGTCAAACAAGCACTGAACAATCATCGCAGACTAACTCAGTAATGGCGTGGGGAGTGTCGACGACGATGACCAAGTGAATATCACACCATGTAAATATATGTAAAAATCCCTTGTGTTTGTTTGACCATATCAAGTTACTTATTTAATGAAGCATTTGGTATTGTACAGTTTTCTCAAGTCAAGTTTTGTTTTGCCTTTCGTTACCTTTATCATATGACTCAAATTTATTTCCCCTTGAAACATATGTGAGAGCTAAGTTTTATCAGATCTGTGCTTGTATAAAAAGAGCCCAAATCGCCGTATGAGCATGCATCCAACTCAAGTTTCGCTCCATCCCCTCAGGCGCAAGTTCGCTGACTTTCAAGCTCGGCTCGTTCTCAAGTGCTTCCATTATGAGCGGGTCTTATCTGTACATATCTGTACATATCGAGATTTGGGAACAAAATTTGGACCTTCGACTTCAAACACAACATCATGGTCCCACGTGGCAGTGTTTCGCGTTTGGCAAGCTCACTAAAGCAAAGCAACCCCAATTTCTCCACGACCATACTGTGACATGTGGTTGATTATGGGTTTACTTTTACACCACATTCAAAATATAATACATTTAAAGGCTACATTCTCACATGATTACTCTAAGTGAGGTATCATTCGATACTATTAAAAAGCCTTGAGGAGCAAAAATTAGCAAACTGCCAGTTCCTATCTTAGTGCAGCACGAGTATCTTTCTGCGACATCATCTTTCAACGCTGCAGCATGCATAGCCGTTCTCTCGCAACATAGTTATATCAGAAACTTGCAGATTCATTTAGTTCAATAATGAAGACCCTAGGATACCTGAATCGATGTTGCAGCTATGACAGAAAGGACAAGTCTCCTTTTTGACGTCGTATTCGACGTTTTTGATGATTTCGAATTCCATCGATGGAGTGACCTGCCAGTGGAAATTAAGCTTCACATCTTGAAATATCTTACCTTTCCGACGCTGAGATGCTTTATGTTTTTGAGCAGGGAATGCTACGATCTCGTGTGCAAAGTAAAACCAACAGTTGACTTACGTCTTGGAGATGTGGCGTATCTAGCTTCTACGAAACAGGTGTATTTGTCTAGATTGAATATAGTATATAGTTGCTTTGACAGAATGAGAAAGACGTGAATTGATAAGGGGTCAAGAATTCAAGGTTTTTGAAGCCAACGCTCGGATGTCGCGATGGTATGGAATTACACATATACTGGCGCAAGCCTGAATCAGGCCCGAAATCCGCTCATGATTATGCATTGATATTTGTCAAGGACGGTCAAGAAGGATGTTCTGTAAAGAGGTACGAGATATTGTTTTCACGTCGTCGCTTATTATGCAAATCGTTGCAGGATGATAAAGAAGAAACGAAAATATCTTGAGCTACCAGGCACGAGTTACAGCTCGGATATCCTCACTGCTGCAATAGAATCTATGTTTGGGCTTTCTAAAGTCTTGGATATTCGAGTATTGACCCTATCAATGGTTGGTCCAGCCATATGCGTTTCTGACAGGATCTGAATTCTTTCAGTATTCACCAAATTCACGGTTGGAAGCTCTTTTAGCCGAGCAACCATCTTCACAACAAATAGCGAGAAAAGAGTTCACCTTGGACTTTGAAGGCGAACCCTCAATCACGAATCACTTCTTGAGATTTCTGAAACCTGGGTGTGGAATAATCGTCTTGAAAGATACATCTACATCGGAAGTTATTGAAGAGCCTGAGTTATTCAATCACAATATTGTAAGAATTTCGCAAAAAAGCTCACTTCACAAACTCGCTTTTTAGTTTCGGTGCGCCCGTAAGATCACACTTTTCGGTTGGAAAGCGGGAATGACAGATGAACAGCTTGTTCAACTTGCAGCAGATAATATTTATATCACTGCACCTCATATCACATCTCGAGCTATCAACAAGCTTGTTCGAGTGAGGAATCTATACTAAAAAACTGCAGGAAATTGTGAGATTGAATTTGACATCCAGAAAGATAGCTTGCAAAATGTTTCTCGATTGTTTTTCGTTAACCTAGTCATCAGTTTGAATTTGGAAATCTCCTTAAGCAATGCGATTGGCAGAAACATGCCTTTTCAAGGTAATTCACTCTAATTTGGACGAGCAGAACAGTTTCCGGCAAGGTTGGAGAGAGTCACTGCAAGACTTTTTGTGGCCGTACTTATCAACGAACCCTGAGGGTAAACCTTACCAAAGGTAAGTTTTACCTCGGGGTTCATTGGACGTATTCATCAACGAACCCTTGAGTGGAGGGTAAGGTTTACTCCGGAAAACGATTAACCCGTATCGATCAACGAACTCTGAGAGTAAACCTAACCCTGTGAGGGTTAATCTTACCCTTGAGGGTAAACTTTACTCCACAATTAGCTCATATTCACGAACGTGGTTCATCAGGGTTTAACCCTGGCACAGAGCAAGATAAGATTCACTCTGACACTTCTACAAACATCAAAAGTGATCTCTCGCTGCACTACTCGGTCCAGCGTTCTGTTTTGACAATAAACACGTATTTATGATTACTATTAGGTTGTTACACAAGTCTTGTTACACTTCAACTTCTTACGGCGATAAGTCATGCACCTCATATTCTTGGCAAGGCTACAGGATACCATTCGGTAGAGCGAAGCAAGCTCTACAGGACACTATGCAAATGTTCGCACCAACTTCGACCCACTATAAGTTTGCGCCCAAAATCTGAGTCGTACTGAAGACTCAAGAAACGCGAAAAATTCATGTCTTCGCTTAAGAAACTTCTATAAATCTCCAAGTTGCTCATAAAAATTGCACACTACATTAGACACTCATATGTACCATGAATTTTTCCTCATCTAGAAATCGAGAAAACGAAAATTTTCTTGTTTTTACTAAAAGAAAGCTATGCTGTTTCTATTTATGTACCTGTGTACTACAAGCCCTTAGAAGTATGCCCGTAAATTTTCAACTTTCCAGAAGCACTAGTTTTCGAAAAATAAAGAATTTAGCTTCTTTCACTTGGGTAATCAATGCTAAATTGAGGAATTTTCGAAAACTAGGACTTCTGGAAAGCCGGAAATTTACGGTTACACTTCCAAGGGTTTATAGTATACAGCTACATAAGTAGAAACAGCATAGCTTTATTTTTGTAACAACAAGAAAATTTTTATTTTCTCGATTTCTAGATGAGGGAAAAATACAGGAACGGTACATATGAGTGTCTGATATAATGTGCAATTTTTATGAGCAAGTTGGAGATTTGTAGGATTCTCTTGAATAAGGATATGAATTTCTTGAGCCTTCAGCACGACTCAGATTTTGGATACAAACTCATGATGGATCGAAGTTGATGCGAACTTTCGCATATATTCTTGTAGAGCTTGCTTTGCTCTATCGAATGGTACCCTGAAGCATTGACCCTTAAAAGAGTAGCACACGGTATAAAAGGTATAAAATGAACTGAGCAAAAGCAGTACTTACACGGCACAGTTGCACACATGAAAATAACACGCTGTAAGACTGGATGCTGCACAATATGCTAGAGATGTATTATAAAAACTAGTGTTAAAAGCTTATTCGTTGATTATACTACTATAACAGTGAAAGAATAGAAGTATAAAGTGAATTTAGCACGTACTTAGGCATTCTGTGATGTGAGTTTGCACAGCGCACGCGTAACTGGCGCGTTAACCCTCCAGGGTTAGTTTAACCACCAGGGTTCGTTGATGAATACGGCCACAGGTTCGTTGATCGATACGGGTGGATCCCGTTCCGTAGTAAACCCTACCCTATGTTGATGAATACGGTCAATGAACCGTGAGGGTTGAACTTACCCTCCAGGGTTAGTTTAACTCACAGGGTTCGTTGATGAATACGGCCACAGGGTATTAACCCTCAGGGTTCGTTGATGAACGGCCATTGATCTCAACTATGACGCAATGCGTCCTACACTTTGATTAGTGAAGGATCTTAAGTCGAGTGGCGAACTGGAGTAAAATGCAAATTATTGGGAGTCTTGATGAGCTTCGAGTGAGGTAACTATACAAAAAAAACATTTCCGAATTTAACTCTCATATCAGCTGAGCGTTCCTTGAAAGAAGTTGTGAGCGTTTGAAAATCAAATTATATACCATCAGTGCCTCACCTTCATATACTTGTTTAAACCACTCAAATATGTATTTTCCACGTACTCTCTTCTTTAAACCTGGGCATGTTGTATCGGATATCGTGTATTGTTCTTCTGCCAACCAGGTTTTGTGGTGATAGTATCTGTTAGTCTATACGAAAACGCCTCATCAGGCTTCCGTCGTTTGAACCTTGTCGAGGCGCAACCCATTTCGAATTGTTTCTCGACGTCGTCGAGAAACAATTCGAAATGGGTTCACCAACCTCTAATCCATCCTGGAGTCAGTCCGCACGGAGGTGACGGACATCACTGAGGCTGCTCAGTGAGTCAAGGACTATATATACTGCGCGGTTTGAGATCACATAATCACATAAGAGGCAAGAGATCAGTCGTTATCGTCACGCGCTCATTTTTTGTTGTTCACGCCCGGATTTCCGCGTAGATCAACGCGGCCTGTAACATTTTTCGTGCTGAAATCTTGACCTCCTGCGCTAAAAATTACACTTCACGCTAAAATCGCCACCATCGTATGCCTCAATCACCGTTGGGCAAACATAAGATTGGGGCACACGGTGACGATTTTAGCGTGAAGTGTACACTTTTAGCGCACGAGGTCAAGATTTCAGCACGAAAAATGCTACAGACCGCGTTGATCTACGCGGAAATCCGGGCGTGAACAATAAAAATGAGAGCGTGACGATAACGACCGATCTCTTGCCTCTTATGTCATTATGTGATCTCAAACCGCACAGTATATATAGTCTTTGACTCACTGAGCAGCCTCAGTAATGTCCGTCACATTCGTGCGGTCTACTGACTCCAAGGTGGATTAGAGGTTGGTGAATCCATTTTGGATTGTTTCTCGGCACGTTGCGCCCAGACGAAGTTTAAACGACGGAAATCTGATGAAGCGTTTGTTCGTGTAGACTAACTGATAATATCATCGCAATTCCTTTTCAGACCTCCGAAGAAGACGATATTCGTCGAAACGTAAGGTCAGTAAAGATCCACCACAAAATCTCGTTGGCAGAAGAATGATACATACTCAGATATGTTTTCGGTGTATTTGTGCATTCCTTGTAGTCAGTACATTGAATACCATGCCAATTATGCACACGCAAGCTGGATTACAAGGCACGTTTTGCATTAGAAGCCTAAGAACTTCACTGACCGCTCATAGCTTCTTTTAGGGAACAGCTCTGCAGATACGAAAGTCAGATTGGAATCAGTTCATCAAGAAAAAGTTTATAAACATACTCTCGATACATGGACCCATGACTCTGGTAACCCTCACTTTGAGCGCCATGATAGAACACAACCTTTGCCTAAAAAAAACAAAAAGCCATCCGGGGAGAAGCCCCGAATGTTATAAATTTGATTATATCGCAATGAATGTGAATGAAGCAAAAATAGGGAATATTATCTTTAGACCATCTCAGCGAAACCGAGAATCTGCGTTTTCATGGCCTTTTTTACGCTAAGTAGAAGGTTTCTGTGAACATTTCTCCGGAATTCAGGACGACATTTCCCACCTTAACCTCTTATTTGACTGAAATTGAGTTTCAGAAGTTTTTAGGGAAGTTGTTGGAGTTGAATAAAAATGCGAAAATTCGCTTAAATCTCGCGCAGAGACTTGCGTACGAAAATGCTGGTTCATTTCGTAAATGAGTGTTTGCAACGCCTGGGACGTTGTCAGTGCTCGTCATCGTGTCATGACGATCAGAATGATGTATAATGTTGCAGAGTTTCGTTGAGACCCCGAGGATCTACGACCACAGCTAAATGCCCCTCGTCTGCGTATCCGCTCGCTGCACGCTACCTCGCCATCCCAATCGCGGAGCGCAGGGCATTTGGCTCTGGTATTATTTTCTTCGTTGTTTCGAATCCAACTTCAACAAGCTATATATCATATATTGAAGAACTTGTTCTCTACTTTCGCGCTGACAACGTCTTAAGACCACATTTTTTGATTTGAACGAGAAATCCAGCAAAGACCTTGTTTTCGACATCTCTTATTCTTCCCCGTTAAGTTTAACTCTTTTACGCGTCTTTTTCGTCACTCTATAGATCTTGCATCTGTTCATAAGGACAACGGTCCAGTGGTTATCTCTTCGACTGAAGCGGATTTTCTGTGAAAAATCGTAAAAAAGTGCGTTTTTCTTTACCTTGTTCTGTTTCAGTGCTTTCGCAGCTATTTTCATTCAGCTTAGACAATAATCGCTCAGAATAATGAGCGCAACAATTTAGACCACGTCCCAGAGAACGGGAACTACAATGCAGGGGTAAAAATTCAAAGGACGCAAAAACTAGGTTGGCTTTGACCCGCACTTCGACTTGCTAAGAACAAAACTGAGTTTTTAAATCTGACTTTTCTTGTTTATCTTCTCTCAATAATCGTTGCTTCCAAAACATGGTTGTTTTTGGAATAAACATAAGCTTTTCCTTGTTTTCCACCGTGTTGTGGATTACTTGGTGGAGCGAAAACCTGTAATGCTGCAAATGAAAGATTTCAAACTTAACTTAACTTGCAGCGTCTTTGTCCGATTTTCAAGAATTTCTTTTGCTTTAACTGACTGTTTTCCATCTTCTTTTCTTCTCTGGTTTTATATAGACAACTATCAGTTTTTATGAAGGGCAGATAATCAAACAACCTTCACTTTTGAGGCCCTATCTCTGGACTATCGAAGGTATGTTCATAAGGATTTTAACCTAGTCGCCACACTTGAGATCTTTTACAAGTGAGAGGAAAAGAATGGTCGATCCCCCCAAGGTGTAGGCGTAACTACAGAACCTCCAAGAGCCTTAAAACTTGAGAGTTGTGAATTTGCGTTCCCAAGGATGTCCACTTGCACATGGCACTATAATTTTTGATGACCTCTAACCTTGACTTTGCCTTTGAGCACGTTTCAAAAAACTATGTTGATATGGTTAGAAATTCTTTCTCTTAAGGAATGGCTGGAAGGAAAACGCACAATCAACTCCATAGATCTGGCAGAGGTGCAGATAAACATGACACTTATTCTGCAAAATCTCGATCCAAATGCGATCATGCAGTTCAAAGACTTTCTCAAACTGTAAGTTTTTGGCCACTGTAGTTGCGAATGAGAGGAAAGGATACCAGTCATAGCTATGATCAGGATGGTTGACGGATCGGATCAAAACGGTCCTGAAAAAAGCAAAATCTCCTTAGAGATGCGATCCCAGATCAAAGACTAACCGCGCGAAGAATCTGTCACACACGACGTTCGCAGCGCTGCGCCTATTTACAATAGCCTACTGTTTGCCACTCCTCCACCGGAATAAATTAAGCTGGCGCAAGATCAGAGTAAAACAATGGTCATTGTTGGACAATTGTTGTGTCTTTACAATGATATTCTTCTATCGAAAAGAGATCGATTGTAGGAAGCAGGAGACCGTAATAAACTGGGTGATGCACCTTGTGCCGCACCGGTCCGAAGCGACTCAAATTCTACATCGAGAAACGAATCGACCATCGCATTACGATGATAGTAATTGATGTGCACACATACATGCAACCGTTTTGTATGCACAAAAACATTTCTTTTAACAAAAAAGACAGAAAAAATTGTTAATCAATTGTTGAAGGCAGTGTTTCATAATCCCGGAATTTGTGCATATTATAAGCCTATCCGATCCCGTGTACTTTACGGGAGAATCCGCATGAAAATTACGAAAACTCTTCAGCTATGACACTTTCCTTGAACCACCAACGGCTACTTTGCTAACTTGCTTAGACATATTTGCGATTTCCTGATTCTATAATACACGCTGGGCTGCTTAGGGCTCATCAATTTTACGCATAAAAAGTGTTCCACTAATTCTGTAGGTTGCTCATGAGCCGCTGAAACTGTGGGTGCGAAGTTGGGATATGGTTGACCTTGTTTGCTGTGGCAAGTGCAAAGGCAGTGTCTGAACAAGAAGTCGATTTGAGTTTTGTGCTTACATGGGCCTATTCGCTACGCTGAATCCAAAGTATTGAAGAACTCATAAACAGTGAATAGGGCTCTAACGCAAAAGGGGAGCAACAGATGGGAGGGCTTTCATTCTGTGAAGTCATTACTCTTCCTCAGGATCGATCTCGGTTCCGATTTATACATCACGCGTTCGCACTTGGCAGGTTGCGATGTAGGGCGGCTAACGGAAGCGAGAAGGTCGCTCCTGAACTGAAAGAGTGACTTCACAGGGAGGACTCGCCCGCCTGCCAATTCTCCTTTCCTGCATTAGAGCTCCTTCTCGTCGTTTTCGCGCTCTCCATGTAGGTTCTCGGATTTAGCATAGCAAGTAGGTCCAGGTTAGCATAAAAGCTTGAAATCAATCTTGTCAAGACACTGCCCTTAGGTACTAATTGCATTTCGAAGGATAGGTACAGTCTGCTTCAATCGGGATCAGGCCGAACCGTCAGCGTAAATTTGCGCGCTCACAACGCTAGCGGCCTGCGCTGCATATGCGCGCCGTCGCAGAGAGCAAAAGGACTGAAGAGAGAGCAGAGAAGCAAGCCGTGGGCGTGACCGCGAAACCCTAGCGACGCGGACTCCCGCCATGCCAATTTTGGCCTGGTTGGGATTGGGGCAGACTGTATACGTTTTGCATGACGAAGGGGCAATATCGTTGGTCGCGAACGCGGCTTCATTAGCCGCAGAGCGCATGATACGCGGGATTTACAACGGTGAGGATACGCGCGCCGCCTTCGCGCCCTCTCAACTAATACTGCTTCTGCGCCCTCTTCATGCAGTAGCCTTCGAATTCACAGACTACCTTATTCAGCATTGTTCAGCATGAGCGCATGGTGCAAACTAAAAACTAGAATTCTGTAGCAGACATGCCAAATATTATGCCCTTTGATTCAACGGAATTGGCGGCTGGAGTTAGAGGAGTTAGAAGATGGTCAGAGAGCACGCTTGCGAGAGAGGCGCAGAATGCGTCGCGGGCGCGAGCGGTCGCCTTCCAGCCGCCAATCTCGTTGAATCAAGCGGTAATGGATGGGGAAAGCGAAGAAAAACGAGGCAAGTCGATCTTGATCACTCTCCATAGGTAAATTTTACGCTTTAGTCCGACTTCCGCCAGCCACATGCGTAGCCTCATCCAAAGGTACCCGCGATTGATGCAGGGTAAAGCAGCCCACACATATGTCCTTACATCAAATTAGCACGAATGGTTACAATTGCTACAATTTTTAACGTTGTTCCTTGTCTTAAGTTTTTCTAACTCTTGTTTCAGTGCTATCTCTACTACATTGTCTGCCAAATGCCTTATTTTTAGAACATCCTACAGCGGGATCCGGATAGGAGTAGAGTCCACCGCTCCTGTAATCAGAAGTCCAAGAGGCTTTCTAATGGTACTGACGGAAGCGAACAATTGTCTATTAACAGATCCCTATTTTGACAACTAGAATGAAAACCATCTATCCATAATCTGCAAACAAGTGAACGATGAAGTAAGAGATGAGCAATAAAGCCGTATGGTAAAGAAACGCTGGGTTGTAACAGATAGAACTGAGAGCTTCAGCTCACAAACCTGACGAACCAACCACTTTTCTCAAGGTTATTCATCACAAAGTCATCCGCTGCATGACTTATATGGAGTTTACTCTGAAATACGAACTCTGTCAGCTCTCACAAATATGATGTTTGACGTAATATATGATAGCTTATAGGAACTTTATGCAGTGGTTATCAGACACGTGCTCATATACCTGTAAGGGACGATATGCAAGATATTTTCATAGGCTATAACTAATGAATGCCAAAGAAAAGAATTGAGGTGTGCCATTTTGGGTTTCGTTGAGATTCAAAATCTCTAAGTAAGTATTAGGTTTAATGCATGTTCCTTATCCTGAGGCGGTAGAGGAAATATGAAAACGTTTTGATTATATCATTCGTTTAAGCAAAGCAAGCTCTACAAGATATTACTTGAAATAGCAGAAGGTTCGATCCATGTGAAGTTTGCGGAGAAAACTTTACAAGTTTTTGAACAACCATCAGATTTCTGTCTAAGTGCGAAGACCAAACTTGGACAAGCATCTACTATGCACATAAGGTACTCAAGTGTACGTAAGCCGCGTTTTTTGTGACTGGAAAGTGAAGAATAAAAATAAGACAAAAGTTTAATATTTTTTGTTTTTAATGTTAGATTTGATATAAAACACCGCTCATAATTCGTCAAAAAAGTCGCCGGACTGCGGCGCACTCCGCCAGAGTGCGCTGCAGTGCGCCGGAGTGCGACGCAGCCCACTAGAGTGCAGCGGAGTGCGCCGCACATCACTAAAGGCCGAAATCCGGGTCGTATCGCCATATCTCGCCTCGGAATGGACGAAATCTAAACCCGAGTATACCGCTCGATTCAGCGCATCATGCGTTATGCAGAGGTGCAACAGCCTGTCGATGTATTGCGGGTATACGGTAGGCAGTAAGTTTTCGATCAGTTTTAAACATTTTTGTTCGGTTAAATTAGCTAGTGTGCTGATCATCGCCATTGATTTGCTACTGATGGCACATCGTACGAATACTGTTGGAGTATAATAAAGAGTCACTTTAAACTTTGATCGATTTGTTCTAAGTCCAGCTCAGGGTATTTCCGATGCTGTTGCGTTAATTGAATTCAGTGATGCTCAAGCACAGTACGCAGGGATCTGCATGTAAGGTCACTATGATTGCGTTCGAAACGTTGCTTATTGTTGCTTTCACGTGTTGCTCGTTCTAAACAGAAAGATCGCATGACGCACTGGCCATCTGAAACGAAAAGGTGTCATAAATGCGCCTTGGTGAGCTGATTCCTATTCTACTTTCCTTATTTGCTGAACTGCTCTCTAGTAGAAGTTATAGGCGTATCCAAACTTCGCAAACAATCAGTGTCACACCAACAATTAGCGGTACAAGGACCCTTCATCATGTATCTAATAAAGTTTCTGCCCTTTGCAGTGAGTACACGCAACATCATGCTCATTATGGTCTTTCGAATTGGTCTAAAAAGTATTATGAGATGTAGCTCAATAACTCTATACTTTCAACCGCTCATAACTTCTCTCAGAGTCTTCTCGTGCAGTTAGGAAGGGTAGATATCCTTATCACGACGCTTTGGATATGCATTTTACCAAGATTGACAGTTGTGATCCTAAAGTCATTCCTGCTCTATAGTAGCTAATAATCATTATGACGTCATGCCGTAAAGCACAATTAATGTCTACTTAGCGCTTACATGGTATACTTGTGTATAGTAAACATAACATTTTCGTGGGCAAGTGTTTTCACCATAACATATCGCAGCGCACATTGCAGCTAAAAAATTTAATCAAGTATTTCTCAGTAGAGCTGTGTCCTTTTAACATCCACGATAGAAAATCACTTGAATGCCTTTCTTCAAAGCCGAGGGAAAGAGTGGTGAATTCCCGGAATTGCAAGGTCTAGAACACCAATCTACCGTAAGTCTACAACAGCACCTTAGAAAGCGAATTTTGCATTAGTACTGTAATCTGCATGCCATATTGCTCAGCTGAGTTTCGTGTTCATCTGAGTTCTTCACTTCCGTTCAGCGGACGAGCTTATGTAAGTTCGCAACTCAATGCTTTCTGTTGATGGGGGGGGGGGCTCCGGTAGGCAACAAGCGATAGAGCAGTCTCCCTAGTTTCTAGCTGCAGACGGAAAGCCAGAAAGTCTTTTGCCTGAGGGAGTAAATGGCTAGCAAACTTTGAAAAAATCCATGCTCACTTTAAAACTGCCTACCGTAGCCCTACAGTAAGAAGCTGATATGATTTTCATGATCAGCGAACGGGTAACCACTTGAGCAAGCTTTCTGAGCAAATCGGGACATTTGATTTTTTCTCGTTTCTCGCTCTTGAGCTCGCCGCAAGTTTTAAATATTAATGTTCTTGATTCGACCTAAAACTTCGCTCACAAAGGTTTCAGGACCCACTGTTTACGAAAACCTTGGCTATTATTCGGAAGGGTTTCACTGTGAAGTTACAGTAAGCGGGACCTGGGTAAGTCACGCAGGCTCGCAAGTTTGCCTAACCTTTCGCCCATCTGCTAACGAACTTGCCTGCCCATTTTTGGTGGTTAGAGTTTCTTTGAACAGTTCAGTCGAAGCATGCTTTATCTGTGCCTTCATCTGCTTTATACCCCGGATTATGAGCTTACGAATTCACGTTCTCATGAATTTTGCCCCGAATCTAAAAATCGCTATTTTGGCGAAATCTGTTAAGTTTTTTACGTGCAAATAAACTTGGTACTTGTAACCAGTGGGTTATTTATTTATTTATTTGAATACGCCACAGGCGCGCCATAGTGTCGGGTTAGTAATCAACAGATTCTTGAAAAGAAAAATTAGTGTTAGAAATACATAAACACAGAGACAAGAAAGGCTTAACGCAGAAAAACAAAATAGCTTTTTTTGAGACCATTCGCCAGTCTAGGTTTACACTAATGAATGATAGAACACAAGGACTAACTATTAGAAGCGCTGCCATAAAGGATATTCATATGAGTCTGCGCATGCCACCCTCGCTGACCAGCAAGCGACCAATATTCAAGGAGTATGACGGAGACTATGAAAAGGGGATGCTAGCGCAACAAACTAGGCAACCCTAGTACAACCGAACATACTGGATGAGCCACAAACTCAATAGGAAAACTGGAAATAAGCTCGGTAAAAAATATATTCGGGCAGTCTTCTTAGGCTAGCCTTATGTACCAGGACGAAAAGAAAAATTAGACCTAGAACGACAAATATGTCTCAGTCGAATTGAACTGACACAACATCAAACCAAAGATCAAACAATACGCAACGACGTCTATCTTACACTCTTACAAAAGGCAATACTTACTTACTTAGATACTTAGATGGCCCGGCTTCACGTGACGTGCGGGCCCCAGCTCAGAAGTTTCCATTTCTCCCTGTCCCTCGCTTCTGACATCCACGATCTTCTTGGCTGACGTCGGTGGCTGCGTCCACGAGTTCCAGGTGCAAAAATCGTATCCAGCTGATTTCTCAGCTGGTCCATCCGTTCCACGAACACGTCTGCCCATCTCGTTGGTGGTCTTCCTCGGGGACGTTTTGCTTCGCAGGAATCCACTCCGATGTTCTTAATGTCCATCTGTCGTCTGTTCTTCTCATGATGTGACCGGCCCATCGATGCTTCGCTTTCGCAACGTAATCCGCTGGGTCACGAAGACGGGACATTCTCCTCATATCCGTACTGCGAAGTCCGACGAGATGTTGTTTGTGTCGGGTCATCTTCAGAAGACTACGCTCTAGCGCTCTGTGGGTGGTCCTCAAGGCTTTCGAAGTGGCGACGGTGTCAGCCCAAGTCTCAGCTGCGTAACAGAGCGCCGGGAGAACGGTTGAGTCGAACAGGTGGGCACGAAGCTCCGGGTCCGTCAGTTGGTCGGTGGCTTCCTTCAGAGGCCCGAAGGCGGCCCAGGCTGCTCTTCTTCTCCTGTTAAGTTCTTCCCTCAAGTCGTTCTCCATGTTCATCGAACGTCCGAGATACACGTAAGAAGACGTCTCCGTGATAGGGGTGCCTTCCAATTTCATTTCTGCATCTTCGCAAAGGGCGTTCTTCATAAACTGAGTCTTCTTCCGATTGATTCGCAATCCGATCTTCTTCCCTACTTCGTTCAGTTCCTTCAGTCTCTGCTTCAGTGATACTGCTCGAAAAGAGAACGATGTCGTCCGCAAGACGAAGGTTCGACAGGAATCTCCCATCAACTCGTATGCCTCTCTCGTCCCAGTCCAGTGACTTCATCACCCACTGCAAGGCCGCGGTGAACAGCTTCGGCGAAATTGTGTCGCCTTGTCGAACCCCCTTCCCAATTGGGATGGTCAGGGGACGATGGAATAGCTGCATCGTCGTTGTACAGTCCTTGTAACAGTCGGCTAACGTCCTCACGTAAGCTGGGTCCACTCCTTGATCGACTAGCGCAGACAGGATGGCGTTGGTTTCGACGCTGTCAAAGGCTTTCTCGTAGTCGACAAAGGTTAGGACGAGAGGCAGTCGGTATTCCCGGCATACTTCTATGATCCTCGAAACCGTCTGGATGTGGTCCATGCAGCTGAATCCTTTGCGAAATCCAGCTTGTTCTTGGGATTGGGCTTCATCCAGTGTCCTAGATATGCGAGCGAGGATAATCTTCGTGAAAAGCTTGTACAGCACACTCAGCAGGCATATTGGACGGTAGTTCCGAAGATCTTCCCGTTCACCCTTCTTGAAAAGAAGGACGGTTCTTGATGTTCTCCACTGGTCGGGAATCCTTTCCTTCTGAAGGTAAGTTGTTAGGTGCGACGCGAAGATCTCGTGTAGACGTTGTCCTCCAGCTCGCAGAAATTCGACGGAAAGATGGTCTGGTCCTGGAGCCGTGGACGTCTTCATGGTCTGAATCGCTGTGCGCACTTCAGCAGGTAGAATTCGTGGTGGTACTTCTCCAGTGGGAACAACGGGCATCGGCAAGGGTGTTGATGAGCGGAAGAGGTTGGTATAGAAGTTCTTCGCGATAGATTCCATCTTGTATCGGGAAGAAGTCGGAGTCCCTCTTCGTTCAATAGTGCAGCCAGCGGTACGCGATATTCACAGAGGTCCCTTCGGCACTTCTTGAGACTTCGTCTTCTTTCTGCTGCTTCCAGTATCTTGGCTTGCCTGTACTTCCTGAGATCCTCTTGCAAAGCTGTTCTGCAACTGGTGTTGGCAATCAGTCGCTCGAGATGAGTTGCATTTGGATCCTGCCTCAATGATCTTCTTCTTTCGAGCAATTCCTTGGTGGTCTTCGAGATGCGGTCCAAGTTCTTCTCAGAAGCCACTGAGGCGCATTCTCCGCAGGCTCGCAATCCTTTCAGAAGCCGGTCGTAGTCGTACGTTGGGTCCTCCTCGATGGGCCAGTCACAACTTGATATGAGCTCCTCCAGCCTGTTCCCGTCATAAACGACATTCTTCCTTCTTGCGGCACTGTGGCAGACCTTCTTTTCCAGCCTTCGACTGAATCGTACCTTCGCTCGAAGGAGGCGGTGATCGGAGCCACTGCAGAAGGATGGAACTACTGAGATATCGAGCAAGCTCCACCTTCGGTTGGTGAGAATGTGGTCGATCTCCGCGTCGTTCCGTTGGGCGATTCCCATGTCCACCGGCGATGTTCTTTCTTCATAAAGATGGAATTTCCATGGAAAAGTCCTGCGGCGGAGAGAAGCCCAACAAGACGGTTGCCGTTTTCGTTCCGGAGCCCATATCCAAACTTCCCGATCGTATATTCCTTTTCCAGTGGCATCCCGATTTTCGCGTTGAAGTCGCCCACAACAAACTTATAAAAGGACTTCTCGTTGCGGACGACCTCCTCCACATCTTCGTAAAAGCATCTAGTTCTGATTCGTCAGCTGCTGATGTTGGAGAATAGCAGTTGATGATGCTGATGGTCTTCTGATGTGGAGGTCGTGGGATGCCTAGTCGAGGTGATAGGATCTCGTGCGAATCGACAAGATGGACGATAGATGGGTGGACGACAAAGCCGACGCCTCCCACGTTTCGTGATGGAACCTTTTCACCACGAATGATGAGGGTCCCATCACTCATCTGTCGCACGTCCTTCTTCCTGGACTTCGTTTCCTGCAGAGCGATGATGTGGTAGTTGATGTGCTCTGCAGCGTCGAGAAGAGCGTGGAGGTCGGCGTTTGTGGAGACTGTCCTGGCGTTGTAGGTGCAGAGCATGAGGCAGTCTCCATGGCGTGTCGTCCGGGCAGACGTGTCGTTTTTGTCCAATCCGAAAGGCGCCCTGAGTACCCTGACATCGTTCTTGCTACCACCCGCGCCGTAGGCGGGATCCGATGTACAGGGTTTCTTCTAAATCTTCTTGCTGTCTGAGTAATAAAATTTGTTCCCCTACAAGAGGTGGCTTACTAGGCCTACTCTTGATTTCCACGGGGCGATCGCTGACCCCGGGCTTGGAGCCGGGAGTGACCGCTTAGCGACCAGAAGAAGCCAGACGGCGGAGGATCTGGCGTGGCCAGTTCTTAGCTAGGCATCCGGCTGAAACCGGAAACGTCGAACTCCTTCACAGCTTGGGAGGCCCTACCAGAGTATACACTCGGCTGTGCATCGCAGTTCACACCCAATGTCACCCCCACGCCACCATGAGGCGACCGACCATTGTGGGGGCAAAAGGTACAGGCAAAAAAAGAGAAGATGCTGGAACTCGATCATGCGTTATCAACAAATACTGGACGACACAAGTTGAGCCCGCCGAGAAACGGGATCTAAAAAGAAAACCGAGAAGAACAACTACAAACTAAAGAGAAAGCTAAACTCCCAAGTTTATCGCAGATGAAAAAGACGTGGCAAGAAAGAAGATGTAAAGTAGTCAGCCGAATTCAACCATTTTCTGAAAAAAAAGAAGAAAAAATGGATTGAAATAAACGAAACACACATCTTGTAAACGAGATCCTAAATCTAAAAGTATTCAGATTCATCAATGCCTAACAAACTTAAAAAGTCGCATTTCAAAAGCTTTTCTTTGAACAATTTTGAGTTAACAGAAGAGATGACAGAGTCAGGCAATTTCTGCATCCAACGTGCAGTACGGGCAAAAAAGGAGTTATAAAAAAGCTTGTTCAATTTTGTAGATCCTATTGAATCAGCACAGCAAAAATTAAACCTACCTGTACGTCCGTAGCAAGGCTTCCAAACCCAGAATTCACTAGGCACAAGCTTAGTCTCAAGACGTAATATTTGGAAGGCAAGTACTAGATCAGCAACAACCCTTCGGTAAAGCAGGCTATGAAGCGGGCCAACCTACTTCTATAGGACGGGAGGACAGCCGTCGTCGGGTAGTAGTCGTCGTTAGGCATAAGTCTATAGAAAAGGATACGAGTAAAAGTCATCTGAACTCTTTCCAAAGTCAAGATATCCTTCTTTATATATGGACTCCAAACTTGGCTAGCATATTCTAAATGCGGGAGGACATAAGCCATATACAATCTGATGTAAACTTTCTCATCAACATGCTTCAAGTTACGTAGCAAGAGGAAGAGTCTGTGCAGGGCTGCACGTGCTATTTTCTCGATATGGGATCTTGATCGAAGCTCTTGGTCAACTAGCACCCCAAGATCTCTTATTAGTCCAGGCCTAGAAAAAGAAGTACCAGAATGCTCACATTTATGGTTATGGGTTATGCACTTGTGACACATTTTGCCAAAATACGCGGGCAAACTTGCGAGCCTGCGTGGCTTACCCAGGTCCCGCTTACTGTAACTTCACAGTAAAATCCTTCCGAAGAATAGCCAAGGTTTTCGTAAACAGTGGGTCCTGAAACCTTTGTGAGCGAAGTTTTAGGTCGAATCAAGATCATTGATATTTAAAAATTGCGGCGAGCTCAAGAGCGAGAAACGAGAAAAAATCAAATGTCCCGATTTTCTCAAAAAGACTGCCCAAAGGGGTCACCCCACCTGCTGATCATGAAAATCGTATCTGATCTGCAAGACATCTTCTTACTGTAGTTCTATGGTGGGCAGTTTTGAAGTGAGCATGAATTTTTTCGTTTGCCAGCTATTTCTCCCTCACAGCAAGACTTTCTGGCTTTTCGTCTGCAGCTAGAAACTAGGGAGGCTGCTCTATTGCTTGATGCGAATTGCCAACTTACATAAGCCCGTCCGCGGGACGGAAGTGAAGACCTCAGATCAACACGAAATTCAGCTCAGATGGGCAATATGGCATGCAGATTACAGTACTAATGCAAAATTCGCTTTCTAAGGTGCTGCTGTAGACTTACGTTAGATTGATGTGTTCTAGATCTTGCAATTACGGAAATTCACCACTCTTTCCCTCGGCTTTGAAAAAAGGCTTTTAAGTGATTTCCTATTTGGATGTTATGTGGACCCAGCTCTACTGAAAAATATTTATTGAAACTTTTTATGCGCAATGTGTGTTGCGATATGTTATGGTGGAAACACGCGCTCACGAAAATGTTCTGTTTTCTTTTATACTTGTTTTTATTAGGTTGTCCCATAACTTTTCATTTTTGAGTTTTCCCTGTGATAATTCATACACTTCTTATTCTAAATAGACTTTGGGATACCATTCAATAAAGCAAAGCAAGCTCTATAAGATGACGTTTATGCTTTTGCACCAGCTTCAATCCACCTTAAGTTTGAAACCAAATCTAAAGAGTTTTGGATGCCCAGAAAAATAAAAATTTTCTATATCTTTGTTCAGAAAAGTCCTACAGATTCTCACCCGCTCACACATATACACTCTACATCGGACACTCATATGTGCTGTTGCTGTATTTTTTATTAGCTAGTAATCAAGAAAACGAAAATTTCTATGTTTTTACCAAAGTGATGCTGTGCTGTTCTCGCACTAACAATTGTATACTGCGAGCCCTTAAAAATACAGCCCCAAATTTTTAGCCCTCTATAAGCTGTAGTTCCCAAGAAATATCGAATTTAGCTTTCTTTATTCGGGTTTTTCATGCTTAACTCACCGTTTCTCGGAAACTAAAGCTAATAGAGAGCTAAAAATTTACGGTTGCACTTCTTAGGGCTTGTAGTATACAAATTTGGTGTAAGAACAGCACAGCATCACTTTGGTGAAAACCTGGAAATTTTCGGTTTCTTGGTTTCTAGCTAATGAAAAAATACAGTAACAGCACATATGAGTGTCTGATGTGGAGTGTATATGCGTGAGCGAGTGAGAGGACTGTAGGACTTTTCTGAACGAAGATATAAGAATTTTTCAGTTTGTCGGGCATCCGAAACTTTTAGAATTTGGTTTCAAACTTGAGGTGGATCGAAGCTGGTGTAAAAGCATTCTATTAAATGGTATCCTTACCTATTTAGAATAAAAAGTGTATGAATTACAGCGAAAACTCAAAAAAGAAAAGACTTATGGGACAACCTAAATTGATCACTTGAAATTAGTAGGAAAAGAAATACAAAAAACTGTTCAAACTCCAGGTCAGAAAATATGATTCTGCCATAACACAAGCTTATATATCGTGATGATAGACTTCTAAGATGATACGAAAGAGAAATGCAAATTATTTAAAGAAAAATTATGGAGCAGCTTCTCGCTGCGCTTGACGATTCCTTGAGTCATCTCGGTTATCATCTTCCGTAATGCTGAGAAACAGGCGCGCCAAGCATACTATCTGTAATAAACATAACCATAAAAGAAATAGCTCAATAATTACTTGCATATCGTGGAGTAATTCCTATTGTAAGTCGTTTCACGACAAAGTAGATCATTGATCTGGTGTGGCACACAACCCTCGGATACGACCCCCTTCCCCCGTGACTTCTACCTCAATACCCCCCCCCCCCAGCATTATCATTTGCTAGGCACGGCATAAACTCTAACAGGCATAATTAGTGACAAATTAGTAATTACCATGTCAGATAATCATTGTGGGCCAAAGTTTAGCAAATTCTGAGGGTTTCCAATACTGGGCCACTTTGGTGATGTGGTCATTTTCAAACATGGTTAACCGTATTTCAAAAGCTAACTAGCTGCCTCTTTTTGTATGCACTACACTGTATGCACTGCTCCTTACTTGCCCACATCATAAATCCTGCTTCAATTAACCATTAGATGAAATAATCAGATCTAACTACCTATAGAAAATTTACAAGATTCTGGCATCAAACTGCACATATTATCTTCGTTAAAAATCTATTTGGAGGTAAATCAAATTTGTGTGGCACAGCCCCAGAAAAGCTGTGGCTGCCACAACTTTTAGGGGGTTGCGAACCACCCCATTAACTTACAAATTCAAATATCTCTTTCTATATCGCTGTCACTGCTCAAAGGCGTCCAGACAAATGAGGATCTTATGTGGACAATATTTTTGGGACCCTAACTAAGACACTGCCACATCGGCAGCTCCAATGGTGTTCTAATGGCTGAAATACTCGCCCCCTAGATCCCAGGATCGTATTTCGCATGGATTCATTGCGCGACTTATCAGTTTTGCGTTGGTTCTCGCGCGAAAGCATGCAAGCACGATGCAAGTTGTCCAATAATAAGATCCTGGGGTCACTTTGGAGGCGAATATCTCAGCCGTTAATGAGTCATTTGCGCTGCCGCTTGGGCCGCCTTAGTTAGACTTCAAAATTACTTGCAGCGTCCAGGCAAATCTGGACCTACGGGAATTTTAAGTGAAAATCTGCAGAATCTCGACTTCTGTTTTTTTGTCTTATCCAGGCCGTTTCATGACGCTGATTGCAAATATGGCACTCAAATTGCATAAACCTTGAAAAACCCCAATTTTGAGGCATTTTGCGAGAAGCGTGGACGAGTGCTTCTAATGCAATCCTTGTCGAAAGCAAGCACTAACAGGTAGACACTGTGTTCCACTGTGTTTGCCACGTGAAAACACGTCAAGGGCTGGGGTCAGTTCGTCCAAGGGCCGTGGCCAAGCGAGGGAGTTGGTCCTCGAGGGCGTTTTCTGTGCCGATTTTCTCTTTTACAGGGGTGTACAAAAATCGGACTTGTGCGATAGTTTTAGATAGAGGCCTTAGTACTTGGTTATGATAGTGTCCTATAATGTCCAAATCTCCCAATTTAACCTCATACTAGAAGTCTGAATCAAGATCGTTTCTTCTCGGGAAAGATGTAGTCGCTTCTTCTTATACATGCAAATGGCACTACGAAAATATTGGGTTACAGTAGCATGCTAAGTCTGCACTGTTAAGTGAATAGGGAGTAGGCGGCATACCCTCGATACCAGTGGCGTACCCAGGATTTCGGCTCGGGGGGGGGGGGGGCGACAAAAATTTTTTTCTAATGGAGGTGCGTGGCGTCAGCCACGCAATTCGAAAAAATTTTTGGGGTGCTTCTCAAAATTTTCACGGGTCCCCGAGCCACGCCCCCGAAAAATTTTTTTTATAAAGCTAAAATGAATTTTTAAAAATTTTAAAAATTATTTTAATTATTTACAAGTGCAGACAAGTCATTTGCACAATTTTATTAGGTTGTAACAGAATTAATGCAGGTTTTTCGCTCAACTTTTTCAGAATGCTGGTTTAGAAAAGGAAAGTGATTTCTCAGAGAGTTTTGCATATTATTTGAAAGCTCTTTTCTTCTAGTTTCTTATGCATTCTTTCGTTTCAGTGGAAGTGAATTTATCTAAAAGTTCTGAGTTCATGAAATTAAGAAACCAAATCTCGAAATTCTTTCTCTCAACATACCTGGTTCTAAAACCACCAGATACAATCGGAATTCGCTGCAAATTTAAATAATATTTTTGAGTGAGCTATGTTACAAAATGCATGCTGACTCATGAATTTTGAAAACATCTCAGCCGAGAAATTTCAGAGCAAATTTCAGCGGTCGCTGTGGTCCGTCTGTCCTGTATAAAAATCCTCAACGCGAAGCGATGCTGAGCTCCCGCTTTATATAGGAAGAATAGACTTTAGGCATTTATGGCTGAAAAAATCGGGAGCCATTCTCCCTACACATCTTTGAAAAAATTCAAAAGTTTCAGAAAAGTAATTTTTCAAATTCTCAGAAAAGTCGAAAAAATGAGTACTTTCAAAATTTTTCCAAATATCCTCTCGCAAAGAATTATTTTTCAATCCCAAATTTAGTGCTGCTGCACAACCGACCATAGGCTACACAGTGAGTTATATTTGCGCTACCTTACTACATTTGATAGTAAGTTATGGTCTTTTAAAGTGAAGGTTTTCCGAAAAAGTTCTTGGGGGCTGTAAGATTTTTCTCAGTGAAGCTATAACAACACAATAACGCATACTGAGTTGAGAAAGGTTTGCTGATTACAACAATTTTTGCTGCACACGAAAAGACTATTTGTGTAAAAAGTTATAATGATTCAAACACAAAATTTAGAAAACCTGCATTAATTCTGCTACAACCTAATATAACCCATATAAGTAATTTTCAAAAATTTCGCGACCCGTTCTCGGGGGGGGGGGGGAGGCGCGCCCCCCCCCCCCTCCCCCGCCCCCCTCCCCTCGGTACGCCACTGCTTGTTACATAGAGCCACGTACTCTGGTAACCTTCACTTTGAGGGCTATGGGGAGACACAACCTTCACCTGGAAAAAAAAAGAAGTCATCTGGGGCTTCGCCCCGGATGTTATTATCCTGAGTATATCGGAACGAATGTTAATGAAGCAAATATAGGGAATAATATCTTTAGTTATCTCAGCGAAACCGAGAATTTGCGTTTTCATAGCCTTTTTTACCTTAAAAGAAGGTTTCCGTGGAATCTTCGCCAGAATTCAAGACAAAATCTCTCAGTTATCCTCTCATTTGAATGAAATCGAGTTTCAGAAGTTTAGGAAAGCTATTGGAGTTAAATAAAAACGAGAAACTGCGCTTAAATCTTGCGCAGAGAGTCGCGCACGAAAACGCTGATCTACCTCGTCAATGAGTGATTTTCAAAGCTTGGGACGTTTCAATTCTTCTCGTCGTGTCATGACGATCAGAATGATATATAATGTTGCAGGGTTTCGTTGAAGCCCGCGGAGATCTACTGCCAGAGCATGCTCCGTCGGCTCTGGTCTGTCTCCGCTGCTCGTCTGCGTCTCCGTGCGCCGCGCGCTATCTCGCTACCCCAAACGCGGGGCGCGGGGCATTTGGCTCTGGTACCCTTTTCTTCGCTCTTTCGAACCCAATTTTAGCAAGGTATAAATCATTTTTGCTCTTGATCTCTATTTTCACGCTGACAACGTCCCAGAACCGCATTTTTTGATTTGATCGAGAAATCCGGCAAAAACCTTGTTTTCTAAAATGTCTTGTTCTTCTCCTAAGTTAACTATTTTCACGCGGTTTTTTCGTGCATTCTATAGATCTTGCTTCTGTTCATAATGCAGACAACCACCCAGCCCTTACCTCTTTGACTATGGTGGAATTTTTTGCGAAAAATCGTAAAAAGTGTTTTTTACCTTGTTCTGTTTCAGTGCTTTCGCATCGATTTTTTTCCAGCTTGGGCGATTATTGCTCAGAACAATAAGCGCAACAATCCAGACAACGTCCCAGTAAACAGGAACGTCAGTGCGGGGGTAAAAATTTAAAGGACGCATCAAAAATAAAAACCCCGTGTTGCGAATTGCTGGTCCTGGAGCGAAAACTTGCCCTTGAAAAGCAGCCAAATGAAAGATTTCAAACCTCTTTGCAGCGTTTTTATCCGGTTTTCAGCAGTTTCTTTTGCTTTTTATATCTGTTTTACGTCATCTTCTCTTCTTGAACTTCTTCAAACAACCTTCACTTTTATGACGTCCTTTGTTCAAACAACCTTCACTTTTGACGCCCTGTCTCTAGACTATCGAAGGTATGGTAGGCGGCAAGATTGAATGTCTTCAATATCCTAAACCTGGTAAATTTCACAAGTCATTTGAGCCTGATTGGTCTTCTCTACTTTAAGATGTTGAAAACGAGTAATGGAAAAAAAATGACTTGAAATTGACTTGCTCTCAATTCCACAGCTTGAACGTTATTCAAGTGGGATTCCTAACATGAGCAAATAATTAGTAGTTCTTTGTATTGAGCGCAAAAAATTAGTCAACTCACCTTTGAAACAAAGTTAACATGTGGGTGTCCCAATATTTGGAAACCTCAGAATTTGCTGAAACTTGGTTCACAGGAGTTATTTGAAATGATAGTCACAAAAACGATGCTCTTACGCTTTTAAGGCTCCTTCGCTTGCTGTACGTATGCGACACTAGGCCAAAACATCAATGTGCTAGCATTTTGCATGTGCCCATCTGATGCCTATCTATCTCATTGTTGACGAATATCATGTTATCATTAACATCATTAAATAATAGAACTGTAAACAACCTAAAAAATAAAAGGTGCAATTAAACCATATCCAAAGAAAAATCCCTCGATAACGACCCCCTCCCCCTTCTCGCCCCCTCAAAACGACCCCCAGGTGTGGCATGTCACACCCCACGATTGATCCTAATTATAACCAGATGTCCGCGTGCATCTCCACCTGGCAAAAGTTCTACTCGTCCAAATTCTAAATGCACCTGAAAGCTGCTTGAAATTTTCATTTTTGCTACTCCAAGGTGGACGTTCGGGATTAGCGTATTGTACCTCAGAAGCGAATATAAGGATTTGTTCTTGAGTATGTAAAGAAACTAGAAATACCGCATCATTACCATTGGAAATGAGAGCTTTCAAAATGCGCCACCAATTCTGCCTAGAAAAGCAGAAATTGATCTTTTTTACTGTACCTTTTATAATGTCCATATGCAAGACAGAAGTCACAAAGATGTTACTGCATTTTGAATCTTTTCTAAAGTTTCCAGCTTTTGGAGTTCAATAGTTGATCACTGCTTATATTCTTATTTTCACAAAAATCTGGAGATTACGGGTTGTATTTATTCAGCACAACGAGATGTAAATAGTATATATTGCTGCCAAATCTTCATCATACAAAACTTGTAATGTCCACTATATATGCAAAAATATCAAGTTTGAGATTACAAAGATTCTCAGTTTACCTGAAGGATATGTACACAATCTATGAGCACGAGGAGATCACAGTTACCCGTAGAGGAAGGTAAGTTGAAAAAAGTGTGAAGATGTCCGAGTCATGCACGCAGAGACGGGTCGCAGTCGGCGTCTCAAAGAAACAAAAGTACTTTTACTTCTCAAGACGTCTGTTGTTTCCCCCACACGTGCTATCTCAAGCGGACGCAAAACCGTCCAGTCTCTGCGATGAATGGCCTTTTTGTGTGCTTCGCCAATATCCAGACGATCATCTCTGCGATACATGAGACATGAACGACGATCGCATAGTGCGAAAGCTCCACGAAGACATCACCGATGTACGTTGTGTCATGCCGGATTTCGAGTTTGCATGTGATAAGCGTGAGCTAAAATGCTGTTAGTTTCAACCCAATTTGCGAAATTTGCACATTTCTACCTTTGTTGCTCACAATAGCAGATTAGGAAGAGCCATCTTTTGCAGGTTTGTACTAGCTTCCTTCTGAACGTTGAAGAAGTCATGCAGAATAGTACAACATTGAGCATTTTTCCAGTAAGGACCAACTGATTGGCGACTACAGATGCAATTTGCAGATTGCTGAAGCAGGAAAATAAGATATTAACAAATTGAAGCTAGCAAGATTGAAGTGTACCTAGTGGATCCGTATAGTATTTGATAGACGAACACTATGGCAGATGGACCCTGTGTGAGCGTGAAGCAAGTAACAATGGCCAACACTGTTGTTGTCATCTTTCGCTCTTGCTCATGGATTGCTTCCGGATTAACATTTACCGAATTGACGAGCAACTCCTGAACTATATTTTGGTCACTGTTCCCAAAAATCTTATTTTCTACCCACCTCACAGTTCCTCTTCTTCATCAATTTGATGAGTGAAATATTTATCGCACCCACGGCAAACACAGGTAATAATACAGCAAAGGCAGCGTTTAAAAAAACGGACAACTCGATCCACTCTCGAACAAACTCCGACGTCGGATTCTTCTGTTTCCCCCAGTTTTGAAGCACATTTGAGAAACACAGGCCTATTAGCTGAGTTCCGGAGCAGACAGGCCATGTTTTGCAGGTATGCGAGACGTGATGATAGCTAGATTATGGAAAGGTTACGGTTGAATAGTGATTTATAATCTGTGAATGGTTTGCATCGTTTGGTCTTCGTTGTGAATTGATCTCTAATTTCAGCCATTACATTCGAACTCTATTCTCATGCATTTTTCGCCTCTTTCTCATAAAGCTTCCTGCTCCCTTCTGTATGTATATAGCTATCGCAATTCTCAGTCATATTTATTCACGACTTAATCAGCTTGCAAGCTAGTAATCCGCTGGCGTTTTTTTTTTGACCCACAACGAAGAAGGACTACAATTGTTACTGATTTTGCGTAAATGGCTGGGAACAGGAACAGAAATGAGCATGACGCCTCAGATCAATATCAAGAATTATCTCGGAGATGTGAAAACGGAAATAGAAAGAGTAGACTAATCCAAAACTCCGCTTACCTTGTCAATACAAATGTAGCGCATAAAATGCATAGCGACACGAAAACGATTTGACGAGACTGAAATTGAGAAGTTGCACAAGTTTACTGAATTCAAATATGATTATTATTTTGAGTATTTTTGTAAGGGGCTTTAGCAAGCAATACGCTCTCTGCTGGGTTTACGCTACTGGCCTGAAGTAGGAGCTCCCTCCCATACCGCGGGATGTTAATGCATACGAGACTAATTGTAGGTCTCGATTACACTTTTTAGAGTGTGGGCCAAGAAAAATAATAGCGCAATGATACCGTACGGGGATGGGACTAACGTAATTCTCGAGTGCCGTTGAGAGTGAGGGCCGAGATACATATACAGTCGAGTAGATTTCCTGCTTAATATAGTGTCTCTGCAGACGCGACAACGCTGGGGCGTCAATAAGTGCCTTGCGAGTTCCCGAGTTAGTGTTTTCCAGTGTTTTCTTTGCTTATTTCATGCTTTTCAGTTGAATCGTTGCTGATAAAGAGGAAAAGAGTGAGTTAAAGAGTAGTTTCTATTTTCTGAGAAGTTCTATCATCGCATATTCACGGATATCCAGTGGAAGCATTTCGCGTCAGCTTTTTGTCTATTTCTTCTTGTCATTCCCTTTTCTTCTGTCACTTCTTCTTTCAAACCTCCTCCTTCTTCTGAGGAGTTTCTTTGAACGCTAGTCTTTGGCTTGTATTGCAGCAACTTCGGCTTTCATCCATAAGAAATAGCATTTTAATCAAGTACTTCATGTGATAAAGACAATAAGTCAATCGGAAAAACCCACTAGCATTTAAAAAAGTACCTCACAAGAAGAAAGAGACATGAAGTGACAAAAAAAATAGACAAGAAGCTGACGCGAACTGCTTCCACGTGGATATCTGTGAATATGCGATGATAGAACTTCTCAGAGAACAGAAATTACTCTCTAACTTACCCTTTTCTTCTTTATCAGCAACGAATCACCTAAAAAGCATAGAATAAGCAAAGAAAACACTGGAAAACACTAAACTCGGGAACACGTCAGGCAATTATTGACGCCCCAGCGTTGCCGCGTCTGCAAGGACACTATATTAAGCAGGAAATCTACTCGACTGTAGGTATTCTCATTTTTTCAACGCATTATTGCATTATAGTTGAGTCTCGTGATGCAAGGTGCTCCTCAAGCACAACGGCCAAAAGTATCGATCGCCGCGCTGTCCGTTGACGATTACGGTAGTCGATAGACATGTTCCGCGATCCCCATTGTTACCGCGGTACATAGTGTTCCATAAGATTTGAGATCAAGTTGTATTCGCGCATCTGCGTGGGAAAAGCTCCGATGCGGTGGTCTTCTTGGGTATATACGTAGTATTAGTAAGCGTAGTTTATTTCAGTGTCACTGAGTTGGTTCAACTCGTGTCGTTTAGTTACGTATTAGAATAACGCAGTATTTTGAGCACATAATCATATTGGGAGAGTACTGGGTCTAAGTCTTCCAGCTAGGTGACTTGAGCCCAACAAGACGCCACAGTCATGCTCTTCGCGGCTTGAAGGCGGGGTTGAAAAGCAAGGAACAAAACCTATTAAGCACACAAACTTTTTAAAAATTCTTGAAATAATATTAAAACGATTACATAGACTTCAGAAAGGTAGGACTACACAATGCCTAGGCTGGCATAAGTTATCGTTCATACTGGCTGCCTTCCCCTTTGATATAAAGAGTATTAAAAATAAGGGCATCTTGAGCGAAGTGCCTTTTCCGACCTACTTTTAATTTTCAACATGGAATTGTACTCCGCGGCTTTCAGAGACGTAAAAAACTTGCTTTGGACGCGAATACTATCTGAGTGGAAGAGGTAGCCGGCTGCCACAGGTGATGCAAAAGAGTTTAGACAGGTGGGGGGGGGGGGGCGGCACTTCCTTGAGTAATCGCAAAATTGGATCGGGACATTCCCGCCCATTGCAGTCATGCTCAAAATGCGAATAATCACGCTCTTGAATTTTGAAAAGCCTCAAGCGTGACTGCTCATAAATTCTTTGTACCACTCCCCTTTAGGTGAATTGATGAACTAGCTCTTCCACAATATGAAAATATACTTACATTATAATTATCCAATGAGCGAAAAGGGAATTTGATAATCAACAGACGTTCAACAGAGACAGCAAGCACAAACCTGCAAATTATGAATTCGATTACTTACTTTGGCACAAGAAGTAACTTACCAAATTGCTGCAGCTGAGAACCAATTAGTCAACGCCCCAAGATGCCTTTTTGTGAGGTAGTATATATAACGAAACTCCAGATTGTTTGCAAAGAGATCCAGAGAAGCGAGGTAATGCGGAAACATCATCACAAATACGAGTATATCGCAGAAAGCAAGAAACGCCAGCAGTAGATTTGCTCTAAATATCGAAAAATGTGATGCTATCTAAAATATATTAGGTTGAAAGTTTTGTCGGTTTTTTCATCGCTCACTAAAACTCACAGAACACCAGTCCATAAACGTTCTAGGTACCATTTAATTTATATTTTCATCCTCTTTCTTACAGCTATATTTGCTCTCTGACCTACCCTGTCTTTGCAACGTTATCGCCATGGCTTTTTGAGCAGCTCAACAGTAACGCCAAGCCTTTCCTGAATTTTAAAAACTTCTATCCTAACACTTCTAAGAAGCGCTGGTAACTGTTATGTAGAGCAAAGCTTTGGCTACATTGAATCCATTTTAGATTACGTTTGTCACGTTTACCAAGTCCGTTATATTTATTTATTTAATAAAAACCACTGCTTTTTGATTACGTTTGCCACGTAAAAGTACCGAAAATTCCAAAAAGCTGCTTTTTTGAAGCAAGTTAAACTGGGTAATGTTGCGTAAATAGTGTTTAATAAGAATCATGTTGCAATTCGCAGAAACTTCAGAAGTTTTCATGTATTTGCTGCAGTTGCGTGTTTCATGACTTTGCCAAAAATCGAGACCTCCGAAGAAATAATTTTTTGAAGCGAAAATCAGCAGATTAGTGGAATCTAAAAGAGTCATCTTGTAGTCCGAGAATTGCTCTATTTAATCTTTACTTAACACTTTCGAAATTCTAAAATGAAACTTTCAAAAATTAGCCGAACTTTGAGCAGACAAAAATGACGGGTGAAGAATTTTAGCAATTATCAAAGAAAGCATACAGGATTGTGGTTCGTAAATGTAACCACAAGAAAGAGAAGGAGAAGTTGCATGGAATACATGCTAAAGCCCATTCAGATCTTCATTGTGCGTGGTCTTATAGTGGTCTGAAAAAACCGACAAAACTTTCGACCTAATATGATATGGATATGTGATGTAACCTTGAAAAATTCGGGTGCACGAACAGTGTTTGAAAATCAGTTTACAGTCTGTGTCACTCGCATACCCCCGATCACAGCAGGGAATCAGCACGCTCCAGCCTCGCGCCGCGTTTGCGCCACTTTTGCGAGCGTACTGCTTGCGCATTCGATTGGCCTCATTGCACGCGAGGCGCTCGCGTTGCGGACACGCAGTTTCTACGAAAAAACAGTATGTGACTAAGGGCCGTATGCACTAACATCCCTGCGGCGAGGGGAGCGGCATCCCCCATTATGAAGGGGTCGCGTGCGGACGCCGCTACGACTTTTACATCATTGGGGACGTCGCTCCCCTCGCCGCAGGGATGTTAGTGCATTCGGGCCTAAGAGGCTGTATATCCCCGATCACTAGGAAACAACTGCCTAAATTCTTTGTCGAGAGATTGATCAGATTTTGCAAATTTCTATACTTCACTTGCACGACACTCCTGGCTTTCAGCGATTTAGAAAGAGGGCCATTTTGACTACAGTACTCAGTAGCCATCCTGCGTGGCATGTCTGAACGTGTCACGCACGCGGAAAGCCGCCGCGACGGCGGTCCGTATGGAAGAGTGTCCTAACGGCATTGCGATCATGCAAATCGACTCAAAACCAATAACAATTTTTCGGCGTAAGACCTCTTTGCAAAATCGCTCCTCCTAACTAAAAGCTGCATTTTTTTCAATATGCAAATGTGATCTACCTATTTTTCATATGAGGACCAAGTAGAACAGACATCGTAAGCGAGTTGCCTCCAACAGCAACGATGAACTGCATCGGAAAGATGAACTGAAAAGAAAATAGTCAATCTGTATTGGCAAGGCTTTATTTGGCGAAAAGAAGAACCATCAAGCATCATCTCACAATTTTCGTATTTGCTACATCATTTGCAACTTAACCAATTGACGACGATGTGGACACCGGTGGCCCATGCACTGTTTGCTGCCAAGGACGATGTGGACCACTGGTGACCCATACCTCTTACAAAGTCAAATCATTTGTGGGCCTAATAGTATTTTTTCCACATATCAATGGCGGATCGAGGGGGGGGGGGGGGCGGGGGAGGGCCCCCCCCCCCCGAGAATGGGTCGCGAAATTTTTGAAACTTACCTATATGGATTATGAAAATGCGCAAACAACTTGTTTATTTTTGTAAATAATTAAAATAATTTCCAAAATTTTCAAAAATCCAAAATAGCCTTATAAAAAAATTTCTTAAATTTTGAGAAGCACCCCAAAAAATTTTTCGGAGTGCCTGGCTACCCCCGGTCCGAAATCCTGGGGCCGTCACTGCCACATATTAATATTTTTTCCAATTTTTTACAGTCTTGGGAGGACCTCTAGGCTCCGTCGTTCAAGAAAGTGTTTATAGTTGCTTACTCAAAAACAATCTTGCACTTGATAAATAACCATAACCACAAAACCTTGCCACACCGATAGTGTTGTGCAAAATTGCGTCGTCCCACAGGCCACACAAATGCGTCGCCGTCAATGTGTTAAAGGCAGCGTCAGGCCAAATTTCGCCTCTCATGTTTTTGCCATTCTGGGGCCTTTCCGTGGCCCTGATTACAGTTGTAAAGTCCAAATTGTTCGAAACTCCCAAAAAACCGGGTTCTTGGGGACCCTCCCTTCAAAGAGCGGACGAGTTTCGAATTGCTCGTCCCCATCGTCATGCCAGCGAAAGTTGCATTGCAGTGTGTAGTGCAACAACTGCAATGCAACTGCAATGCAACCGCACCCCTGCGTGAGCACTCGTCCTCAGAGGTGGTTTGTGATACGAAGGGGCTTCTTGTGATACGTATCACAGGCCCGTATCTCCTTTTAGAGGGCACGTCAAAGGATTGGACCAACGCAGATCGGATACTCATGGGCCCCTCTTTACAACTATGTGCTAATCTGGGTGGATGGATTTTGCCTGAACGCTGCCTTTAAAACTATGAGTCCCGTTGCTCTGGAAGAGGGCGAGGTGGAGACCCAAGCTATTTTTTTCTATAAGTTGTTACGTTAAATAGTGTAGCCATGATACTTCGATTGCAAGTAAGTGATGTGAGCAGCTGCTTAGGTAGTTGCTTATTCAGGGTAAAATTGCAATCTGCTTTCCATTTTTTTTGTTCTTGCGTCGCTAGCAATTACCCTAATTTCCGGGGTATAAGGCGCACCTTGTATAAGGCGCAGCAGCCGCAGCGGACAATGAGCGAAAACGCTTTCAAATGTTTGCTCTTTGAATCTAAAAAGCTGAAAACTCAGTGTGCTGTGGTTATTCTTCGCTGCCTATAAGTCATGCCTCAGGTATTTTTTCCTCTTCTCAAAATGTATACTATGATATCGTTTCTACAGTTGTTCTATTCTTGTCATTCTTGATAATCAAAGAGAAGATAAAGATATGTTTTGAAACAATTCACTATTGAGAGGAAAACTGCAAAAAGGGAGCAAAAAGCTATTGCTGAGGGGAAGAGGTTGCTGTCGGCTGCTTGTGCGACGTCGCGCATCGCGAGCGTCATCATACATCAGTCCGCGCGCGGTAAAAGCTACTGCGCCTTATACCCCGGAAATTAGGGTAGTGTGAGTCAAAGTTAAACATAGCTTTCAAAAGCACTAGCACATTATCGAGCCATCTGGTTTTCTCTGACGTAATAAGCACTAATATCCCCTTCCCAAGTACCTACATAATGCTTTGAAAAATCTTTTTTTTTTGGCTGCTATCACAAGTTGGGCTTGTCATAGTCCAGTGTAGAAGGTTTCGGCAGGTACATGCTATGGATATTTTATGTAGTGATAGTGGATTTACTACTTTTGTACTTTGAAAGAATGAAATCTGTTGTTATGACGCAAATCTTAAAGCCCTTAGAAATCACCATGAGTCTCAAAAGTCTAAAAGACTGAATACGCACCTGATTAATGCGCCTGTCGGCTTCGGTCATGAGCTGCAGCTTTTCTTCAGGAAAACATCGTAGGTGTAGCGGTGTAACATTCATTATTTGCTCTTGTTCTGAAAATGAAAAGTGTTAATGGCAGATACGCTACTAAAATGTACGTAGATTAAGACGCTCGGGTTCAAAGTCGACATTCTCTATTCTTTGATTACAATGGGCTGAAGAATGAGGAAAGTCGATTATACTGTTCAATTATACTAGGTAAGTTTTTGCAGAAAGTATTCGCTGCATTTGCACCATCATTCTCCTTAATCTGGATATTTCCTTGATCGCGATGTAATGCAATAGTCGAAAGATGTAGCAAGAGCAGACTAATAAATTGCAAAAAAAAAGAGAAATAGGTGGGGGAACGAACTTCCCAGTTCGGACCGCCTCCGCGGACTACTGGTCCTGCAACGAAATGCAACAACAATGCAAAAGGACCAGTTGCCAGCGGAGATGGCTCAAAACTGGCGGAGTTCATTCCCCTATGTATATAAGAGAGAAATGGAGATGGAAAAAAGTGAACAAAATGAGACGCAGCTCTGGTCACTTCGGTCCACTTCTTCAGTATTAATAGAACAGTGGGTGATGATAAAGATAAGTTGAAGTGGAAATTGAGCAAAGCAACTTCTGTTTCTGAGTTCTTGAGATTCTCATGACTTACTGAATAGATTCGTTAAAAAATTAGAGGCTGAAACAGATATACTAAAGTCACATCTAAGGAGTGATTCTAAGTGAGCGGACTTCATACAGAAGACGCTCATGTTCATGAAAATCAAGCTTAATGAAGGGCATGAAAGCAAGTGCTTCGGTGAAGCCCAGCTTTGCTTTGAACTCACAGAAGAACTCAAGTTGCAGGAGAATAAGGATTTTCAAACATGACGTAAAATGAAACAGCAGAAATGGGAAAGGGAGGAACGATGGTTTGCACTGTTTTACAGTGAACGAGCTTCACGCAAAAGATACGAATGTTTCACAAGGTGGTCATTTAATTGATTAATTTCTTTATGATAGCGAAAAGATAATTACAACTTCACATTTTGGCTAATTACATGAAGGGATGAGTTTCATACATGAAAAAGATTCAGCATTAAAGCTTTCGACGATGAGGAAATAAACCTATGCTGAAGCATAGCTAAAGTTTATAATCAAGTATTATGTTAGCACCAAGTGTGATTCATACAAAGTTTAAATCCGAAATCTAAAAAGATCCAAATGCAAAAAAATTGAAAAAAAATCGGATCTTCTTCCAAAAAAATGCTACGAACTTCCAACTTGTTCAAACACACAATCACGTTAGATATTCATACATACAGTTGCTGTATTTTTTTTCATTGCTAGAAATCGAGAAAATAAAATTTGCATATTTTTGTAAAAGCTATTCTGGGCTGTTTCTACATAGACAGATCTGTAGTAGGAATCTTAGTGAATATCAACCTAAATTTTAGCCTTCTACGTGCTACTTTTCGAAAAATTACGAATTTATTACCAAAAAACCTAGAAAAGCCAACATTTTCTGAATTTTGGAATATTTTGTTTTCGATTTCTAGCCATAGAAAAATTCAGCAAATGGTTCAAGCTTCACGAGTATAAACTTTTGCAATTTTCCGAAGGACATCTTATAGAGTTGCTCTATCAAATAGTCGCTCAAGCTTTAATTTAAAGAAATAGGATTAGCTGATTTTCGCCGATGTGAAAAGACTTCTGGGACAACCTAATAGTAGTACTAAAAAGGAATGATCTAGCTTATCTTGCGATATCCTAGTTGTTGGACTATGAGGTATTTCAGGCTGCATGAACATCTTTATAACAAAATTTCAAATGCTCATTAGGCTTTATTCAACCTAAAATTGTATGCATTATTGTTCTATAACGATTTATTTCGAACGTTTCGAACAGAAAACCAATCATTGTCTGCTACGTCCTCAGCAAAACAGCACAAGCAATCAAAAAACATGGTGCTCGAATCCTGGATACTGTCCAAAAAAGTCACTGGGACGTCAATTAGTAATCAACAAAAGTTCAAATTCGTTGCAAAAACAAGGAAACAAGGAAATACATGATGAATTAAAGTAGGATTACTGTAGAAGAATGTATACAGAAAAAAAGATGGTAAATGTAGACTTACTCCAACAAAAAAAATGATTATTTGACAAACTTCGAGCAGACGCTTCATGACTTTTAAAAATTATTCTGTGGAATGAACGAAACGAGGCGAATAACGCTACTGCGCTCTATACAAGATTAAACTTCCAAAAAACGTAAACCTAATTCGTACGAAGAGGCAATGCATGTTGATGGGATAACTTTTTTTTTCGTCTGGGAGAGTTCATTGTGATGCAAACGTGCTGCATGCTTCGAAGAAATTTCCCTGGCACAAATTCAGTGAAAAAAAGTTGTAGTTTGTGTACAACAAGGTAATTTGCGAAGTTCATGTAGCTTAGTAAAAACTTACTCTACTTTCTTTTTTTATGATTGCTGAGATAGCATGTTGTCGAATAAATCATAATATAGGAGGCTAAAGTGAGAAATCGCGGTGATTACGAGATTATCTCACGATTTTTTTTGAAAACGTCACTTTTTTTCCAATCTGGGAGTTGCTGTCATTACTTCAGCAACGTGAGTAAATCTCGAACATATTTTGAGATTAATTTTCAATACGCTTAGCGGAAAGCAATAAATGAGATTGAAAAGCAAAACCAATTAAAAGACCAACCATAAATCACAAAATTGAGACGGATTTCAGTTCGGCGCTTCTCTAAAGCCCGTAAAACTTTTCCTTCAAATAAACAAAGATTGTGAGTTCGGCGAAAAACCGGAAAATCAAAATTATCTGTTAATCCTGCATATTGGCATATTTTATAGAGAATACATACATATGAGAACTTTTTTGCTTAAACGGTGCGAAAATTCATGACTACAACACCACAAAAATACGTTTTGGACTGAGAACCAGAAGAGTTCAGTCTCAACTAGTATCAAATTTTTTTCAAAACGTGAAGAGATTACCACATTAACAATCAGACAAGCAAGCCAATGTCTGAAAGCAATTTGTTTTTTGTAATACAGCTCACTAAATCTAACGCAAAAAGGAAAGAGGAGATACGCGATTATTGCCATGAACATAGCCATTACATTGCAATAAGATTTAATTGCTCACGAAATAGCTCTTCAAATTCAAATGCAAAAATGCAGCATTATCTACAATCGTTCTTCGTGCAATAGCAATAATTTCTGCGCTTTTGCAAATCGTTATGGGCTTTTATACTTGTACTAATGTGGAAAGCATTCATTGCCGTACTGCGCGCTTAAACGTAAGATCTGAGATCAGAAAGCAATTGAAGCCAAAAGGCAATGCTGATTATAAAGAAACGAAACTGTTCGTTGACTACGAAATGAATTCGTACACAGCCAGCCCGAAAAACGTCAAGGCGATGATTAATGGCAATTCATATTTTAATATATGACTCTAAGCTCTTAAACAAGAAACACATGGTTCTAACGAAGGTTTCGCCATACTTCAGGAATATTTCGTTTTTGAAGGGAGGCAGGCTCGAAAGCAATAATCATCCATTAAAAATCATAATTATTAGATTGTCGCCAAGAATTCATTACTTCTTTGCATCTTATTGAAACTCCTTGAAATTTTACTTCTTCGAAGAGCAGAAACCGTGCTCCTTATACATAGCTATACCTTTTATGAGAACTATTAGCTTTGAAGATATCAAAAGCAGATGAGGAGATTTACCCAAACTGGTATTCAGGAGCAGAAAAAAAATTTTACCCTGTGGTTACACAGAAAGTAACCAATTTGCGAGAAAGCGTCTATTACTATGTAGGTCTCACTCATACTGACTCACGATAGATTACTACTCTGATGCGTATCTTTTTAACAAAAATATTCTCAAGATTCGTTAAAATTCTGAGTTAAACTGCCATTTTTTGTCTATTTTTTCTACTCGTAACTCTCGCACTTTCCCATAATGTTAGATCAAAAACACTCGGAAGGGCATGAATTCGAATTCTGCTTCTGAGCAAAAATAAATCAGTAGTTTTCATTCGGAGGCGAAAGAGTTTTGTTTTATTAAGGTGCGAACGAACCTTCGGACCATTACACTTAGTAACGCTTGCTATTAACAAAAAATTAGAACCCAGATTAGCATGTTTAATGGTTTTTCAACTTCAAAAGCAAAACGCTTGGTGGGAATATGCGTATGACCGCAATACAAAGATTTGAGACCCTACAAGCTTTTTAACAGTCAAAGACATTATAAGAGAGGAGGGGCACGCATGGATGGGACGAAAGATGAAAAATCTTCATAAGTTTACATAGCGCACAAAAACCGAGACCGTAAGCAAAATTCTGTTATCTTCTATAACCCATAATATTGACTCAAATAATAGGAAAAAATTGTTACGAGAATTTATGGGTTCGGATTTAAGCTTCGCAGCTTTCCCAACAACTTTCCCTTTTTGCACATGGCACATTCAAATTTTGGCATCATATAATAGGTTGAACCGAAAGTTCTGTCGCACCATTTTCAAAAAATCATTACTTCTTTCCCTCACAACGATTTTGCGCAATTCAAATTTTATCTGAAAGCGTAAAGCACGTAGTTTCCAAATTTTCTCTGGGACTTTCCAATATGCTCAGGTTGCAGAGATAAAAATGAAAGAACGAGATCATCCGAAATTCGGAATTTTTAAGCAAGAATTCTAAAATTTCACAAACTGTGCGATAAAATCCAAAAACCATTATCCTAGTTTTTCTTATATTTGATTACTAACTGAGTCAAGTTTGTGCTGATAGATCCCTTCTTCCCAAAGTTATGATTTTTTGAAAAAAAAATGCCAAAAAATTAACTTAAGATTTCTTAAAAAATTGATTTTTCGGGTATTTTTTTTTCAAAAAATCATAACTTTTGAAAGAAGTGCTCGGTACAAGCTAACTCGGTATAACAGTACAAACTTGACTCGGTTAGTAATCAAATATACGAAAAATCAGAATAATGGCTTTTATGGATTTTATCGCACAGTTCCTGAATTTTCAAATCTCTTGCTTAAAAATTCCGAATTTCGGATGATCTCGTTCTATCATTTTTATCTTTGCGACTTGAGCATGTTGGAATGTCCAGGGAACTTTTAGTAACAATATGCTTTACGCTTCCAGATAAAATTTGAATTGCGCAAAATCGTTGTGAGGGAAAGAAGTTATGATTTTTTGAAAATGGTGCGACAGAACTCTTTCGGTTCAACCTAATAGAATATGATGTGAGCCACAAAGGTTGCCAATATTCAGCCAAATATTGCACTTTCAGTAAGGATTATTGTAGGCGCACGGTGAGGAAGAGCCTGCAGATTGTTACAGATTGCTCAAAACTTGATCTAGTGTTCTACGACATCATGGTCAGGAAAACAAAACTCATTCTGCTTGGTAGCATCTCTATATGATGAATAATTGTTTATCCCTCCGATATATTTGAAAATTTATGACATTTTTGGAGCTTATAGGGATTTTTGTTCAAAAACCAAAACCCTTTAACGTACTTCAGCACTTCACAATATTTGAAACGAATCAACCTCGATTGTCATTGCATGAATGACTTCCGCAAATCCTCGGCGACGAAAAGACAAAAAGTCAATCAAAACTTCATTTCCTGCTTTCCGCCTCAGGAAATCTACCGAAAACGACAAGCTCAAAAGCAAATTTATGTCAAATGACTTGTCTTGAAAACCACTGACGTCACTTCAAAAGTGGAAAAAGCATAAAATATTTCATGTTCTACTCCTCAACAATTAGAAAATGGGGCTGTAATTGTGAAAGACTTTTGAAACAAAATAGTGTTTTTGACATTTCAGGAATGCGATGAAAGTCATGACCAAACAATAATGATATTTTTTATTAGATGCTCATATATTGCCAGAAGCTCTTTGCAGTTTGTACAAACTATAAGCGATTAAAAGAAATGCAAGACCGTGTAGAGCTTACAGAAGAGCTCCTAAAATAAAATTACCGCGACTATGTTTTGAAATAGAAGGTTCACTGATGTTTCTTGTATTTCATGAAGACTGCAAGAAATTAGATTTGGAGCTTGCAAGAGAACTTTCATGATAGAATCGATTTTGCGGCAAACATCTCAATTTGGAAAATTGAAATTCCGCATGAGATGCAGTTAATTTAAAATGACATCTATTTAACAAAACTCTCATATCTCTAAGCAAGTACGAGATTATAAAAGCACATCTTTTTGATAGAGTTGTTCATCCCATTTCTTTTCCCCATTTCCTCCTTCTCTCCAAAAAAACTTTTTGCTGGAGCAGCCAGGTGATATATACACTTTCGGTTGTAATCTCTTCTGAGCTCAGTGGAAAAAGCTCACAAATCGCCAACGTATGGGGATATTGAACTTTGTTTTGTGCTAAAAATACGTAAATATGGTTGGATAGGAAACAGTAGGTTTAAGCAAACAAAGGCAGCATCCATTTCCACTTTAATTTCAAAAATTCATCCTAATGTATTTTATTACCATTGAGTTCAATCAAGTTAAAAATCTTTAAAAATTTAGCTCTGAAATTTGCAGTGCTGAAAGCTGTTTTCATTTGGCATGTACATATATATTTATTAGAAAGCTCAATCACCGAATTGTAATGGTAGAAAATCTTGAAAACTGTTATGAGGGTTATTTCTCGTAAGAGTAACGAAACCTATGTTTCCACCTTTCAACTTCACAAATAGGCATGAAAATGACTCAAACTTTGTAGTTTGTGAAAAACAGTGAATCAGCCTGCTGAGCTTCGATATGAGCCTAAAAGTGACGTCATTTCCACCCGTTCTTCACCGATGCCAAGATTATAAAGCTTCCCAGGCAAACTTATCAGCATTCAGTGATTATCAGTGCTAAAATTTGCAATGTTCCACTTTTGACGCTTCAAAACATTTGATTGTTAATTTACATATTACTGTTCTCATAATTTCTGTTCGTGTTAATGCCTTTTCGAAAAATTTGAGTATTTTTTGGAACATACCAGCTCGATTTTTCCAACAGCTCTTTGCCTTCAAATAGGATCTCATTTTCGAAAAACAGTAGCATCTAGGGGTGATCGTTGATACAATCGCCTTTCCATAGGTATCGAATTAATTAAATATTTTATTAAGACTTAAAACTTTTTACTAAAGTCTGCATGACAATAAATACTCGAAGTTCTTTCATTATGGTATACTCTCTTCTGCAGTGATTTGTGAAAAAATATGTGAATTTTTCTTTTTATCGTTCATATAATGTAGTGGAGCTAGTTCATTCTTATCGCTTTGTCATACAGTTGTCGACAATTGAATGCAGGAAAAAATTAAAAAAAAACATCAATATCCAGCTTATGGAACCCAGTACTTCGCCCAATGTCAGCCTATCCACTAACAAGCCGGCCAGAGTTCACTCCTTATCTACTTCAGTAAGTTCCCTGTCCCCTCTCACGTTCGGGCCCCAATCAAAATTTTAGACAAAGCCAGAAGTACCTAGTGCCCCGCCAGACGAACCTAGCACTTCACCCTGTTCTTCCCTGCCCACTTACGAACAGGCCAGAGTGCACTCCTTATCTGCACTATCAGTAAGTTCCTTGTCGTGTCCTGTTCGCTTCCGGGTCCCTAATTCGAAAATTATAGGCAAAGCCAGAAGTACCTAGTGCCCCTCCAGAATACGAAGAGGTTGACACAACAATCAGCCGGCGAATAATCCAAACAACATTTCCTGAACCATCAACAACGATAATGGAGCAGCCAACACCTATCCACTGGTGAGGAATTTATATTTCTGGATTTCCAAAAGAGTATAAAAATTTGAATCTTTTTAGTGCGAGTAGTTGCAATGTTTCATGCAGTCATAGTCACAACGGTAAGGTTTTTGATGAAAATTACATTGTATTTGAAAATATTGATTGCAGATATATGCCGCAGGTGCAAACAAAAAGAAGATGAAGAAACTGCCGAGTTATGCATAAACCTTTGCGCATGCATTTTTGGAATTTGTGCTCTAGTTCTTAACTCTAGCAAGTCCTAAATATGTATAAATTTTATTTTTGTTTGGAACATGTTTTTCACCGTACGTAAACCCTCTTGAAAAAGGACAGTGACTGCCCATAATTTTTCAGGTTCAAATCATATGTCTAGAGTGTACAATAACTTATGAGGAACATCTCGAAAGTTTGTGGAAAATCTGACGACTGTATGAAACGCTATTTATAGATCATGTAATTCTAGGTAATATTATAAAATAGATAGCTCATGAAATACACATATGGAATTACGGCAGACAGGGGATGTTTTTGATGCATCGGATGGCTGCAATATCTGCTAACAAAATAATTGACAAATTTTGTAAGCATCATGGATGGCTGCACTGTTTGCAGAACAATTAAATTTGCAGAAACTATGCTAACTCCCATACCCATAGCTCAAACTTTGCAAAAAATCGATAGCATTAAAGTAATCGATAATTCCTGGAACTAAGTCACACAGGATTCATTTCCGTTTACTGTCGTACTTAGCTAAGAGCCAGAAGGCCAGATCCACCGCCATCTCGTTTTCGATGAAAATAGGTAACATAAACGATGTTAGGATCCTCAAGGCGCCGATTGGAAAGAATGACCCGTCTGCTGCGAGACACCATGGAGACTGCCTCATGCTCTGCGCCTACAACGTCAAAAAAGTCTCCGATAACGCCAACCTCCACGTCTACCTCGACGCCCCAGAACCGAGTGTCACCAACGCAACAACTCACGCGGAGATAGACTATATTCTCACCAACCGAAGGTGGGGCTTGCTCGATGTCTTAATAGTTACATCTTTCTGCGGTGGCTCCGAACAGCGCCTCTTTCGAGCGAAGGTACAATTCAGTCGAAAGCTCAAGGTCTGCCATAGTACCGCAAGAAGGAGGAATGTAGTTTATGACGTAACAGGCTGGAAGAGCTCATACCAGATTGTGACTGGCCCATCGAGGAGGACAGGGGGACCCAACGTACGACTGTGACCGGCTTTCGAAACGATTACGAGCCTGCGGAGAGTGCGCCTCAGTGACCTCTGAGAAGAACTTGGAACATATTTTAAAGACCACCAAGGAATTGCTTGAAAGAAGAAGATTTCTGGAGCAGGATCCGAATGCAACCCATCTGGAGCGACTGATAGCCACCCCCCCCCCCTTACTGAACAGCTTTGCAGAAGGATCTTAAGGAAGTTACAGGCAAGCCAATATACTGAAAACAGCCGGAGGACGAAAGTCTCAAGAAGTGCAGAAGGAACTAATCAGAAATGAGCTTACATTTGATGAACATTGTAAGCTCATTGCTAGTGAAACTGAAACTAGTGCTGCCGAGAGCAAAGTCCAGAGTCAGAGCAAACTTTTATACTTGCCGTGTTTTACGTGATCTTGATCATATGGTAAGGAACGGCATTTTGACGGTCAAGCTATCTACCTTCAAAACAAACATTAAGAGCTACTTACAATCGAGAAGCTGCGTTCGATCTTTTACACCTCAGGCTGGTTTTTTTTATCATGTCGTTAATGTGTTCTGTTTTATTGTTCTCTTTTTGTTTTACGTTTTTGTTTTTGTTGTCCGACTTTGCACATGGGGGTCACCCTATGTAACAATAAAAAAAACTGTGAATATCACATACCGCTAACTGCACTATTGAACGAAGACGGGACCCCGACTTTATCCCTGCAAAAGATGGAAGTTATCACAAGAACTTCTACGCCAACCTCTTACGTTCATCAACACCCGTGCGGATGCCCGTTGTTTCCACTGGATAAGTACCAACTAGGATTCTACCTGCTGCAGTGTTTACTGCGTTCGAGCAAATCATGTTTCCGTCAAACTTCTGCGAACCGAAGCAAGCTTACAAGATGATACCGACCGCAAGCATATTGAAAAGTCGCATTATTCGAAAACATAGAATCTACCTTTCGGCTCAACTAACTTGGCGACTGAAAGGCAGGCTTCTGACCTAATAACTAGATAGTGATCAGAGAGTACTCGCGAGAGAGAGACGCAGACTGCGTAGCGAGCGCGAGCGGCCTCAATTAGGCCACAAAGCCACGCCTTAGGGCCGCCAAGCCAGTTGAATCAAAGATTAGATGGAACTCTCAGATTCCTACCACCTTTCCTAATTGCTGTGGCACTACATCATTTGGTTATAGTCTATGGTCGAGTCATTCATAACTCAGCATGCGCTTTGCTCGCATGCGCGCAAACTAATGGTTTTCAAGATCAGAACCTACCTAGTTCCAGTGACTTCTCTTTGCTTTCTTTTCCCTTTTGACTTGATTGAATATGTGCCAGTTAGTAGCAAATATTTCTACATTGCTAAGAAAAGGTCTTACCGAGAATTTTACCGCGCTGTGCTGACTCACATATTAAGTGACAAATGGTTCGGATACATGCATACATGCACAGGCTGTATGGAGTTGTGCTCAAATAACAAGAAAAAGGGTATCCGAAAAGTGCCCAACTCTCTCCTCTCACATTCCCCCTCCCACAATTTTTTGGCTCAGCTTCTACCAACTCGCTCGCATACAAACCACATAAATTAATACGAGAGTACAAATGCATCCTGAGAGATAGTAAGTCCATTCTAAACTATACAAAGATTTTCTTTTCAGCTTATATTGAAGCATCGCCAAAACGAGAAAATTACTGAAGAAGTAGACAAAAGTGATCCAAACACATTTTGTAGTTTGTGAAAAAAGTGATTCAGCCTGCTGAGCTGCATAATTGACGTCACTTCCACCCATTCTTCACCTTTGCCAACACTATAAAGCTGCTGCTCAGACGAACCTATCAGCATTTAGTGATTATCAGTGCTCAACTTCAAAGTTCCCAATTTTTGCTTTAGACGTTTTCACTATTTGACTCTCTGCTGTTGAATCGCAGTCGTGATCTCTAATTTTGGTGTATTTCATTGCTTTATCGAAAATCGTACTCTTCTGAATATGACCACCTTAACCTCTACTATGACCTTACTGCTTTCGAAAATCTTATTTCTCAAAGACAGTGAAATTTTTGGGACCATTTAGTGCCTTTTGGCATATAAATCAAATTGATCAAATGTTATGTTACCTGAAATCTTAGATTTTTTTATAAAGCCTGCATGAGAATAAGTGTTCAAGGTTCTACTCATTTCATTGTACATTTTCTTTTCTAAGTGAATTTGTTTTGTACGAAAATTATGGGTGAATTCTTCTTTATTTCATTCTAGTGAAGCTAGTTTATTTGCTATTGCTTTGTCATTGGATCAACGTTTCAGCTAAAATAAGAAATGAAAGAATAATAGTCAATTTAGTCCATGAAACCCAGCACCTCGCCCGATTTTCCCCTTCCCACTTACAAACAAGCCAGAGGCTTCTTATCTACACCATCAGTAAGTTCTCTGTTCTCTTAGCTTCCCTCCCTCTCTCCCTCCCCCCCCCCCCCCCCCCAGATTGATAATTACAGGCAAAGCTAGAAGTACCCAGTGCTCCTCCAGAGGAACCTAGCACTTCGCTCGAATTTCCTCTTCCCGCTTATGAAGAGGCCAGAGTTCACTCGTTATCTATAGCATCAGTAAGTTCCCTGTTCTCTTCACTTCCGTTTCTCCCCAGATTGAAAATTTTAGGCAAAGCCAGAAGTACCTAGTGCCCCTCCAGAATACGAGGAAGTTGATACCACAGTCAGCGGACGAATAGTCCAAACAACTCAGAGCTTTCTTAACCAAAACAGGCTTGATATGTAAGTTTTATTCGGCCTATTTGGGTAAAAACTCTGAGATACACTACACATGCCCAGGTTTCACGATCAGACAGCGCATAAAATTCAAACAACGTTACCCAAACCATCAACAACGATAATAGAGCAACCAACACCCATCCCTTGGTGAGTGATTTATATTTCGGGTTTCCAGTGGAGTCAGAAAATTTGAATTTTTTCAGTGCGAGTAGTTGCAATGTTTCGTGCCACCATGGTCACAACGGTAAGAGTATTTTGATGAAAATTATATTGCATTTGAAAATATCAATTGCAGATATATGCCGCAGGTGCAAACAAAAAGAAGACGAAGAAACTGCCGAGTTATGCATAAACCTTTGCGTATGCATTTTTGGAATTTGTGCTCTAGCTCTTAGCTCTAGCAAGTCCTAAATATGTACAAATATTTTTTTGTTTAGAACTGTTTAGAACTGTTTTCCAATGTACGGAGATTCTTTCTAAAATGCACAGCGACTGTCCATAATTTTTCAAGTTCAAGTCATTATGTCTAAAGTGTGCGACAATTTGTGTAAAAAATTGAAGTCTGACTACTGTGTAAAGCTTATAGATTATGCAATCTGAGGTACCGTAAAAAAGGTGAGCTCCTGAAAAATATGAATAGAACCATGAGCAGGCAATGACGAGATTTTTGGTAAGCTATCACGAATGGCTGCGATATCAGGTTAGTAAATAATTAGTAAAGTTTGTAAACATATAAACATCATGGTTGGCTGCACTATTTGCAGAGCCTTAAAGTTGCTTGACAATTAAATTATCATAGGCAACTACAAACAGTGACTTATTTTTAGCGTATTCCACCACCTTAAAACAGTGGAGGACAAGATGAAATAATCACAAATTAGGGAGGCCATTCAGCACTTCATCTATACATGGTTCGAACATAACTTTCTAGCCATCACACCAATAATGCAAAGCGAGTCGGCAATTAATGAGCTGTACTAGCATCAGAATGTAGTTGCAAGGACGAAAAGTTGGAAGTGACCAATTCTGATATCCTTGCAGATTGCAACAGATCTTGGAGGATGAAGAGAAACACTCTTATTTTCAAATTTGCGTGAAATAGCTTTGAGTTTGGCAAAGGTTTGAGATTCTTGTACAAAAAAAGATTGGCCTGACACGTGATGCCAGTGAGTCGATGAGCATGCCAATTTTGCGCAGGAAAAAGCCCATAACTCGCTTCGGAGTGGTGCATGGCAGCTAGGAATACCATAATTGGAATCGGCGTTTGAAGCTGATTCAGACTATATGTGTACCTTGCCAAAAGGCCGAGCTAATTTAGGTAACTTCCCTTGTAAGTTGAAGCCAGTTCAAAATGGTGCTTGAAACTTGGCAGAAATTGTAGAGAAAGAGAGATGTTCTAGATCGAATAGTAGGGATATGTTTTGGGAGACCCCTGATAGAGAACCATCCTTGTGTAAACTCTAATGGGAAATAATGAACCAAGGAAGATAGAATCATATCAACAGCATTTTAGAGTTGGAAATTTCACCGAGTAAAGGCAAGGTAATTCAGCAGATATCAAGGAGCATACGGATTTATGAAATCTGCCAACAACCTTATGTGCAATCTTCTATGCGACATTGAAATTCCGACACATTTAATTTCTTTTTGTCCACGAGTATTATGCGCACTAACTCGACGATGTTTCATAAGTCCAAAAAGCAAAATGGAGAAATAGAGCGAATCAGGGCTCGGCATAGCCGGCACCGGGTCAAGCTGGATACCGTTTTTGGGACAAAAAGCAAAGGAGATGTCGTTTTTGTGGCCGAAAAGACACAAAAATTGCGCTTTTTTGGCAACGTTTCGTTTTTAAGGGTTTTTTTTTACGTTTGGGGTTTAGAGTGGGGACCTTGTAAGGAGTTTTCAACATCACAGGGGGCTTCGTTTTAAAATGTCTCTGATGCCAACTCGTGCCGAGCCCTGAGCGGAATCGTTGCTTTAGGGAAAGAAGGAGAGAAGAATCAGAAATTTTTGAAAGGTTTCCACGCATGCACATAACTTAATAATGTAATGTAAGTAAATTTGATCCTCTGCAAGTACGAAACCTTAAATGAAAGGTGAAGGCCTATGGAAAAAGTAGAAAAGATTTCTTTGAAGTAGTATTAGCTCTAAGCGCTCACAATTTCCTCAGCAATGAAATGAGCTTTAGAATTTCAATAATGATGCATATTGATCACCCTATGTTTTTTTTTCAGGGAAATAAACAAGTGTTCCTCATTTTTTGAGCATGCGGCACATCGAAATACTATGTTCGGAGCACTAACTACGACAGTGACATCAGCTGAATGTGAGTACATTTTCAATCTTCTTAGCAATTGTCGTAGCATTTTGTGGAGCGTCTAGTGCACTTTAGTAAATGTGAAGTGCGTGTTTCTGCAAAATTTAACCAACAGCAGGTGAAAGCAGTAATAACGTGTTTTAAATACATGCAACTTCTTTTCACAATTTTCTAAAAAAAAACTAAATACAAGCATTATTCGCAAAAGAACAAGACAGTGATAGAAGTTTACCAAGTTCTCGAATACTTACGTGCATATATTTCGAGCTTCTATCAAGCCAGTACGTGCAGTAAATGCACAACGAACCAATACAGATGTTAATTTCAAAAACGTCAAATTCTACCAGTTATGAATCCTGGAATTGATATATTTCAATCTGAAACATGCACAAATCCACGGGTGGAGGACATTAGGTCGCCGAATTTGGAAGAGTCCCGCGCGGATTTCCTGCAGGAACGCATGTCCGCGTATGTACAAGGGTGCGTATTTGTCGCAAATGACCGCAGGGACCGCCCTCTTTCGGCGACCTAATGTCCTCCACCCCAAATCCACAGGTCAGAGTTCCAATGGAAGTACACAAATTCTTTTACATTGCACCTAAGAGCAGATATGAAACGGAGTCTAGTGATTTTCTGAATAGATATTTACTTTTGTTATCGTTTACTGATATAAAGAAAAGGAAACATAATACAGAAAACAGCGTACACCTGCGATTGTACACCAATACTCTAGTGCTTCTGCAGCCTTTATCACATCTTTTGAGTTATAGCAACCGCAAAGGGAAGTAAAACGAGATAGATGAAAGACAAGCAAAACAAGAAGAAGACACTCCCTTACGAAGATGAATGATGAAGCAGAAACACACTTTTTCTCTTCAGTGGCTCAGCAAGCCAGCGTTCCAACAAAAAGTAAATGTTTCGGGTTAAGCCCGCTTTGTAGTCATAAGTGGCCCCTTGGGTATGAAAAAATTTGAAAGAAGAAATTGTGAGATTAGCCAGCGCAGCGGGGCTGCAAATACTTGCAGGGGCAAATTTTTTTCTATACTGTTTAACATTCAAGATCTTAGCAGTATTTTGGTGCAAATTTATTGCAAACAATGAAGCTTCCAAAACTTGTCAATGAGACCAAAATTCTCACTTAACGGCAGCGTTCAGGCAAATCTGGACATATGGGGCTCTCACGCGGATCGTAATTTTGGAGCCCTAACTAAGCCACTGCCCAACCGTCAGTCCAGGTAGTGCACTAACGGCTGAAATATTCGCCTCGAAACTGGGCCCCGGGATCGTATTTTGCATGGATTCATGGCGCAACCCATCAATTTCGCGCGGACCCATGGGTTGCGCCATGAATCCATGCCGCAATACGATCCCGGGGTTTAGTTTCAAGGCGAATATCTCAGCCGTTAGAGCACTACCTCAGCTGCCGCTTGGGCAGGCTCATTAGGGTCCCAAGATTACGATCCATGTGAGAGCAGCATATGTCCAGATTTGCCTCGACGCTGCCTTTAAGGTTGCTTTCTATGCAACGATGTGGGATTTCTTTTCAGTTGTTCCCCCTTCAACTACAAACTTAAGCACTCCAACTTCTTTCTCAGGAGCAGAGAGTGTCGCGGCTCATGCAATGCAAGCCTCTCCTCGATTCAGGTGCTGGGAGTGCTGCATGTCGCTGGATAGGCGTGCTACCGTTTTAGCGCTCGGACTCCTCCTGCTGGGCGCGTTGCCAAGTCGAGGGGTATGTGAAGCAACTAGAATATATTAGGTTGCTGCATAAGTTCTGTCCGATTTGATTATTTTGAGTTCAAAATGTCATAACTCTCTTCAAGATCAACCTTTTCCCAACTTCTTAGTTTCTATGTATTGAGCAATTCTTTGGCTATCAGATACGTATTGATATCTGCGAAAATCCTTGTTAAGGAAGAAGCAAGAACTCAAAAACTTCACAGCGTTTTTATTCGAACCTGTCATTTTTGACATGGCAATGCTCCTTTATGAGAATTGATAGGCATTTTGTCTAACAACGAATGGATAGAGAATTTTTCGTGGATTATTTGCGACATAAAAGAGCCCATAGGGTCTGCGTTGCCGAGGGATTTTTTTGACCGAGCAAAAAAGAACCCACTTTTTGACCTCGTCTCAGTGCATGTTTGCTTGCCTATTTACGAATTATGAAAGTTTTACAATTGACATGGGCGCCGAAAAGAAATTGGGTGATGGTTTCTGCTAGCCCTTATTTTACCCTAGCATCTCCAACTTTGCAGTCGTCGACTACTTCTATTCGCAGAAAGTTATAGCTTGTAAAACATCTATATAGAAAATTAATATTTGACAATAAATTTTACTAGCAATATGTTTTCCATGAAACTGAACTTACGCGTATGCTAGTTTGTTACACCCTTATTCCGGAACCGTTTAAAAAACTTGACCTGAAGGGCGCATTGTGGAGATTTCCTTGCAAGAACATATCTTTAGAGTGAGAACCTACCTCAACCACTTGGAAATTTTAGGCCTGAAATCTCCTTATTACATCAAGAAATTTATTGAAATTTGATATGCTTTGAAAAGCGCAAGAAAAGCACTTTCTAATGGTGCTAACACTACCGCATTAGAGATGAAATTCTCTTAGAACAGCTGCTTCAAACATAAGGCAGAAAAAATCGGACAGAACTATGCAGCAACCTAATACCTCTTTTATTTCCAAGCTCGTTTTGAACATTTCTTTTTTACTTCCCACGTATCCTTACTGATCGTGCTGGCAGTTCTGCCAGTGAGCTCAAATGAAGTTTGTTTTAACGGTTGAGCAAAGTGATTGTTAGAGCTTTTGGATTGTGCCGGGATAGCGCGTGAAGTAAGTTTGGAAGTTATATGTGAAGGTTGCACAGGCCGGAGAAGGATCTTACCTATCTTTCGCGGAAACGATAAGCGATCGACCCTCATGATTTCTCTGACATATATGTTTGGAGTAAGTTGGTAACTATCGGCTTGGGACAAAGCGGACTCGTCTCATATTTCCATTCTCTTTAATTTGAGTATTTTCGTAGTCTAGTTCTTTTATAATGTATGTAATCTAGCGGCACATTCTGTTATCAGGTAGTGGGGGAGGTTTGACGGTCACGCCGGGTAGCTAACCGATGCTAGGGTTTTGAGGCAGAAGGTGCAAGATTGTGCAGTCAGTCGAGCAAGGCAAGGGGATGCTGAGCATACCGAGCCGCAACAAGAGAGTTTTCGAGATCTCATCTCACTCAACCTATAGGAAGAACATGGTGATATGCTATTATTTGTGACTGAACGTATAGTGTTTTATACTTACTTACGGAGCAAAACAGTCGGGGCCAATCGCGAACCAGATCAATTGAAGAAGAAAATAGTGGAGAATGATCGTTTTATATTTCAAATTTTCTGGAAAGTTGTTAGAGAAGCCGTTCATGAAAAACAATGGTTAGTAAAATCTTTCCAGCTACAATGCGTCTTTGCGATAACTTTTAGGGTATTCACAAACGCACGTTGAGAACACCAAAACGGCGTAACGAATAAGTTGATTCAAGTTGGGAACATAGTGAAGGTAGCTTATCGAAAAAAAATCAAAGCAGACCTCTTACATCCAAAGCTTGGGAATTTGAGAATGAAGAGCTTTGACATTAAGTACATGGTACCATTTAATCATATCTAATCAACAGAAGGCGGAATTGTGATAAGTAGCAATTGCTGCCACATGTTGCTTTCTAACTTTTAACATCAGTATCTAATCTGTAATTAAGGCTTTCTTTAATGAAAGCTGTATCATACATAATTGACGGTTAGATGCGCCCCAAAAAAATCTGCTAGTAAAACAAGGGAAATTTTCTAGAGTTAGCGTGTCAGGGATTTCTTCAACTAACTTGCATTTTACTTGCCAAACTACAATATTTTACCCCTAACTTTGATAGTTCAAGCCCTTTAAAAGTTCTTCAAAGGTGAGCAACTCATAAACAATTATCCTCCAGCGTTTTCTATTGTCTTCGGGTTCTTCCCTTTAAACACTTTGACGCAAAGAAACATATTTTAAGCAACAATCTTATATATAAAGCTGAATGTCTGTTTGTCTGTATGTCTGTATGTATGTCTGTATGTCTGTGTGTACGTATGTTCCGAATAGAAAATTCCATTTTTGAACCGATCCGGACCAAACTTGGCACACATACACTTCGGGCCCGGCGGGTGTCATAGGCTACTTTTCGTCTTCGATCGATATCGATTTTATCGATTTTTTGCAAAATTTGAGCTACGGGGCTGGGAGTTGGCACAGGGGGGTAATCGAGCATGCTCATTACGAATATAATAATGACAGGACCGGGCGGAGCCGGGTAAGTCAACAAGTGATTAGTAGGATAATGGACCAGGCGTCTTCAATACACATAACAGACGTGCGCCGAGCGCATTCCACTTCAGATTGAAAAGGCTAATGAATGCGTTCCAGCCTTGTATAAGGAATACGGCTTACAAGGGTAATTCGGTAATCAAGACAGTTCTTCCACCCTCCCAGATTGCTCTGTATCAATTTACCATCCCGGAGGGTAGAGAGCTGTCCAAGGACTAGATCGACTCATGGGCCGGTCTCTTCCTACGACGTCTTATAGGTCATGCGTGGTTATCCGCATGCGACGAAATGATGAGAGCTTAACAAATCTCTGGGCGCAAACAGCTCGTTTATCTACGAGTGCAACTTACTTATACATAGAGCTATTCCCTTGTCAAAAGTGGTGCATAGAAATGTAGATAAACGAGCTTCTTATGCGAATATATACGCACTGATGTCCACTGCTCACGCGACAATTTAGGATTCTTAAGTACAAAATGCAAGCCAAATCCAAATCTTTCCGAAAAGAGCGTATTAATGCGTAGAAGCTATGGAAGGAGGGATTATATAAGGAACTTAAATGCAAGAATTAGCCTGGCTTAAACCTACCTTTTGAAATGAAAGAATGGGTAAGAGTTTGCAAAGTGCAGTCAATATGTTTGTCCATGATTAGCATCAACGTCTAGACAATGCTAACAGGGAACCATGTCTAGGCAAAGTGGCCTTTTTATATGCGATGCATATTACATTAAAGAGCATAAAACGCTGATTTCAAATCTGTCTTCCTTAAGCTTCTATTTGAGTAAAATTACATGTGCATTTATGACGGTTTAGGACATACAGCTTTTTTTTCAATCCAGTTTAGGACATACAGCTTCAAAAAATAAGACTTTATGTGAGACATATTGACAACCGTTGGAGTACAGTATGCTTATTGCCAGCTATCGTTCATCTTGGCATACACTTGGACGAAAGTTGTCGTAATATTTTTTCTAGCATGCTAATGGAGAGTGATGATTATAAGAGACCTTAATAAATAGTCTTAGATAAAAAATACGTCATATTTGTTGCTTCATTCAAGGGCTAGAGATTTTAGCAGCTCCTTTTATCATAGATTCGATTTTATTTTTTGCTTTGATAGACGCTCATAACTACTCGTCCCCAATCGTTCCGCAGATAAGGAAGGCAAATTTGGAATTAGCATTTTATGCTATTCGACATGGTATACATCCCATTCAAAAAGGCTACTTCAACTAAACATGGTTCCTCTGTAAACAGAACAACACGACAGCTAATTGAGTAGTGCACTTTTTCTTCTGTACTCTATTCGCGCTTGGTGACAGCAATAAAAACGAAAATGGAGTTCTGAAATCAAACAACAGAAAGGCATTTCTTAAAAGAAACAATGGATGGAAAGCCCTTAAAATAACTTAGAAATTGGATATGAATCAACTCTTGCGGAGAGAAAACTGTTCCAGAAAGTGTTCAGCGGCAATACAGAGCATATAAAACTTTTTTGATGGCTGCTTCATGTGTCGCTGTAGCTCTGACAGACATAAGCTCAATTCTTGAAGCTATTGGAACCAAGGAACGAGATTCATGTGTGCAATATGAGCTCAGACTTATAAATAATGATCAAATGCGTCACCATGATGCTAAAAACACGCATAGGTCTATTTCTGGCTTTGTGCTGTAAAGTTTAAGGGTGACGTTAGGCGAATAACGATAATCTTCTCGAGAACGTGAAGGTGACGCTCCTTCAAATCGGGAATTTGCTAAAATCCCATGACTACTTCAATAGTTTAGAGTCAATGACTAACAAAATTTTTTGGCAAAGACACCTTTGATAGTTTCTACGAAGACTAAGCTGAAAATGGGTACTTAAGGTATGCAAAAGAGCTTCAACTTCTCTGATACTACATTATTTATTGCATCAGTTAATATTCATTTACATTATTTTCTAGAATGTCCTTGAAATCTCACCTTTTAGTCGATTAATAAAATTGGTTGTTGTAGACAATATCTGCAAAATGCGTTATTTCTAGCAGCAATTTTCAAAAAGTTCATTTTTGAGTTCGAATGTATTGAATGGGTTTTAACAGATAGAAGCAACAACTGTTTGGGAACGTGATCAAAAATGTGACTGTTGATTGTTGATAGCTTTAGAAAGTTTTCCAACTTTTTTGAATGTTTTTTGTCTGAATACGGCACACTCAAATTCTGGCATTTATGGAGTGATTTGTGCTACAAACGCTGCAAATGTCCAGTCAAAGACGACCAACGCAGTGAGAGTTTACTGTAAGCGTACGGTAAAAAAAGACCTATTTGGACTAGTGGTACACGTCATAGTCACGAAAAGAGACTCACTCTGCTTTGTAGGGTTTCTTTATGTAGTTATGAAATAGAAGTTTACCCCAACAATCTGAGAGATGAAGCATAAGGATCCAAATGCAACTTCTGGAGCTTCTCAGTGGAAGATTTTCATTCAAAACTGAATCAGTTTGACGTCCTTCACCAGTTCCAATTATTAAAAATGAATCAACCTCAACTGTCATCATGAATGATTTCGCAAATATCCTCACTGGCGAAAAACACGAAAACTCAACTTCATTTCCTGCTTTCCGTCTTAAAAAATCTAACAAAAGCGACAAACTGAAAGACAAATGTATGCTTAATAACTTGTCTTGAGAACCACTGACGTTTACTCACCTAATGGGGAGAAAGCATAAAATGTTTTAGAATTGATATCGTAAGTACTGTTGTGTTAATAAAGTTAGGCTTTTGAAAGCAGTAGATTTACTTTTTTGCAGGATTCACTTAATTTGCGAGAAGGGGAAGTGGTGGAGGTCATAACCATGAAACAATGGTGATTTAATTTTAGCATATGCTATTGCCAGAACTTTTTGCTGTGACTACAATGTATGAGGAGCTATGAGGAATACTAAATTAGAACTGTGCAGAGCTTACTAAGCAGCTTCAAGAATAAAACTAATGGCGACTTTTTTTAAAATGGAGATTACTAATAGATATTTGTACTTTATGAAGACTGCAAGAAATTAGATTTGGAGCTTGCAAGAAAGCTTTTCACTACAAAATCGAATTTGCATGCCGCTTTGGAAATTGAATATTCAAGTACAAGACGTAATAAATTTTAAATCGACAATTTATATTAGCAAATTGTTTGATCATTTCTAGGCAGAATGTACGAGAATATAACTGGAAAACCTTTTAGTAAAAAATCCATTTCAGTTTATAATTCCAGTTCTTCCTACTCTTTGACAACCTCTTGCTGGAGTAGCCAGATGATATATACGCTTTCTGTTGTAATCATTTCCGAGCTTAGTGGGAAAGATTCAACGACCTATCTTGGGATAAACATACCCCAAAAGTTTTCTTTGGCGCTGGATCTAAAACTAAGCTCTACCTTTTTTTGTCAGCCATCCAGAGCTGTAGGTATACTGTAAATGGCAGTGTGCATAATTATATCTGAAAAATATCAGCTGGCCCGTGAAAGGCCTTGGTCGCAGAAGGACGACAAGTAGAAAGTTTTTGGTTGCCAATGTGTACAATGTGTGTAACAATGTGATGAATGCGTTTTCTAGAAATTTCTCGAAGCGAGTGCTTGCAACAAAAGATTTAAAGAACGTATGAAAGCATTGCGTCAGATAGATGATAGAAGCTCCAAAATATGTAGATTAAAATGTTTGAAAACTGTAATGGGGACGTACTGTAATGTATTGTTCTAAATAAGCATAAGCTGCCGAGTATATGACTATTTGTGAATCATGAAGCTTTTATAAGCATCACGGATAGATGCAAATATTCTATTAAGCCAATTACTGAACAATACAAGGTTACCCATTTCCTTATTCGAAAATGGCGCAGCTGAGACCCCGCCTATATGAACATATAGGCGGTGATTTATTTTAGTCTCTTCCGTCTCCACTAGGAGAATAGTCGCACTCGGTTGAACCTCAACAACAAGAAATTCAAACGTTTCTGTAGAAGGAAGCCCAAGCCTTCCAAAGTAGCATCCAATTTTTTAACCACGTCAAGCCGAATTCGATCTACACACCAGAAAAGGAAGTCTGTGCAACGATGAAAATCTCACGAATTTTTGCTGCCATTTTCGCAGTGAAGAAAGAAAACCATTTGATTGCTCGTCACTCTGAATAAAGAGGCTGTCCTCTTTATAACTGCAGCTGCGCTTGAATTTTACAATACGCGCAAAAAATTACTAGCAAAAAGACGAGACAAAAGCGAAGGGGGTTCCGTTCTTGTGGCCGGAAAGACAAAATTTGCCACGTTTTTTTGGTCGACGTTTCGTTTTTTGGAGATTTTTTGCGATAATGGTTAAGGGTCAAAGCGGACTTCGTAAAATTTTGGGAAAGTCAAGGGAGACTTCGTTTTTTGCATTTTCCAAAAATTACCTCGTGCCGAGCCCTGGCCGATTCTATGAGGATCGCCAAGCCAAAAAGATGTGCAAGATCTTATCCTAATTATATTTGCAATAACCAAAGATTTGGTTGATTCCGTGTAAAAAAGGAAGACTTCAAACTTACTTACTCAAAATGACCAATTTTTGAGGTTTCAAAGAAAAACTCGCAATGCCTGGGAACTTTCTTTGCAACCTATAAATTCACCCGAATAAGGCAAAACAACTCAGTAGATCAACTAAGGCACACTGATGTAATAGGCTGGCACATAAATTTTGCAACTATTTTCGTATGCATTTTTTGGAAGATAAATTCCAAATTTCAAGGGTCCGAAAACAAGGATGAAACCGTTTTTAGTCTGAACTGAACGCATGAAGTCGAAACTGTACTGATCACTAGAGATTTCTTTATCAACAATCCGGCCAGAGTTTCGGCTTGATATGTTTGATTGAGAACGACTAAGAACGGCTTTATTTCTTGTTTTACGACATTAGAAATTTCGGATTTAAGCAGTTTTCGAAAAATGCGTGAACTTTTTCCATTTTGCTACCAAAAATCAAACTGTTTAAGAGAATTTTTTGAAAAGTTTCAGAGCTACTGGAGGATATGGCTGCACACGTGCACATCAACTGTGTGACGTGACCAGATTTGATCTTCTGCAAAGATGATAAAGCCATATATGAACGTTGAGGGTCTATGAAAAAGAGGAGAAGATTTTTTTAAAGTAAGAAATATTAGCTTGCAAGCTTGCACTTCTCTTAGCAATGTACAGGCTTTGAAATTTGGATAACGATGCATGTTGATCTTCCTTACGGGAAATAATGAAAGGGGTTGTTCACTGTTTTATCAGTACAGGATGCCTTGTAAGAACTGTTTTTTGAAGCATCATTACGATAGTGACACTATAATACTAAAGCGGGGAACACTTTTCTTCCCAACAATTGTCGTAGCACTTTATGGACCGCATATTGCACTTAAGCAAATATGAAGTTTCTTGCTTCTGCAAAATTTTACGATTTTGTATCTTGGAGAATAGCAGCGCATCAAAAGAGAAGTTGGTAACTGAGTAGATCACAGCGAGTACATTTTCACAGAATTCTGAGACCACCAAGTGGAAGCAGTAATAATGTACTTTACGTGTATGCACCTTCTATAGAGTTTTTTCGGAAAAAAATTCGCAACACAATTTTGCAAACATTTCTTACTCACAGGTGAACATGACAAAAACAGAATTTTATCGATATTCCAAATAATAATTAGGTTCAGATTATATGGCTATAAATAATATCACATAATGATGCTATCAAGGACATATTCAGAAGTATCAATAAAGATGCGCGGAAAAGTAGACAAATAAAAATTCGCTGTCTACTTATGAAAGCTTTAGAATGCGTAATGGTATCGAATACATTGTGCATAAGACCTGCTTGTTACGAAAAAGTTTCATTTCATTTGAAGCAGTTTATATTTCGAAGAATACTATGGCGTTGCAGTAAACGAAACGACATTGTTTTCAAGCCTATCTCAAGGTAAGTAAGGTAATGTAAAAAAGAATCTTATCTTCTATCTTTCATACGCGATTGTATTTTTGATACTAGGTTGTAACATAAGTTTCGTTATACTTAAAGGAAAAAACCTTTATAACTTTCTCCAAAGATTTCTCAACTTCAAATTGGGTGGAGAGCTGTAAATTTTCGATATATACACGCCACAGGAAAATCCAACTTTTGATTTTTTGAAATTTTTCTGAATCATTTTTGGCAAATTTCCTGCTTTCGTTATTGAACAGCCTAGACATCCAAACTTCCCTCATATTAGTGCTAGTGTCCCTAGGAATCCAAAAAATCTGAGAGCATAAAAAATAAACTGAGAGAATTTTTAAAGGCAAAAGAAAAAATTAGAGTTTAAGTGTCTCCACAAAATCGCTTTTATAGTTATTGTAGCCCATACTTGTAAAGCTGGAAATGATGCCATTAGATACTCCTTTGTCCACTGTTTATATGTGAAATATTAGGCTTTGTCAAAATTTTTAGAGTTTTCCAGAAGAAAATGAAAAAAGTGTCTTAAAACTTATGTTACAACCTAAAACATTGTATTATTAATACTCCGGAACTTCTCCTGCTTCTAACATATGTTTTCCAAGTTATCGCAACAGCAGAGAGAAAAAAACGAGATAAATGAAGGCAAGCAAAACACAGAGGAACTCCCTCACGAAGATGAATGAGGAAGCGGAAGCGAGCTTTTTTCCAGTGCTTTGGATAGTCTGTGTTCTCACAAAAAAGAAGGCAAGTTGGGTTAAGCAGCTTTTGTAGTCGCAAATGGCCTCTTGGGAGTAGAGAGAGAGAGAGAGAGAGAGAGAGAGAGAGAGAGAGAGAGAGAGAGAGAGAGAGAGAGAGAGAGAGAGAGAGAGAGAGAGAGAGTAGAAAGTTGAATTTTTATATGTAGTCAGGGGCGTAGGGGACTATATGTCGCCGAAAAAGGCGGTCCCTGCCGTCATTTGCGACAAATACGCGCCCTTGTATATGTGCGGACATGCGTTCCTGCAGGAAATCCGCGCGGGACTCTTCCACATTCGGCGACATATAATCCTCTACCCTAATCAAGGGAGTGTCACAAAAAGATAGCAAAGCTGGGGTACAGCTTGCAGGGTAAGTTTTTTGCGTTTCACTCCTTTAGAGCGAAGGAACGAAACGGAGATCAAGTAAAATTAATTTTTTGGTTATCAACACATTGGTCAATAGTGGCATTTTATCAAAGGCAGTGCGTAGACAGATGGTGATTAACCTTTTACGGGTATAAACCACGACGAATATACTAATACTAATCGAGAGACTTCAGCTAAACCGTTGCCGAAGCTCAAAATCAAATCCATATGCGGTCAATGAATGCAGATCCAGCTCAGACTATACTATGTCTTAGCAGACCAATCACGATCCTCGTATACAGTACATAGGAACTCTCGTCCAGGCAGGAGTTCGGAGCTGTATTTTTTGAGGTTTCTTTGTCTTGACGGGTTTCTAGTGAGATAGATTTCCTAGTTTTCGACTTTCAGAGTCCAAAGTAGGAGATATAGCCGAAATGTCAGTTAAATAATACCCCTTAGGCACAGCTGGGATCCCACCTATATAAGCGGTGAGCGCTATCTTAGTTTCTCCCCCTCCATAGGAGAATTGCGGAGGGCAAAGTAAAATAATTTGCTTTAGGTGGCCATTTAGAACTTTTTTAGTCACATCTGATAATTAGAAGGGTATAAGAAGTGTTCAAAAGTACAAAAAAATTAGCATGCAAGCTGTGTTCTTAGGAGTTTCACGTTTTCATCAAACATACCGCAAAAAATTAAGATTACATTACATCACTTAGGAGTTCCAGCAAGCGACCATATTGATGTACCAAAACATTTCGAATAAACTTGACGAAGTCTGCACCTGAATGGGCAAGAAGATGACTTGCAACGCAGGGTGCATTCTTCAGCAATAAAAACACCTAAAGGTAATCCACTGTATTTTGTTATTCATCAAGGGGTTCGCCGACAAAGAAGAAAGGAGAGAGAAGATGTCAAAAAGATTCTTCGGCTCAAAAGTAATGCTAGGTCATTAGTCACATAAAAAATAAACTACACTTTTGATGAATGCAGCTATGGAACACCCAAATCCCATAATTTTTCTTTCTAATCTCGTAATTTCCTGGAGAGACCTGATGCCGAGCGCTTCAATCCGCCTTTTCCAATTTTTCGTATCCATAAATGTATCAAAGCCATGAATACGATGAACTATAAGTCGAAAGTTGGAATTTACAGAAAATCTCAAAATTTTGACAATTCTTTCGCTCTCATCAAAAGCGTGCTTAGCACTCCACTTTCAGGCTAGATAAACAGTATAACTTTGTGATGTTTTCATTGAAGGCAGCGTCCAGGCAAGTCTGGACATATGAGGATCTCATGTGGATAGTAGTTTTGGGCCTCTAACTGAGCCACTGCCCAACCGGCAGCTCAGGTAGTGCTCTAACGGCTGAGATATTTCTCTCGAAACTGGACCCCGCCCGCGATCGTATTTCGCATGAATTACGCGCAAAGGTGCGTCCTGGCGCGAAACTGCCATAAATCCATGCGAATACGATCGCGGGGTCCCGTTTCGAGGGAATATCTCAGCCGTAAGAGCACTACCTGCGCTGCCGCTTGTGCAGTGCTTAGTTTAGGGCCCCAAAAGTACTTTCCACGTAAATTCACCAGCTTCCAGATCTGCCTGGAGGCTGCCTTTAACTTTGAAATGTTGACATGCTTGTAGTGAAGAATACTGTAACTACTGCGTAAAATCTAATCTAGAGCTTCAGGACATGAAACTTTCTTTTAACCTGCGATGCCCTGACCGGCGGGATGTTAATGCATGTCCTAAACGCAGAACCCTAAAAATTGTGATCTTCTCCAAGTTCATCCCAGTGAAAAGAGGGGAAGGGGACCGGGTGGATGGAGGTTAGGGAAGGGGGGGGGGGAAGAGGGGGTGTATGTCATGAAGCGGTATTTTTATGGCCAGATGGACATCAATTAACGCATTTTTGGTACTTTATGAAGTTTTGGTAGCAAATCAAACTTTTGACCAATTTCTAATGTAAAACGTCCCACGGTTTGCTCGATCTTATCATTCTGAGATAGATTATAAACATAAGTGTTTGAGGTCGAAAATCCGTAAAAATGCAACTGATGACGTTTTCGTGAATGTTTCAATCAGGTTTTTACCAAAAACCGTCAAGCTTGGGATAGTTAGTAAGCCAGAGCACTTTGTCTAGTATTCTTGAATGACTCGCATAGCTCTTAACTGGGCTATTGAATTGGCGAGCTCTGGAGAAATCTCACCTCTTGACCGTCTTGCGGGAAGAGTAGCCCTATCTTGAAATTGGTGATTGCTGCCGTATGTACATATCTGTTTAGAACGTCACATCCCTATTCAGGGTCAATTTCACTACGATTAGAATCATACGTGTTTACCAAAAGCGACCATTTGAACTACATGAAGGAACGATGGCATTACTATGGTCACTCAAAATTGTTAATGTTTGAGACCAAGAATAATTCTGCTGTTGCCGAACTTGATCCAAAAACTAAGAACACGCTTTCGAAGAATTTAAGGAGCCACGCTAACTTCCAACCTAACTGCTCTCCTTCTTCTAAGTGCTAACTTCTTATCCAGCTGACACCCTTTTCATAAAGGAACGCACACAACTGAGCGGAATCTGCGCTGGAACTTTAGGAAGGGAATCTCCCGCCGGCTCTTCTAGTCAGTTGTTATCAATTTCTTGCATAAGCTACATTGTCAACGCTTAAACTTCTGTGATATTAAACCGTGCGAAACCGCTGCAAATATGGTCCCGCAGAAGTTCCGACTAATTGTTAAGTAAGCCAACAGGAACATCTTTGATGAAACGGGGGACATGCGTTATATGTTATGTCATATGTTTCAGAACGAAACTTTCAATGACCAAGCTCGTTTTTTTTGTTTAGCGAAAAACATAATCGTGACTTTCAAAAGTTGATCTACATCAACAAAGACTCTATATATAGCTAGCCTGGCCAGAACTTTTTATTCTTTTCGCTTCCACACAGGCGTTACGTCAGGACTTCGTCTACATACTACTTACTAAAGCTTAGGAAAGCTCTAAAAAATGCGAATTCTTTGCCTTTTGATTCTGGCTATTGTTTGTATTGGAAGTGCTATCGCCCGAATGGGAATGGGAGGAATGGGAATGGCTCCCTATAATGGACCAGGTAAATATTTTGCAAGTGACATAGCTTTTTCAGATATTTATTTCAAAAATACGCTTTCAGTGGGACCATTTGGTGGCACACATATGCACGTTTGAAAGCAATGCACGGTTACGGCATGATGGGACATCGTGGTGGTTTTGGATAATGAATGCAAATAATGCATGTATAGTACATATAAGTATTGTAATTTGTAATGCTTTTGATTTTATTGACAGAATTTGTATATTTGACTTGTATTGCGTTTAAATTGCATGAAATCAAAAACTAACTTACAAGCTGGATATGCTAACATTGGACGGCTTGAGTCGACTTGTACGTAAAACCATTTAAAAGTTCGAAGGAGTTACCAAAACCGAGAATGTTATGATAAACAATCACAAATATCGAGGTATTCAATTTAGAGAGACTTTTACAAGTAAACTTCTCGGGAGTAACCCATTTGGCATGCCAAGGTGATCTTCATTTCTCCGATGAGTGATCTTTGCACAAAAGGCCATTAAGTGTGATGAAAGCTCCATTCACTAATTTGAACAAAACACCCTAATCGCTGATTTTTGAAGGAAGATGATAACCAAACAATCAAAGAGAGAATTCTTGATTTGGTGCTCAAAATCGAAGAAGTTTCTTCCAAAAATATAGATAAACATAGAAGGATCTTGCTTGGAACATGATTTATGATTGCCGTTTCGCCTTTTTTTACATCGCAAAATTTGTACAAAAGAGCTTATTCCTTTGATATACCTTTTTGCAAAACCTAGCCCCATTCAGTTTTTGGTATAGATGTTGTGTTTGCCATGGCGTGTGTAGGAAGACGATTGGAGACGGAGTTCTTTACTTGACGACAAGGAACTAAGAATAATCTGTACTTACTAAGGAATGCCTATATATAGTGCACATAGCTATATCACATATCATAAACAACAGATCAGCATATTCGTTCATTCTTCTCGAGCATTGGTTTCTTGTGCGGCTGCACAACACCTCCCCTTCTAAGTGAAGCGGTGGGTCCTTTCCGCGCTGGGAATTGAGTTGACACTTCATCTTCTTAGGTTGCACTTTATGTTTCTCGTCAGCCGAGTACAGTGGACCTGGAGCGATATAAACTTCGTATTCAGTGAACATCTCACCAAAGAAGAAATCATCCAAAGTTGGGCTTGATATATCGCAATACATGGGGAACTTTTGCATTGCCTCGGCTAACGTCTCCTCCCTTTTCGGCTTGGATACTAGGCACTGGAAGTTGTCGACGAGTCTTTCGGCCTGTTCATTGCACTGCTGATGGTGAGTAAACCGAACTTGTCTGGCTTTTCCAGATTCGCGGATTTCGGCTGTCCTGAATTGAGTAATATTATTAGAAACAGGTACCTCGACACTTCCAAATTGACTGGATTTTGAACGGGTTTTGCCGAATATCTTGCTCTCATCCTCTTTTTCGAACACAAAGGCAGCCGTTGCTTTCGTGCCGTCTTCTGTTTTTGGGTTGAAACACTTCTGCGAACTGTGTTGTCAGGTGAGTTTGCTTCTTGTCAAGTGTATCGTTCGTAGCGGTCACTGCATTCAAATTATGACAGCCGATATCACTGTGAAAGGCACAGTCGCTCTGGTTCCAATGCACTTCATGTAGAGCTGGTGCATCAAGTACATTTGTGGTACCATTCAAGGCGATGCCATTTAGCGCATGCTCACAAGTGCCGTGTCCATGGCATGTAATGCTGGTCCCACTAGCAGCAGTCGAATTATATTTCGGGTTCTTTAGCTTGTGTCGGCCAGTCTTGATCCACGTGTCGCAATCTTCAGCTCCACAGTCAAGTCGTAACTCGATACTTGTGTTGTTGGTTTTCACATTGCAGTACGACTTCGTTTCTTTAGGCGGTGAGATGACGACAGGATGGACGCCCTTGGCTTCATCGACAAATAGTTTACGTAGACAGTACCTCTCTAGATGTCTACGCTTCTTGCAGTAGATGCATTCAGTGATCGGCTTCTCGCACTTCCTGGCCCTATGGGTCTTCGCTCCGCAGTTCATACAAAGATGTGTTCTGAGCTTGTGACCGATGAATGGCTTCCGCTTCTCGTCTCGCTGCATCGTGTCGACTTGCGGGTTCTCATTCATCTGATTCACGCTGACCTGAGGTACCTTGGCTTCGTCGATCATCTGTATGTGATTTTGCAGTTCCAAGTAGTCTTTGTACTCTTCGTTGGGTTCTTGCTTCGTCAGTTCAGCCATGGGTTCTCGACAAGACTTCCACAATTCCATGATTTGCTTCATTAGAAAGTGGATCGTGTCCGTGTTCGGGCTCGGGTTCGGGTTCTGATCGAATTCTGTTAGACGAGTACCGAGTGCATTCATCACGTAATCCTCGCTGGATCCTTGTTTCTTCTTTACTTCTTTCCGCAGCTCGATTTGCAGCATCAGAAGGTGTGTTTGGTCCATGTTGGGGATCGGGTTCGGGCTCGGGTTCGGGTTCTGATCGCCAGTTGTTGTGTTTGCCATGGCGTGTGTAGGAAGACGATTGGAGACGGAGTTCTTTACTTGACGACAAGGAACTAAGAATAATCTGTACTTACTAAGGAATGCCTATATATAGTGCACATAGCTATATCACATATCATAAACAACAGATCAGCATATTCGTTCATTCTTCTCGAGCATTGGTTTCTTGTGCGGCTGCACAACAATAGATATATACAATAACCAGTCAATTAGAAATCGAGAAACTTTTCACTTCAAAAATCTTCCTCAAAGCCTTATCAACCCTGAAGATTCTAAATTTGTTTCTGAAATCTTTAATATGGCCTGTATCATATCTTCGATACATAGAGCCATGTACTCTGGTAACCTTCACTTTGAGCGTCATAATAGAACACTACCTTCACCTGGAGAGAAGTACAGAAGTTATCCGGGACGAAGCCCTCCCCGGATATTGAGACATAACTAGTGACATAACCATATCGGATGAATGTGAATGAGGCAAATAGTAGCGAGATGCAAAATAAGCTCAAAAACCGCAGGATTGCGCTTTTATGGTATTTTTTGCTAAAAAGAAGGTTTTTATTCAAGGATTCAATTAGAAATTAGGACAAAATTTCTCAATTAGCTTTTCTCTAGATGCGATTTAGCGTTGGAAGTTTATAAAAGCCGCTGAAGTTCAATAAAAACGAGAAAGTGCGCTCAAATCTTGCTCAAGAGAGTCCCCACATAAATGCTGGTCTATCTTGTTATGGAGTGCGACGTTGCCATTGACCGTGCGACGTTGCCAGACCCGCGACGTTGCCATTGCTCCTGGCCGTCTCATGAGGATCACAACGATATATAATGTCATAGGGTTTCGTTATGACCCCGCCGAGATCAGTGACCAGAGCCAAATGCCCCGCCGGCTCTGGTCTGTCTCCGCTGCTCGTCTGGGTCTCCGCGCGCTGCGCGCTACCTCGCTACTTCAAGTGCGGGGCGCCGGGCATGTGGCTCTGGTACCCTTTTCTTCGTTGTTCGGAGCTCAATTTCGACAATCTATATATTATATTAAAGCTCTTGACCTCTATTTTCATGCTGACAACGTCGCAAGAATCCTTTTTATGATTTAAACGAGAAATCTGGAAAAAACGGCGTTTTCGAGAACCTCTTGTTTTCTCTTCACTTTAACTCTTTTCACTCGGTTTTTTTGAATGTATCCGATAGGTCTTGTTTCTGTCTAGATGTGGACAACGTCTCCGAGCTTACTTCTTTGCTTATGCCTGGTTTTTTGTTAAAATTACTAAAAAGTGCGTTTTTCTTTACCTTGTTCTCTTTCAGTGCTTTTCAATGAATTTTCTCCAGCTTGGACGATTCTTGCTCAGAATGATGAGCGGAAGAATCCAGACAACGTCGCAGGATACGAAACGACTATGCGGGGGTGAAAATTTGAAGGACGCGTCGAAAATCAGATTGCCGTCGATGTACAACATATCTTTTCAGACGTGTTTAACACGTTCGATTCAGTTGTTGACAAGTTTACTTCTTTCGGTCTCCTAACTACCGCCACAGCTAAACAGCTCTTTTTTCAATTGTAAAAAATTTTGTTCTTGTTGCCACCCAATTTAACCGGCAATCCTGAAAAGGAAACTGTGCGTAGGAGACCACCAAGTTAAGGTTTCAAATTTGGTGATGTGCTAACCTCTGCTTTATGTGAATTTTTCAAGTTTCCTAGTTTAATTCATGTCTCTAAATTTCCATCCATTATTCTGAGACAACCTTCACTTTTTATGAGGGGCAGGAACTCAAACAACTAACACTTTCTAGCCTCTGTCTCTTGACATCGAAGGTATGCCTGTATGACACAAAAGACTGAAAATGCATAACACAATTTCTTAATGCAATTTTCTAAGCATTAAACAAGGTGTGCGAGAATCAAAACGGTTTAGAGAAAAAAAATCAATTTTTTGGGCGTCACACGTGAGAATAATGACTAAATACCGAAATTTCTGTGATGCCATGGAATTTGACCCTCATTGACTAAGTTAGGTTATAATGCAAAATTCAAAAAAGCATAAACATACTTAAACAACTGAACAATTGATGAATAAATAAAACTACTCTAAGAAACTAATGAAGGCCAACTGGGAGTTTTATCTGAACACACAGAAAGCATTGCAGATCAAAATCTTCCGTGAGCTTCATCTATGCATAGTCTAAAGCTAACTCTCCTAGCTATAAAACAGAGATGAAATGCAAGCTGGCAGTTAATGAGCTGTGCTGCATCAAGACTGCGAGTACAAGCACAAAAACTTAGGAAGGACTATCAGCTATACGCTTGCAAAACGCACCACAAGCAGGTTTGCAGGATAATGCGCATAATTAGTAAAGTAGTTTTTGAGTTTGGCAATCTTTGAGATTTGTTTGCTTGAAAAAAGACTGGCTTAGCAGGTGCTTTCGCATTTGTAACTGCGTCTAGAGAAGTCGCTAGCCAATAAAGAACCCCAGCCAAGAGAGGAGTAGGCACAATCGAATAAAATAATCATCAAAAAGAAAATAGAAGAGTGACTAGATGTGCTCGAAATTGGGCTTTGAGATGAATTAGAGGTTTTAGAAGTGTAACGTGATTGACAGTAATTTGCCTACCGACATCACTTTTAAACGAAAGTTTTTTTCATTAAACAATAGCTTACTGTCGGTTGAATAGATGCTGTTTTACCCTCCTCGCCCATATTGCGGCAAGCAAATTTAACTGTGGTTTATAATCGTTTCATTTGAGATTTATCTCTAGAGGTGCTATGTCGAACACTTCATGCTTACTGATAGCTGTATACAAAAGTTTGCTTTGATTTCTTCGTCATTATCAAAATTTGGAGATTCGCCAGAGATGTAAAGATGCGTAAGGAAGATACATAAATTCGTGAAACTTCTGCTGAAAAAAAATTTTGTCCTGTTGCCGCGATAAATTGATAGCGAAAACAAGAACAAAACTCGAGCTCTATGTTAATTGCTAATTTTCTTAGCCGTGTGGAGTATTCGTTAATTTCTAAAAATTTTTACAAAAAACGATATAAATCCCACAGTTGTATCCGAGACGCACAGAGGAAAAATTTATGTCAATCCTTTTCTCAAGAATTAGAAACCAGCAGCAGTTTTGTATCTTTACTAAAAAATATTACCATGAATAATGAGTCAGCTACAAAACTAGCGAAAGGTAGCGATTCTGACGAAAATACATTTTCACTCGTAAAAATTTTCCCGGAGAAGTTTCTAAGGCAATTGATTTCTTTTCAATGAGATAACATAGAAGACTGGGTTGGCTCTAAATTAGTGATTTATTGCGAAGAGAAAAAATTAACTATGAGAAAGTCGATAAACCACTGCCAAGGTGCATATTTCTAATATCTATATCGGCTACCGTATACTCTGGAAAATATTTTTATGCGCAAGAAACAAGGAGAAGTTAAGTCACACAAGACCACAGCTGTATTTGGTTGCATAGTGTTTCCGAGAAAGGGCAAGCTAATTTAGTAGATCAAGGAGAGCACACTGATGTATGAACTCTGCTAACAATCTTATATGCAATCTTCTTCGTGACATTGACATACGGACACTTCTAATTGCTTTTTGTCCATGAGTATTATACACTAACCCTGTGATGTTTCGTAAAGTCTAGAGAGCAGAATAGAAGACATAGAGCTGAATCATTTACTATGAAAAAAGAGAGAAAAAATTCAGAAACCTTTGAATGGCTTCAAAAATACTAGAATATACTGCTGCACACGTGCACAAAACGTAATAATGTGAAGTGACTAGATTTGCTTTTTTTTGCAATTAAGTTAAAGCTATAAATGAAAGATGAAAACCTATGAAAAAATGGAAAGGATTATTACAAAGGAGAAGATAGTAGGGGCCCTTGCACTTCCTCTAGCAATAATGCGAGCTTAGTGATTTGGATAATGATGCTTGCAATCTTGGTTTTTTTTTCCAGGAATTCGAACAAAATCGTTACTTTTTTTAGCAAATGTAGCCTTAAAACTATTTTTAGAATATTGCTATCGAAATTAAGAGCACTCTTAAACCTCGTAGCAATTATCATAGCAGTTTGTAGCCGCATACTGCACTTCAACAAAAGTATTATTTTTGTCTGATTTTGCAAAGCTTTGCGATCTAGTGACAAGAATGAGTCTTGAAGCTCGCAAATCTGCACTTTTGCAATTACACAGAAGGCCAGACCTTACTTAGAGTGCAAGTGCTTACTTTTAATTAGATCTTTCTAGAAAGTTTTACAGCTACAAGCATTACTTACAAATAATTTTGCTATGCAAAGGGTTTGTAAGGTATTTTTGGTATATCTCTGTAATGAATAGACTATCAATGATAACTTTGGAACTACTTATAAGAAAGTACATCATAGTAGTTAGTCGAAATCCAATCATGTGCTCCGATTGTGAGCTTGAAGAGGTAAGTTTTTCATACAACCTATTGTTGTAGTTATTCAAAACACATCAATTATCAAATACTCATTTTGAACAGTTTAGAATTCAAAGAAAGTTCTGACATTACAATTACATATATGGAAATTATTCCTACTGTATTTGAAGATGAGTGACACAGCTCTTTCAGAAATCTAATAAAATAACATGATGTCTTATCAAATATAGTCTTTAGACAGAGCCCAGTTTAGAGAAAACGTATGCATAAATTAGTATTCAAAATTTCCAGACCTTTCTTACTTGGGAGTTCTGGTAAAAGATTTTTCAGATTTTTTTTATACCATCTTTAGTGCCGGCATGAGCCGGATTAGGCATATTCTGAGCATCGATACCATATAATTGTTTGATTATATAGAAATCAGATGTGAAAAGAAAAGGCAATGTGTAACCGCAATTGTACTTCAACATTCTGGAGCTGCGCCTCATCACATGTCTTTTGAGTTTACACAACAACAGAGAGAAGAAATACGAGGTAAATGAAAGATAAGCAAAGCAGAGAGAAAGACTTCCTTAGAAAGATGAACGACGAGGGGGAAACACAGTTTTTTCCTTCAATGGCTCGGCTAGCTTGTGTTCTAACAAAAAGAGAATGATTTAGGTTATGTCCGCTGTGCTAGTCATAAGTGGCCCCTTGAGCTAGGAAACAGCATAGAAAGTTGAATAATTATCAGTAGTCATGGGGTTTTCACAAAAAGTTGGCACAACCGGATCGTAGCTACTGCCAGGGCAATTTTTTGAGACGCTATAAAGTCTTCAAAGCTCTACTACAGCTGAAGTTTTCTTGAAAGTTGCAAGTAAAGCTTCAGCGTGTATTTATTAGAGTATTAACTATCTCACTCAAAGTTGTCTTCTAGGAGGCTATCGATATAGTGCTGGGCTTTGTCGAGCTGAAATTTGCTTTGAAAATTGCTTAATTTGGACTGCTTCTCTGACAGTTGCTAAATTGTCAAATCTTGGAAATTCCATGGTAAGACTAATTTCGCCATTCGTTCAGTTACTTAATGCGAATCTCCTCATAGGTTAGCACCACGAGGTCAGAAAATAAACATCTTGTAATAACATTTAAAAGCTAGCAGTTTTTGCAACATTGGTACCTTTATTTAGCTCAAGAGGTCTGAGTATGAAACAATGAAAAGGAGTAGTGTCTAATCAAGCATGTAGCTTCATCTGGACCAAGCTTTCAGCCATTTACAATAATATATGGCTTGGTAAAAACGAGGCTAAAGGGCTTTTTATTTCTCTATAAAGACAACAGTAGTGAAATAGTAGATCATTGAATTTTTGACACTATTCGTTAATGTGCATGGACGGTAAATTAGACGGTAAACCTTTTGTTATACCATATGAGATATGGTATACCAAAAGGCATTTGTCCTATGTTCATCTATTTGCTGCAGATCTTTTAAGGAAGCCTTCCATGAAAAAACGAATGTTGTTGAGTTTCCACAAATGTAATGAACCCAAGAAGAACATTTTCTGCAAGGCTTGCTTTTATGGGCTTCGCGGAAGACTTACGGTAAAAATTCAACTTCAATTCTGACCTAAGCGATTTGATTTTACCCGGGAATAAAGAAGAATAGTATAGGATTCAAAAAATTTTAACATTACATCAAACATCAAAAAATAACTCAGAGAAAATTAAGGACGCTTAACAATAAGTACACGTTATCATTTCATGATTCATTAGAAGGCCGAATTGATAATTAGTAGCAATTTACTGAAACGTAGTTTCAAATTACAGCTTTTAACCATCGGTAACTGTAATAAAGGGTTTGTATAATGAGGGCTGCATCATAAATAAGTTAAGGTTGGATGTCCTCTAGAAAAAGCGCTGAAGCAGAAAAATCAGCACTGCAGAAGCGTGTCATACGTGAATACAATTTTGCAGCTCTTCAGGCAGGTTTTTATCATTGTAAGGAGATTTCCAAAAGAGAAAGTTCAAGTTTCATAAGGCGCGGGCTTCACACATGTTTCCATAACTTGGAGAAAAAATTGTATCTATTTATAACAAGAAGAACAATGTATTAAGATGTCTATTAGACATATGAACTTTTCAGATTAAGGTCCTAAGATGATCCATTTTTTTGTGAAGATTGTAAGCCGTATTTTTGAAAGCGCTTCAAGGCTGGTAGCATCATGGGTTAGAGCAGAAGAGGTACATAATCTTGAGAGAATCGACGAACGAAATAGCTTGGTCTGAACACTGCCTTCTAGGGAAGAAGATAATAGATTTCAATTTCAAGTTGTAGATAAGTTTGTACATGCTTAAGCATTTACTTACAACTAAGCTTTAAAAAACTGCTTAAATGGTGTTCAGTTTTTCTTCTGCTTCTGCATTGGAAAACATCTATACTTGGCGATAGCAAAAAATGAACATCTAGAGATCAAAATTCAACAGCAGAAAACATGCCGAAGCAGAATGTCTTTCATTAAAGCAGATGATAAGCTTTAGCAATATGTTTCAAAATTGCAAAAGAGTCAACTTCATATTGCTCTTGTGATGAAAAAAGTGTTGCAAAAAAGAGTGGCGGCAACAAAGAATACGAGAACTTCAATTGAGGCTTGCTCTATATGACTTGCAAATCAAATAGACATAATTTTTAGAGCCGTCGGAAGCTGCCGAAAATTGATGTGTAAAAGCTCAGAACTCAGAGTCATGAGTTATGGTCAAATGCGTCACCATGACATAAAAATCACAAGCGAAGGTTCATTTTCGACTTGTAGTTCCTCTAAAGCTCGAATGTGATTCTAAGTGGAGAACAGAGCTTTATTTGAGCAGCGTCTTTAGAATTGTAAAACTGAGAAGTGATTCTTCTTTGAATACTAAAAATGTGCTGAAAGCTGTGACTAGTATAGCAGTCTTGGAGCCCATGACTAATAAATTCCGTTGGCAAAGATGCTTCCAACACAATCTTCGGAAATTACGCTGAAATTGACTAGTCCAGCTGGGGAGAGGTTCTGATCTTCTTTACAGCCACAATATATTCTTCTATGTACAGTTTAAGCTTGCATGCACATCAGCTGGTTTCAACCTTCAATTCACAAAACTCAGCTAACATTTTCATTTCGACGATGTTTGCTTTCAAGTCTCGAGGCCTATTGTCTAGGTCTCAACAAATGTAATGGACCATAATAACGTTTATAAAAAGTGACCTAATTACACGAAATGTAATGTTTACGTAAATATGTTCATTGAGGTTGATTCAATGTTTTTTATAGCGGTCTACAGATTTACGCAGGCTTTGACATTTGAATCTTTTTGACTTTCAAGTCTTCCTTACTCGATACATGCAAAGTTTTTACATGGAATTCCGAACGATAGAATTGAGGTATACGAGTGGAAAAAGTGTGAAAGTATAATAAATGTAAAAGGTGCAGAAATGCTCTATTTTTAGGTCTCCATTTCCAAAGCTGACAAGGCTGTTACATACAGATTCTTGTAAGCTTTTCCGAGCACGTCATGGATAGCTCAGTCTTATGTCAAAAAAGCTCCAGGAATGATTCATAATCCGACGATGATAAGCGCTGGAAGGGCTCTCGGGATTCCTTAATGGTTTGACGTAGCTGAGACCCTCTTTACGGAGGAGATTTGTGGGACCTACAGTTGAACTCAGCTATTTGTGGAAGAATCGTCGAACAACACTGTTGAGCACTGAATTACATCTTGAAAAAACTTGATTTGGAAGCGGTTTGCTTGAAGAGCTGTGAATATCGATGGAAAACTTGAGTAAAGAAGAACAGCAATTTTGTTTGAACTCCTTTATCTGTCAGAGCATTGAGGTGCAGCGGCTGGTTTCGTCTTTATAAGGGCAAAATTCGCAATAGGTTATCTCAAATCCGTAAAGTCTTTAGTGAGAGATTTTACAAAAACTAAGCTTTGGGGGAAGAAAATTCTAAAAACTTGGATTACCATCAGAAATGCGTCAGCGCATGCATATTGCACAGATTGTACACTGAAATAAATTGGTTAGAAGGGAAGAAATCCCCAGCTAATACGATCAATAATCATTAATCTTAACCGATAATCAATAACCAAAAATCAATAACCATTTACATGAAACACAGCTCAAAAACAGTCTTGAGTCAACATTGAATTGGCAGCTTAGAATAGAAGAAATCTCCAGCTAGTTCGATCATTCAATTGTTAACTCAAAGCGTTTCTGAGCGAATTGTTTGAATTATGTATATGATTATTGATATTGATTTTGGTTGATATGTATATGAGTTTTAATTTTGATTTGGTTGATTTTTATTTCTTTGGAATTATTTGACACCCCACGAGTTAGCAGAATTTGCGAGAAAAATAACGGAACACTTGCCAAGGCATTTTCTTATCGCATTTCGGAACACGATCCATTTTATGGGTATGTGTCAGCAAAATAGATAAATAGCGGGTAGTTAGAACCTTTAAGGTTTCCATTATCGCCCTATAATTTCTTCATTATACGTGTTGGTTAAAATCTTCTGTTAGGTATGGTGTACGCAATTTCAAGTTTGCAATTTTGAAAGATATATTCAAATAAGATGAAATTGATAGTGATAGACCATTCAGAATTTACAAGCTGTACCAGCGCTACAAAAGTGCAAAGAAGAGACACCAGGACAAAAACGTCGTCTATGATAGAAGCAAAACTCTTTTGCAACTGTGGTGAATATTCAGATGCCTGAGGGATACCCACTTTCTTTACAATGACCTTTCAGCACTATTATTTAGGCAAAAACTATGTCGGATGCCGGAACAAGCGACGTTTCGGCTCCAAAACATCAACTTCCACTTAAGATCTGCAATCAACAAGAAATTTCAGTCACATGCGAAGTTTGCGAAGAAAACGAAGCGTCATTGAGTGAATGCTCTTTTGAATCTTCCTCGGTGATTTGCTTTCAAGTCAGTTTATGCTTCTGTTGCGTTGTGTTCTTTTGGAAGTACTATGAAGAAATTATGTGACATCATGATAACACAAAGCTAGTTCTAGCAAGCCCAATTGCTCCTGTAAAACTTCCCATTCTTTCCATTTTTGGGGATTTACATTGCTGGAAGTGCAATCACTGCCGAGCTATGGTTATGTCAATTGTATTACTGCACTATTTATGCTAAATAATTTCTTGATGTTTTCTTTTTGTAGTCTGTGCCTTCAAAGAGTTTTATCTAGAGGCAATTGGGCCTATCCGTGAGAGCAAATGGAACACACATTTTCCAACGTGACAAGTGGAGTTGCAGGTGTCGCTATTCCTTAAAAACTTTCACGCTCGCGATAAAACTTCAAAAAAATTAAAAATAGTCTGAAATCCAAGGTTCTTTCTCGATGACTTCACTGTAAAAAATCTGCAACTCATAAGGTGCTTCGGGTTCATGGAAAACCCTCTCAGGTTTTGACAACTTCGGGAATTACGATACACAAGTTCTACACTTTCACTGAAAGCAGAGAATGCCTTATTTTGCAAGAAAGAACAGCATAAATAAAAAATTGGATATATGTCTCAAAAATTAGAGAACGATCACAATTATGTTAAGTTTTCAACACATTTTCAGACACAGAGCATAATTCGCATTTATGTTGTGGAAATTCCTGGGTGACATGCTGACAGTTTTCAAAAGATTATATTTTGATGAGATCTGCTGAGAAAGTTTCTGGGAAAATATCATAAAGAGAATGGAACTAATTTCAACAGTATACGATCAAGGACTACTCATTGTGACTGCTGTAAAATCTTGGAGAGAAAATAGGTAATTTTGAAGAAGCCAAAAATTGGAAACATCTATTTTAACTGGTATGCCCTAGTTTTTACTGCTCGACATCATTTTCATTACAGTGAAGAACATGTCGCTCTAAAAAATAAGACTTTGAAAAGCAGTGAGCTGCAACAAGCCTTGTTGGGTTACTGTAGCAGACTGTCGTGCAAAACAGCGAGACTGCGGCAGCGCCTTATTAAGTATCGTTCATTCGTTGACGTACGGACTGCTGGCCGCGTGGCGACTGCGACGCGTGCCTTCTAAACTTGCGAAAAAGTGACAAGTTGGACCGTGGCTTAAGATGAGAAGAATTCCTTGTTTCTTTTCTACATTATAAAGATGAGAAGAATCCTCCGTTTTCTTTCTATTCATCTTTACGAAAACATCATGCACGCGTAGCGTTCGCCGCGCGGTCAGCAGTCGTTACGGTCAACGAATAAACGATATGTATGCACTTATCTTAAACCATACGTCACTTTAAATGTGCATAAACATCACAAACATTGAATTTTCATTATTGCAAAAAAAGAGGAAGTGGTAGAACAAGCGTGGACAGCTTTATGAATATTAGATGTTTACAATCGCACAAAACTACATTCTGATTGCCAAGCAATTTTATTCGCACATGAAGGTTTATAAATTTCCCGGGATTCTGAAAAGGATAATTGGCCTCAGAAGGTTACTAAAGGCATTTTGCTGGGAAGTGGGAATGTAGCTCAAAAAATATATCTGAATTCTTCGGTAATATAAAACAAAGTGGACAGACATTCAACATAACGAAATTCTTCACTCATTACTCTAAGCTTCCAGAATTGATCCTCAGACACAAATTGAGAAACTTTGCCTATAAGAGTCCCTCTAGTAATCACGATCGTCTACAGCGAACATGTATGTCAACAACAAAAAAGGAACTGAAGAAATAGTAAAAGGAGGAGAAACTATACAACCTTGATGAGCCACAAGTCATAGTTAGAAATTTTTTGAGATCCATGCAAAACGGAGTACTACATGGTCACCCTACCAAGCTCAATCACCCACATACAAAGGAGCGAAAAGCACTAGACAGAGATTTACTGACAAAACCTAAAGGCCACCCTAAGTTAGGGGTCTTGAGCTTTTGGCTTACGAAAGTAGGATCCCCTTTCAACCGATGCCCACATCGGGCGAAAAATGTCGTTTCTGAAGCGAGAAATCGTTTCGGGTTAGCGAAGAGGCATGAGGACCTCAAGTCGGCACCCCCCCCCCCCTCCAGTAATGCCCGCCCATCTCTGCGCTCCCATCAACTCACCGTTCCGGAGAACCCGCTCGCGACTTTTCCGGAATGAGGATTGTCCGTTCGGAATATTCGACTACATATCGAAATCAGGGGCCTAAGAAGTTCCCGGAACGACCAAAACATGGAACTCCAGAATCTGGGTGGACGGCGCCATTAAGGTGTTGGGATTTGTAAACATTTTCTCATGTTGTTATATGTGGTGACTAAATATGCAGTTGTACTTCAGCGGTCTAGCGTAGCTTGAAGTAGGGAGGGATTTTCAGCACAGTTACGGTGGGAAGAAATCTTGACAACAGAGAAAGAAATGAAAGACATGGTGGCAATTAATGAGCTTTGTTGGGCATCAGATTGCAATAGAATAAAAAACATGGAAAAAAACTATTACCTTTGCCAATTGCGTCAGTACGCAAGTAGGTCAGTTAGGGAAATGCCTTTCGAAATGTTAAGGGTAAGACAGCGAAATTCTCTAGCATTTATAGGTTTGTTCGCAAATTTATCATGGCATCTTCGTACAAAGAATGAGGCACAGAATGACGTAGGTAAATGGATTCTTGTGAATATATAGCATTTGAAATTGCTAAGCCATTCACGAAAAGCTGAGAGATGGGCGAATAATGTGTTGGAAGGCATACATAACATGTGTTGTGAAGTGTTTTTTGAGCGTTTTCCAGCTCTCTTGGGAATCAGACAATCAGACTTGGATTACAATTCAGATATATGGGTCGAGTTGCTCGGAAGAGTAGCTTAGAATTCGGAGGAGGGCTTTAGATATTGTGATCCGTTGATTTGATGAAAAGAGAAAAGGGACGAACTTGTACGTAAAATAATTGGAAGACTAAGTTCCAGTAGAATGGTTCTGCTGAAGATGAGAGCTTTCAAACAATCATGAAAGTTTGACTGATTAAAATGTCCTCAAAAACACTATCCCCATTTTTATTTACAAGATAAAACAGAAAAGACAGGAAGACAGGAAAACATGTGATTTCTCAAAAGTGTTGACTATAAAATTAGTATGACCTAACAGGGCTTAGCGCGGAACAATTTAAATAAGGAATGAAAAAAAGAATGGGCGTAAGCTAGAATCATTTGAAAGGTTGATGACTAGAATGGTATGGATAAGAAAGCATTCTCGGAGCTGGATGAAGAGAAATTCTATTGTTATAAGATGGATACAAGTTTTTGCGTATGTAATGTACAAAACGATTATGTAATTTTCGCGCAAATGCCCACTGATTACACTCACAGATTCCAATTTTAGCAAGCTAAAGAGGGGAGCTTCTCAGTGTAAGAAAAGTTATTTCAGCAGTTTCGATCGCAGAAGCTGTGGCAGGTTATGAGATGTGAGATTCGGCATGTAAGCTTGAGTAAGGTTAAGCATTTGAATTTCCCGCATTTTGTCTTCAAACAACAAAACCCAGCAAACCTAGCCTTCATTCATCTTTGGCGGAACTTACAAGAAAGTAGGGGTATTACTTTCCATACAAAGATTTTCCACAGATCCTTCCATTTTTATTCAAGGTCATGCCTGTGTCATCTTCCCATATTTGCTAAATATAGACTTTGCCCTGCCTGGAAGAATGCCGATTCACTTACAAAAATAGGGACAAACCGACTTTAGACCACAAAATGGGTATCTAGCACACGGACCGCGGATGCGACGGTACGGTAGAATAGACATTTAGACCCTGCCCCACAAGCCGTGAACAACAAATCCTTCAAAAAGACTCTGCGATTCTCAAGAGAAATGAAGTATGTATTACCCGACAGTTTGATATTATACGTTTACATACCCAGTTGTCCAATACCGGTATACTTGCTGATAGATATTTCCAAATTTTTTCAAAATCGTAGCCAAGAGTTTGGATTTCACTAACTGAACTAACATTTGGACGTCATCTCGCAGAGTCGGAGAAAGACGCGGGATTTCCGCAAATGAATGTAACTGAAAATATAGCTCAAGATAAACTTTGGGGGTTGGGGGGAGGACATCCAGAATCATATGATGGGAATGTGAGAAGGGCAAATCACTGCCAGGGCCAGCAATGTGTATTTATTTGCAACTGTTGTCATAATGCCACAGGATGAGCTGAAAAAACTACAATATTTGCATCTTGAGAAATATGTAGATGGGAGGAGATATAAGGTCTGTCCTTTACAGTTTAGTAGATTTTATTTCATAGAAGTCACATGCATGCATTAATAGACAAGACTAAGAGAGCGACTACTACTAAATATGCACATGATTTATTCGTAGCAGATTTGACTAATTTAGCAGCTCATCTTAAGCCTACGTAGGGGGATTCCCTTGTCAACAGGTCTCCCTCACTGATCGTTCTTTGACTAACATTCCTACTGACATCCGGAAAATTTTTTGATTGTGAAGGAAAATTACCTCATTTCTGCTTATCTGAGCTTATACTATAGCGATATTGCTGCTAGCTTCGCTGGAATCATATACAGGGTGTCCCAAAAGTATGTATACACTGTTTGATCGTTGATATCTCTTTTCCCAAGAAGTCCTTTGTCTACCTCTAAGCACCATTTCGTAGAGCTGGCTTCACCTTAGAATTACAGTATGGTGCGAATCACCGGTCGATCTCCATTACTGTAAGATTACGGTGGAGACTTCAAGAAGGGTTGTGGGCCATTGAGGACCCTATTCCGCCACAGATAGGAAACCAAACAACCTGAAAACTTTTAAACTAGACTAGTTCAAGTCGCTAAAACCAATTATGAAGTTTGTACTTTACCGCAGCACTTCCTTCACAAGTTATGCCAGGCAAAACGGCAATAGCTGTTTTTACGAGACTTCATAAAATCGTTTATTACACCTTTTAAAGGCTTTGCAAACTCGTAAAAACCTGAATAATAAAATCAGCGAGCTTGAAAGCCCTAGTACACCACTTTTCAGATTTTTTGGAAATTTTTCCAGCGGTAAATCCGTAATGACGATATAAGCTGAAATTCCCTACCGTAATCTTACAGTAGTGAACAGCGATCCGTGCTTCGCTCCATACTGCAAATCTAAGCTGAAGCCAGCTCTGCAAAATGGTACCTGAAGTTGGGCAAAAGGCTTCTTGGGAAAGGAGATATTAACGATCAAACAGTGTATACATACTTTTGGGACACCCTGTATAACAGAGTATTCCATGCGTACATATGTATGCACCATTTAATCAACATTTCTCCCCACCAAGTCTTTTGCCAGTATCCAGGTCCCTCTATAGGGCTGGCTTCAACTTGAAATCACTATGGAACGAATCACTGATCGCTATTCATTACTTTCCAACACTCTGTGTCGTTGTGAAATCTGCTGTTTCAAAAAATTTCTGAGAAAATCTGCACTGTTTAACACTGCCATCACGCACGCTGATTTCATTAATTAACTCTTAGGCTAGTGATTAGCTTTTCGTTTCAAACTTTTTGAATGTCTAATGTTTCAAGGAGTTGAGGAAACAGTCTTGGGTGTGCTTGCCATTTAAAAAGGAAGCGTCACCGCAAAATGCCAATTGCCTCTCTATCCAAAGTCAGCAATTCTGATTAGTGTGGGTATTTTGATCTGAATGGTTTAGATTCTCGAGCGATGGCATTCAACGGTTCACAACCCACTTCATATCTTATCCGTAATGCTACAGTAGTAAAGGGCATCGTGATTCTCTCCAAACTGTAAATCATCTTCAAACTGCAAATCTAAGTCAAGGCCAGCTCTGCCAAATAGTTTTAATTCTTGCAATTCAACAACGAACTCTTAGAAAGTCACTGGAATCTACAGCTCACGCTTTTACTTGCCAAGTTCTGGAACCTTTTCTAGAAATTTTCATACTGGCTTCAAAGGACTCTAGTCAACAGATGGATAGGGTTAATTCAAGCCCGGAAGGTTAACCTACTCAATGGGTAAACAACCACTGGGTTCAAATGGTGAGGTCGCAGAATGGCTATGTGGCTTTTGACGTTGGAGGAGAGATATTGAAAAGTGAGAGGAATTAGAAACTGTCTAATATTGAAAGAATTTTTGAGCAGGCCTTTGATGGCTTAGCGGCACGTGGTCATAAACATAGACCACAGAATGACTGACGAGTTGTGATTATGGCTGTAAACAAGGTAAATTTCTACAAAGTTGCAGAAAAATTGTCAAAACATACTTACAAGGGAAGGATCATCCATCGAAGAGGGATTTCCACGCATGATACATATTATTCTGCTGCTCTTGGGGCCCTAATGCCAAATCCGTGATCCTTAGTTGCTCAAATGATTTTCTGGGAAAGGCTATGAGCGATGATTTACCCACGATGCGGCTAAGGCTCGCTTTGAGTTTGCAGAACTCTGCACGATTCTTCCTTATCTACGAAAATTGATGTAATTAAGTTGCTATGAGCGTTTCCTTGTCTCAGGGACCTTCATTAAACAATTTGCGAAAATGCAAAAGTGGTGGCTGCAGGGATCCGAACTCTTCCACTTGCTCCATAGTCTTCGCAGTTCTCCACTCGTCCATCCATCCACAACTGCACATCCTTGTGCGCCCCAAACTCAAAGCGAGCCTTAACCGCTGTCGTGGGTAAACCATCGCTCATAAGCTTTCCCAGGAAATCATTGAGCAGCTAAGGATCACGGATTTGGCATCAGGGCCCCAAGAGCAGCAGAATGATATGCATCATGTGTGGAAACTCCACTTCGATGGATGATCCTTCCCGTGTTAGATTCCGGTAAAATGTTAACCTAACTTAGTAATTCATCGTGGGGATTAACGGCTGCTTTTTAGTGTCCAAAAATCAAAACGTACGGATAACAATTTTAGAGTGAATATGTTGTGATGCATAAGCCTTAAATTCCATCATTGCAGCAAGAAAGAACCTTGAAGAAGCGATCAGGTTACAAAACCAAAATGACCGCTGACCACAAAAAAGTAAAAAGGCGGAAGCGTCTCTATCATTTCTCCAAATTCATAGCTATCTGACATCTCATTTTGCAAAATCCAAATTCTGTCCAAGAGAATAAATTGTGCGTTTTGTAGAAGAATTCAAGCAGATTTCTACTAACAAGGAAAGCATACTTGGTCGAAGTGGGCTTTCCATGTGAAATGTCACTTTCTTATTGAGCATGAAAGCTGATTCTGAATCAGCTTTCGCTTTCTGAAAAGCGCTTCTGGGAAGGGAATTATGGGAATTTTTTAAAGGCAAATCTTAATGGTTTGGCTGAGGTAAATTATCCGTTGAGGTCTTTCCGACGCTTGAAAGGAGTAATGACTAGTATAAATTTATTAGGCTGAAGTATTAATCGCATAAAGCGCCCTGGCACTGACCATGACTCGCATTTGAGCTCACAGACTTCAGTTCTGAATGACTTCATTGTAGTCGTGCATTCGAAATTTTGCTCTAAAATTCCCCATGACTCCCCTTCCAAAGCGCTTTGCAGTTAGCAAAAGCAGATTCGGGATCAGCGTTCTATGCTTTATAAGACAATATATAAATCAAAAGAAACTACACCTTAACCAAGTATCCTTCCCTTGTAAGTACGGAAGTAATAGAATGAAGACGAAGGGACAACACATAAAGTAGAATTCTTATAATCAGGCAGAGAAATTCAAGTATATTGAAGGAATAGTTATGTTCACGACTACTCTTTTCATATGTGCAAAGTTTGTACTCATGCAAAGCCTAAACGTAGAGGTACATAATTTAAGAAAATGGCACGGAAAATGCTGAGTGAAATTGTCACAGTAAAAGCAGTGGCGGTTAATAATGTACTTCTATAATCTAATCCTAAAGAAAAAGAATAGAAGTCCCCTTGGCTGCTCTACAATTTTGTTGAGGATGTTAGGACAAGGATTTTATGGCAACCAAATGAGCCTAAGTATGGCAAAAGAATGAGAAAAATCTGATTTGGAAAAGTGCAGTAGGTGTACATCCGCATGTAAACGGAGTGTTGTGGGAAAAAGCATTTGCGTTCGACAAGCCATCAATGATGATTTTCTGAACCTGAATAATGACTGTGAACACAACACTTGTTGCAAAGTGTGTTTTTGAGCGTTTTTTTGTCATTCCTGACTGTGTGTAATTCCCAATCCTCTAGGGAATCACACAATCAGGAAAGGCACATGTAATTAAAGTGCTTTGTTTGAGGTTGTTTGGGAGACTCGGCTCTTATTGTTAGACTTTAGAGAAAAAATAAGGCTGAATATAAAAGCCAGAGAAGGAACATCACTCACTGGCAAATTGAAGGAGCTTTATCCACCGGGAAGCTTTCTAATGTTTACTTATCTGATTTCTTGTTTTTTAGGCTCCTTACCGGAAGATTACGAATTTTTGAAAGTTTGAACTTATTAAAGTTCCATATAAATGATGTTTGTCTGAACTTGGCATCCGGACTTTTAAACGCTAATAATTTCTTCTGAAAAATGCTTAGCAGATACGGTACGGAGGATTCGAAATCAACTGGTACTCCTTTTAGGCCTCGGGCATACCTCACGCGATTTCAGTCGCCACGCGATTTGGCAATACTCCAAATGTTCATAACTCATCGTACGGGGTTTCTGAATGTACGGAAGGTGGGGCATTTTATCAACCTACGAAAGCTATACATGCTGTGCTTTTGGGGTCTACCAGTATTGAATTTGAAGACATCTGGCAAATTGCCAGATCGCGTGGCGACAGAAATCTCGTGAGGTATGTCCCTTGCCTTACACATGTTTCTTTCTAGATCGCCATATTTTATTTGTTAAAGGTAAAGAAAAGATGTTAGCGAGTGAAAGAATGAAAATTTTTTTACTGAAAAAGACTGTATTGAGACAAATCACAAAGAGCCTCTGGCAGTGTACTAGTACGTCCGAATATGCTCTATATCACAGTACAACTTAATTATAAATTTAAGCGATAACATGTAGCATGAAGCTCATTAGTGGCTTTAAACAAGTTTGATTTATTTCCTGTCTATGGAAGGATTAGAATGCTTTTTGAGAAAACGAAAAACAGAAAAAGGAAAATAGTTGTGCCTTCTATAGCCAACGAAATGTTAATCCTACAATTGAGTCCTTAACTCTAAAAAAAAACGGATTGCGATAAATTTTCCGTCGCGACATATTTATCGCCGCAAAACCGTCGGAATACTATCACTTTTTTGAAGCTAGTTTTCAAAAAAAAAAAAACTGCTAACATCGCTGGGTCGTTGAGAATCTAGCGATTTGAAATTTCAAAATTGCTTTTATTTGCGTTGCTTAAGCAATACCTTTTCACCTTTGAAAACTTTGTGACGTCATGATAGCATTTCCGCCTTCATATGAAAGGGTCAGAGATTGTTATGCAGGTGAGAAATCTGCTTGCTAGTAAAACAGCGTCTAGAGCTATTCTTGTGCCCTATTTTAGCTCGTGCCAAATCCGTTGCCAGCGTCGTGCTAGGGTCACGCAGGCACCCACTTGGACGCTTCCCACATTGATTGATCCATGTTCCAGCATGGCGCTGGAACGCCCGTGGAACGTCTCTGGCACGCTAACGCGGGCAATCTAACGCGGAACGCAGCTTAACACATTGACGAGAACGTGACCCACATGGTGGGACAAGCAATGACCGCCACTTGGGAACTGTGACTCAGACAATTATTGCGACCACCCGCGGAAGGGCCCGCGCCGACGTTTCATCCATGCCGCGGGTGGTAGAGTAAACGCACGCTAAGCAGCCGAGAGTTACCCGCGGATGCGCCGGTAAGCGCTCGAAAGACGCCCGCGGATGTCCAGACAAGCACCCGACTGATGCGCGATACGCATCCGCGGGTGCCCCGATACGCAGTTGCTAAACGCAGTACAATGTACATTTCCATTTTTTGAACATCTGTTCATTTGCCGCGCCCTGGCACATGGGTTAGGGTATGCATCAAAATTTGTCTTCCCTCGTGGAGACCCTGTCCCCGACTCCAACTTCAGGGAATCCTGGGGGAGGATACCTCAGCAGACCGTCCTTACTACTAGCCACATACCGAGAAACGATAAGGAACAGCATAAACGTTGAGGGTACCTCTATCAGCGCGGCGTATCTCACGCGAGTAACGTTTTTGCTTACAGCATGTAAGAAAATTGCGGCGTCCGGCAAGGCCCGCGGCTGGTCAGACTGATTCTGTTGAGCCGTTGCCTAGAAGGGCCGGGGCCTGCCCGAAAATGAGGTCCGTGGCCCGCCCGAGTGTTTTTTCCCGGGCCGCGGGTGTCCCGGTAGAAGAATTAAGACCCGCGGCCTTTAACTAGCGAAAACATTGAGCCGCAGGTCACCAAGCAAGTGAATTAAGGGCCGCGAAGGGTCAGTATTAAAATTCAACGCCCGCGCGCCACCAAAAGACACGATTAAGGGCCGCGGATGCTTGTAATAATTGTCTGAGGACCACATGTTGGGTCATAGATTGTTTTTTATTTTCGATAGGAACGCTTTTTTTCTGCGACAAACAGTATTTCAGGGGTTTTCTTGAACGATGGATTTTCAATTCAGAAATTAATTTCATGTTTCTTGGTATCCCCTTAGAGTTGCTCCGAATATACTGTAGATGATAACAGCAAATACTTCCAGCAAGATACAAACTATATTTCCACAAATTTGAAAGGAGTACAGCTTCAGTGCTTTATATGACAATCTTGAAGTACAATTACAAAATCAAATTTCTGTAAGCTAGTTCTCGAACAATTTGCAGATTTGTACCACCAGATGCAATATCTGACTTCAAACCACTTCAGGTATGTACTAAGAAGAATCGCGGGACTTGACACTGATTTCAAACTGCTATAATGCACGTATCTTAGGTTTTTTTTTTCAAGAAATGCTATATAGCTATAATGATAGTGATGCCTAGCATAGTTCTGCTATTTAAGCTCACTTCGGATACTATACATTGAAAAAGTAGGATGCAAATCATGGAAAGAAGACTGACATCTGATCCTGCAAAATTTTTCTATGCTCTGCAACGTTTTAGCTTCCAATTAGATAAGAAATTTGTCAAATTGACCAAAGAGCAAGTTGCAAAGGGCCAATTCGTCATTTTTGTGGTTTTTGAGCGAGAAAACAAGAAATGGGAATATAAGTCAGTTTTTGTCTTCTCTTCTCTTCTGATGTGCGATTTGGCAAAGCTTTGTCGTGGGAAGAACCAAAAGCCGAAAAGCTCGGGATTTCATCGGGCATAAAAAGTTCTTGAATATCCAGCGATCGTGAGAAAAGCGAAGAAAGAGGTTTTCAGACCCCTTTATGTTTTTATTTTTTATACCCGGAACTGCAACGGAGCTTTATTTTAGCAAAAATTTTATAGTCATAGAATACAGCTTGTAAGAGCTTGAAAGTCCGAGAGTATACTAAAAGTATTATTTTAAAAACCCAAGGTTTTTTGTGAGTGCTCTTAGTTAAACGAATAAATATGTAACGACTAGCTTGCAGATGTGATATAAAATTCAATTTATGGAGATGTGGATTGACTACAATCTTTTTCTTCCTTCCTTCATCAAATAGCTGTAGCCTGTTATTGGAAATGCGCCAAGTTGATAAATGTTTCTAGCACTTTCTTCATAAAAATTGATATTATTGAAAATGCGAAAAGTTCGAAACGCATTCGATTAAGGAATAGAAGTTTACGGTATTTCGCAGATGTCTTTAGGAGCATAAAATTGAAATCATAAGACCAAAAAAGCTGAAACAAAAACAGGATGATGTATGTTTGCTAACATAGAGAAGTAATTATGTGACTATCCTTCCGGTGTGCTTGAAGCCAGAGATGGAAAACGATGGCATAAAAAAGACTAAAGGGTTCGCTAGAAAAAGTAGAAGCTTTCATCTTTAAAAGCTTATGCTGCCATTTAAGATAATTTGTGCCTTGCATAAAAAATGGAATCAATCACTATCTTTTTTATGGATAAGAAATTCAGAGGCTTGTCAATTAGTAGCTTGGCCCGAAAGTTCTGTTGTTTCATTTTCAAAAATTTGTAACTCCTTTTCGTGGAGTTACAAATGGAGCTTCTGTTTCAAATTGGATGCGGAGATAAAAATGGAAAACTAAGGCCATATAAGATTTGACCATTTTAAGTTAGGTCACCAAAAATCTGGAATGAATCTGGAAAAAAATCTGAAATCGTCAGTACATATGTTTTTTGGCCTACCCTTTGCATCTGTAAAAAATTTATGCTGTTTGGACTTCTCTGTGAGAAGTTATGAATATCGAGTTTACTATGGAAAACGCCAAAATTGATTAATTTGTCAATTTTCGCGAAAATCATAACTTCTCACAGAGACGTCCAAACAGCACAAATTCTTCAAAGTTACAAAGAGTAGGCCAAGAAACATATGTACTGACGATTTCAGATTTTTCTGCAGCATTCCAGATTTGTGGTGACCTAACTCAAAATGGTCAAAGCTTATATGGTCTTAGTTTTCCATTTTTATCTTTGCACCCAATATTATACAGAAGCTCCTTGGAACAGGATTTGAAAGCGAAAAACTTACTCTTTCTAATAAAATTATAGGCAAGCAAATCCGTTGAAACAGCGCAAAGTTACAAATTTTTGAAAATGAAACAGCAGAACTTTCGGGCGCCTAATATTTACCGCAAACAATTTCTGATTTTTCTGGTAAGACTCACCTTCGCGGTGCTGATTTTTTCATTGAGGAGACAATTTGAACTTACTCTAAAATGTGCGACAAAATTTTACAAGCTAACCCCGAACTTCCAGCGAGATCACAATTTCAAAATTTCACAATTCGCGAGATCTCATTTTCAAAAAAAATTTCAAATTTTTTTCAATTTCAAAAATTTTTTTTAGGAGATCGTTCACTTCATACCCGATAAATATCCAAGCGGATAAGCGGAAACTATTGTATTGTCTCAATTGTTCAACATTGTGGAAGTTATGAGTGCAGAAGTATATTTTTGTTTATCTATAGTGAATGTATTTATCACTGTCGCATTAGAGTCCCTCTATGAGTTTTTTCCAAATGATCTACAAAGTTGCAATCTCAAATTTGATTCACCATGACCAATTCCAGCAATGATCACAATTAAAGGACTATACTGGAAAATCTACAAATCCTTGCTAAAACTATTCATAATCGAAAATTGTTGCAACAAATGCCAGAAAGGTTTTCGAATCCGAAGAAGGCCAAACACTGGAGGCTATATTCTGACAATGAGAGACCATAACCAGCTATAGGTGTCGTAGGATAACACAAGAGTCGGCTGAACAGCGATACAGGCCTGGAGTCTTCCAGAATTTGATAGGAAATTTTTGCTAATAAAAGAACTTACTTGATTTGTTTCTTTGCGGTGGCAAAAAAGCGTTTTTCTCAGATTACTCTAATCGTTTCGCTGTGCAAATTACGAGCAAATTTTTTTTATTTCTAATGCAAGATAAGCTAAGGCAGTACTGTTGTATAGAGCGAGCGTTTCGCGATTGCAAGTGCATGTTGATTTCATGTGACTTATAAGGACTACAACGGCAAGGTATGAATGCCAGAAAATTTTAAAAATTTTTTCGAAAATCATCTTGGTAAGCAGTATGTGGCGCAAGTTTACAGCAAACGTTACACGCATTTCCAAAATTTTCCGTTTTTTGCTTGCGGTGCTTGCGGATGTGATGGAAATAAAGCGAAGGAATATTGCACAATCAAGGGGAGGAACCGCAGATTGTACAGAACTTTATAAAAACGAGAGCTTATATAGAAAACTAGAAAAAAAGAGCTCCAAATGATATAGGCAAGGCGTTTTAGAATAAAGTTTTGCTCATGGAAAGTAACACTTAAAGAAAAATGACAGAAACTATAAAAATAAAATAAATGCTTATGGGACACTTTCCAAAACTGAAATCATGCAGATATAGACTGTCAGAGTTGTTGATCAGAAGCGCGAAAAATTGTAATTTGGGATACACTGGTTGAATGATAGCCGAAGACCGGCTCTATCGACAGGAGGAAGATGGACTGGAACTAGAATTAGCTCTGAGTAGACGAGAAGAACCAAGGAGGAGCATTTTCAATCACAGCGGCAGTAATGAGTTCCCGATTGTTTATCTCCTTCTTCTGTGTGATTATTTTTCGGTCAACAACTGATCTTTGGTCTTTTGGGATGGCCCACTTTCAAAACACTTCGAAGTCCACAAATGAGATTCTTAGGGAGCTCCAAACTGCATCGAGTTCACAAATGTTGTGGCATTCGATGCCGATCCGGTGTCGCTCGCGCACATTTGATCGTCGAGATGCTGCTGTTTTGGCCAAGCGGCTTTACAACGGCGACGACGAGGTGCCATCAGCACCGATCCGGCTGCACCAACGACTGCACAACCGAAAATGACCGCTGCGTCGACCGGCAGCAGTCAACCGTCGACGGCTGGCTCCTATTCGGTCAGAGAAATCATCGATAGGTAAGTATTTGTATTTTTACCATTCATCGAAATTATTGAATAAAATCAAAAATCAACTGACAGAAGACGATTCTCGTAAGGCGCGGATTTGACCAAATTTATAATACCCTTAAACTTGATACAGTTAACTTTTGCAATGCCAGATCCACACGAAATTTTCCTTCAGACATCTTCTACAAGGCCAGTTGCAATCATTACACCTTTAATGCTGATAGTTGTTCTTATTGTTGTCATGTTTATTTGCTCTTGTGCTTCATAGGATTCCCTAGGCATGATAATAATAATATACCTGTATTATACTCTGCTACACACATTTATGAATTCACAGTCTAAAGCCCCAAAACCTTGCTTTAGGCTGCTTGAATCTAGTAATCTAATCTAATCCTATCTAAGATCCGCGCCTTGGGGCATACACCCAAATTTGGCCTTAGAGCAAAATTTTGCTCATAGAAACCATACAGAAAATAATAATGACTTTGGGTTTATGACTTCTGACCTAAACATCATCATATTTTACTAAGCTTTGAATCCCTATTCTCCAATGCGAGCTCTATTTCCAAACTTTCAAAAATCTGATCCACTGATGTATGAAGTCAAAATCTAAAAAAAAATTTGTTACATCCAAAAATTGGATCTTTGCTACAAATAGACTGCTATTTTCACTCGCTCAGGCATCTTTAAGCAGATCAGATATTCATTCATGGACCTGTCCGTTCGTAGCTTGAAATCAGAAAAATGTTGAGAATGGATTAACAAAATCGTCCACGGGGTCATGCCCCTCCCCCTGTATCAGTTACATAGTTCATAGATCTAGATGTACAGCCGTAAGCGTATACAGTTGTAGATGCTCTTCTCCTTGAGCAGTAGTATATTTGCACTAAGATGGGAAAAATCAAATTACGATCCATTATACTAGGCATGACCAAATTGGAAGAGAAAAGTTAACAGTGAAACCTAAAGAAATAGTACTGCATATGGGGAGGACCAATTTGATTTGAGGACAATTTCTCACATGGAGATAATTGATAGAATAGCTAATAAATAGTTGTTAGAACACTAAAAGCATATTCACAAGACGAATATCTAAAAGACGGAGCACGTTTTTTGTATTCGTAGAAAAAAGTGAGCTTTTCTACCCAGCAAGTCCAAAAATAAAGGAGGTCACAATATTTTCTTAGTGGTAAAGAGCATTGCACGACAAGTTTCTTAGTACTAATCATAAGGAAATAATCTGAATTAGAAGTAAACGTGATATGCGGTAAACGTTGTCATACATGTACAAAAATACGAATACTTCTCATAAATCAAAGAATTAGAAAAAATATTTTCGTTGATGTCCGAAATAGTAGTTTTGATTCATTTTGGACCCATATAGGCATCTCACTTTGACTAAAACTCTCATTCTAAACATCAAACACCAATGTAAATGCGGACGGAGTCAGACATTCTAAAGAACCATCAGTACCGATTATGTAGCCTTAATACCTCTCAAACGTACTTGTTTTTCTCATGTAATTATTTTGATTGCTCTATTCCTCTTCGTATCCGCTTCGAAGCACTTTAACAAGCAGTTTAAAGTTTTTTGAGGACTTCTCAACGATTCATGTAGATCCATAATGGACTTTGTGCCTAATTATTGCATAGATGAAATGATCCTAGCGTGCAATAAATTTAAAGGATTTCACATGGTAAAATTTAAGATTGGCAAATGTGAGATAGATATAGAAGAAGATAATAAAAAATAAGTAGAAGAAGAAAATATGCCGATCCTAGTTATTGTTGCAATTCCAAAAAATGTTGTTGATCAAATTCAGTCCATCACTAATTGGGAGGGTGATTATAGAGGCTGAGGGGATGAAGGGCCCGTCAATTTTTACATCTATTATCTTTGACATTTTTATGCTCATCATAAAAAATCATGAATTTGCAAAGTGAGAACGAACTTCAGACTGAAAATGAAGTTAATCCTGTTCAGATATGAATCAGAGGAAGATGACTTTCTACGAGAGCTTGAGGAAATGCGAGCATCACTACAAAATAGCGAGCAAGAGGAGGAAGCAGTGCCACAAGATCCTGCACCTATTCTTAGTTAGTTATTTCTGGCAAATATCCGAATTAGGACTGACTATCAAGTTACTGAAGAGTATAGTGTTTCAACAAATCTCAAAGTAAGAAATTTTAGGTGTCTTATGCAGTCTCGTGGATGAAATTGGCTCGTTGAGAACGGAAAATCGAAGACTCAAAACGAGACTTGCACCGCCTCCTAGATCCAAGGTATGCCCAAATGAGGGATTTCCTCTCTGCAATAGTAGTACAACTAGCTGGCAAACCCGGCTCCGCCCGGCCCTGTCATTATTATATTCGTAATCAGCATGCTCGATTACCCCCCTGTGCCAACTCCCAGCCCCGTAGCTCAAATTTTGCAAAAAATCGATAAAATCGATATCGATCGATAACGAAAAGTAGCCTATGACACGCTCCCTGCCCCGAAGTATATGTGTGCCAAGTTCGGTCCAAATCGGTTCAGAAATAAAAATTTCTATTCCGCACATACGTACAGACAGACATACAGACAGACATACAGACAGACATTCAGCTTTATATATAAGATAATAGTTGTGTGTCAGCTGACCATCAGTTGAATTTGTCATTTTAGAATGTTGTGCAGCGAGTCTCGGCCATTTTCGACTCTCGTACGAATATTTTTCCTCGTTTGCGGAGGTCTGGTCATGCTGAAATTCGCACTGGAGCACGAGATCGACTTACAACACCTCCTAGAAAGGTGATGTTTCCAAAATATTTACAAGATTCCACAACCAGAAAAGGAATTTTAAGCAAAAAACAACTAGCTATCAACACTTCGTTTTCCTACTTTTTGTCGTCTTCATTTTGGTCCTCAAGAATTTTTTCGCTTCAGGATCCTCTCACCGCATCCTCAATCTCTACAGATTTCTCGCAAGGCTCTAGCGGTACACGAGCACCTCCTTTGGTAAAACCAGAGCTTAGCGATAGCGAAGCTGACGAGCATTACCCCAAGGTAAAAGCAAAAGTACCATGGACTTCCTCAAATTAGCGTTATATCAGACAGATACTCAAATTTGGAGGCATAATCACAAGTAACAACAACCAAAAAAATGTCCTCTCACGAGTAGTGGCGTTCCCAGATTTATTTTCTTGAGGGAGAGGAGGGACGAGCCAAAAAAAGTATTGTAGCTGGCAGCAGTCTTGGAAAGTCTAAGATCTTCCCCAATTTTTCCAGCTTGCAACTTTGAATTTCGAAAAATTTGCAGCCGCAGCCAAGCTGCTTGTCTTTCAAAAACTTAGTGCTTTTACAATACCGCAAATGAAATATTACGACTCTCCTCAAATCCTTTAGGAAGTTCTTGCGACCCATCTCGGCCTGGGAGCTGGAAGGGTATGACATTTGTGCTTTACGAATGGTCATAAAACCTATGCACTAGATAAAATTGACCATTATGCTGAACGCAGTCATTATTGGTGCTGTGGAATGAAAAAAAAAGTCGAGGCCAATAATTATTTGACGGCTGTATAACTGACGAATGCATAATAAGATTTATGTGTATGATAATGTATTATTTATGTGTATTTATGATTCAACGACGAGAACTAGCGAACACATACTATGAGTCAAATTTCGATCCTAAAAAAAATTAAGCTAAAAAGTTAATATATTACACTTGATTTAGTGAAGAAATTTATGAAATGAAAATACGTAATTAACGACTTATTTACCATAGGAACCAATTTCCAGCTTTGTAGGATTTTTGGGGAAAATCTGAATTTGAGTGGTGAAATTTTCCTCTATCTTGAATTCAAGCTCTACAAGATTTACGGCTTGAATAAATCTTCGCTAGTGACGGCGTAGTGTTTGCCTTGCTCTATCGAACTGTGGTTTAAGTCTGCTAGAGAAACAAAAATTGATTTATTTATAGAAGCGAATTTAGATTCGGACAGCCTAATATATGATCTCAAGAGTTTGACACTCCCATATGCTATGAAATCTCTTGATCCAAAAATAAAGAACGCAAAAAAGATATTATTATATCGTAAGAGAGGGAAAAGTGACATCAAATTTTATTTTTCCTTCATGCCTACCACTCAATTACAATTTTTTTCGTTTATTTTTTTAGGTTGAACGTCGAAATCGTCGAACAGCTGCGCGTCGATGTGACATGTCTATGTCTGAATGTACTTCGCCATCATCAGCTTCGTCGAGCCGAGACGCAAGCGAAGGAATGAGTGAGTTTGTACAGTTAATGCCATCTGGTTCGATGTAGATCAATTAAGTTCACTTTCAGCCTCCAGTCGCTCATCCTTCCTCGAACTGATCGGTTTCCGAAAACGAAATGTGGCCGTGTCGGCCACGTCGTTGCTTCCAGCTGCGACGAAGCCGATTTTGAAGAAAAGGCACAGAAGGGTGTCTGAGGACGAGGCAAATGCGATGTATTCTAACATAGGTAAATGATTTATCAAATAAATTCAAGCCAATAAATCTAACCTATTTGACTTTTTTCTATTAGGAAGAACATAAGTTTTGATACATTCAACGGAAGGTGGAAGGTAGTGAATTTTTGAACGTTGATGAGTCACAACAGATGAATGCAATTTCAAATGAAACCCGCATTATTTTTGGCCGATTTCTGCTTGCGCTACCAGAGAGCTTGCACTTTCCAATCGCCTTCTTACTATGATGCTCTCGGAAGTCTATAAAAATTTAAAAAAAAGATGAAGAAGAAAAATTAGAGAATTTTTGAAAATATAAAAAAAATGGAGGCTGGAGTGCTTTCAGAGAATCGCCTTTCATTAAACACGTAGCCCTTCATAACTTCCCAAATATGAAATATGAAATCTTAACAAATTTTCTAAAGTTTTTTAGAGGAAGACGAAAAAAGTATAACAAACTTTTTTAAGGTCTTAACATTGGGTTGGGTTGGTCCATTAGGCTGAGCAAAATTTTTTAAAGCGTATTTTTTCCACTTTGATAGATTCATATGATGCTCAAAAAATCAAGCACTTTTCCAATATGCTTTAGGAAATTTGGATTAGCATATGAGGCAGATACAAACAAAAATAGAAACGATAGAATCGTGTTTTTCAAATTCTATTCGCTAAATGCTAAAAGGCCCAGCAAATTTTTGGTTTTATTTTATGCTGTTTCATGACCTACTTTTTTTGACTGAGGGTAAGTTTTGCTGATTTGACCATGTTTCAGCGAATAGTTATAATGTTTCATAGTAGACAATCTATAATTCTTTTTTGATCTCTAACAAGCGTAGTGGAATATATGTGTCATAATTTCGAAAAAATATAACAATGTGGATTGGAACCTCTTTCAAACATTTTTAGAACGACTATCTTTTTGGTGAAAACTTATGGAGCAACCCGAGATATCTCAATGGTAGTTAGATGAAAACTGACCTTACCTTTCCAGTTTTTTTCCTCAAATTAAGCTTCCGAAAGCGAAAAAATATCAGGGCTCAGTACATACATTAATAACTCTGAAATGCAACACTTTCACTTCTGTAATTGGCATGATGTCTATAAGTCTTCTAATATAATCTTACACTCTATATCTTTTGCAGATAATTCGAGCCATCGTCAACGACAAGCTGCAAAGGTTGGTTTTTTTTCGAGAAATTGCTAAAAGAAAGGCTGTAGATATTCCTTAGTGGCAATAAAGTGCTTGTTAAGTGCCTTAAAAAATCGTAAATTGAGTTGCCTCAGCTCCAAAGTTAATTTTCAGCCACCGCGACCGATGTCTTACTATCCCGTAGAAGACAGTGACGATTCCGATAATCTACGAACGAAAAGAAAAGCGACATCTTTCTTGAACGTCCACAATAACTACGATCATCCAGGTTGGAGTGCTTGAACTAAAATATGCATTTCTTCAAGCCAAAATGTATGCAAACTTCGTGCATTGTCACTTTTGCAAAATCGAATTCACAAAAGTTGTCGTTCCTGCACATGTAATCATCTTTGAGAAGTTAGGATATTTTTCTCAACGAATCATACCATCTATGAAAGTGAAAGCTTCTGTTCAGAAAGCCTACTTCGAGTTGATCGCGAGACCCGGCTCAGGCACGAAAAGGAAAGTCTTGAAGCGGAAATCGAGGAGCTAAAGGTGCACATTTTTTTGCGAATAGATGCATTTTTAAATGAATTGTTTCCAGATGCGAAATCAACGTCTTGTCGAGCAGCTTCGCGAGAAAAGCGTACAATTTAGCAAATTACAATTCCATACACAGAAACTCGATGAGCAGGTCTGATAGGGCACTATTGATATAATGAGTGTGCTTTCTATTTTTTTCGTTTGCCTAATTTTTTACAGATAGATGCTTTGAGCCAAAGATGCGCGATGAACGCAGCTTTGGACAAATTGACTCTGGACGAACGCCTTGTCAGAGGGCCCTTGACTGCTTTGGAAAAAGTTAGCTACCCTATAGAAAAATAGTTCCGCAGACATTGTGGCGTATTTCAGATTGAGCAACGTCTGCGAAAATTCCAGAGTCAGGTGCAAAGCATCAAGCTCGATGCTGCAAATATTCAGCAAAAGGTGAGCAATTCATTTCACTTTTTTGAATGACTTACTTGTTAAAATGAGTTAATGAGAAAAATAAGAATCAAAAGTTGAATGAAGACAAGCAGCTGAAAATTGATGAGTTCGAGAACGATCAGAATAATCCGGCTCATTGGAAAAATTTTGGAATTTCACTTTTTGTTCTTTGCTCAATCCTTGCTGCTCTAGTGGTCTAAAGGGGTCAAATTAGTGGGCTTCTGAATTTTAAAGAAGCAGGAATACATTAGATGAGAGGAAGAGGTTAATTTATGGACTACATTTTTGACGAACCTTTAGTAGTGTAAGGAATATTTTTGGATCTCAATTTATATCGGTAATGAAGGCCTTTCTACAAAAAGAAAAACTTTCTTATAATAATTTCCAGACTTTGAATGGATTGGCACAAGAACGAAGCGCTCATCAGGCATGCCTCGAACGTCTAGAAAATCTTCAAAGAGAAAACTTTGCGCTAATGCAAAGTCGATATCTAGGTAATTACTTGACTTTGAACTGTCATTATGTAGTTACCTTATTCCCTCCCCCCCCCCCCCACCCCCAAATTATCAATAAATGTCTTTTTTTCAGAATCCGGCTGTGATGATGCCGTTTGGCAACGAAAAATAGACGCGTTGCCATTGTACGAAACATTGTACTCCTTCACACAAAATACTGTACGAAAATATTCGGATTTGAAATGGGCGCTGATAGATCGAGAGCGGGAAGCGATCCGCGCAGAGCTCGATCTAATCGCTGCTCAATCTTCACTACTTGTTACTCATGCTCAGGTAGGGTGAAGTACAGAAGAGAAAAAATTAATCGAATTTGAACTTTTCAGAATGAAAGACTGCGTATAAGGCTAGGGGAAGCTCGTCCAAAGCGTCCCGCTTCGTTCCATGGCGAAGATTTGACCAATAGAATGGTTTGTTTAAGCTTTTGCTCTGAACCCTCTCAGCACTTTTATGCCTAATTTTATCCTAGGCCAAAAGAGAAATGAACTTCTTCTTGCCGTTCAAACTTCAAGGTTCCCGAATAGAAAACTCTAGAAGAATCCTGACCAAGAAGACTGTAGACTGTGAAAAAGACCTTGAAAGCGAGTTTCTGACAATGTTTGCTAATGGAAGAAGTAAGTCTGGTTTTGCTATGAAGCTCTTAGAAAGAAATTAGCTTAAGTGACCAAGTGGACCCTACTAATGACCATCTCTAGGTAAATATTATCGTAAACAAGTGGTATGTTTACAGATGCAGCACATTCCAACGCTCAGGAGAAACCCTATGCCACTTCACGTATTGAACATATGATGAGAGAAATGTCCTTCAATAACAAGTCGAGAAAAATGCCTCCACCAGCGTATATTCGCGAAAAGCCGCGAAATTCTTCTAGCAGACCCATGAGGTACCGTAAAAAATAGTGGAAATAACAAAATAAGAACTGAGCTATTGAATTCAGCTTGATCGAAGTTGAAGAACAACGTCGTCTTAAACGTTTTGAAGAAACAAGAAGAAGCATTAAGATCAGGAAACAACCCAGTGCGGAAAGCTATAGCAAGAGGTTGGATTCAGAAGCTCGCATATGATTTTCTTTTGAAAATTTGAAAATTCCGAAATCCATTGTGTTTAGACCAATCGACACCGGACAATTTCCAACTTCTTCGCTTCAAGAACTACCTTTTCAAAGTCCCAACTCTACACCAGTAATGATACGAAAATTTGCGGAAAAACCACCGCAACACAGAGGTATTTGTTATGCTGAGGACTATTCCTCGACTGAGCACATCTTTAGACATACAGTAGTACCTGTCGTGTACGGTAGGTGTACGGTAGGTCGTCTGGCCACAGCAACGACCTGTAATGTAATCAAGGGTGTTGTAAACAGCACACCGAGTAACCTACCAAGTCTAATAAGCGAATGTTTGAAAAGATGTGAATTGGCAGAAATCGAACACTACCGTACACCTACCATAATCCTTCGAAATTATAGAACAGTAAGCAATTATAAAAATTACGGATAAATTTGTGTTGAAATAATCCTTCCAACTTTTGCTTACTTTTGCGTAACTCATTACAGCATTTAAATTTTTTAAACATTTATTTTTTCAGCATACGACCAACTCCCGGACATGCAACGCGTTGAAAGGTTACGCAGACTCGAAAGAGGCTACAGTATGGATAACCACGATCGACCAACTTATGCAGAGGATGTGCGGAAGCAAATTGACGAACGAAGAAAAGAAGACGTCCGTGGAGCTGCCGCAGAAACGGAAAGACGAACTTCAAAGATTCAACGATCACAGCCTGTTCACCTCACCCGAATCAGACCGCCATCGCAATTGGCACAGAGAAAAGTGGTGAGCACTTTCAAAAGCAAATTCCCTTTGTAAAAATATTGTGAGAATTTCCAGAAGACGCTGGAATCCCCTCGAATGGATTGCCGACCACAGGAACGGCATCCTGTCATGGACATTTTGGATCCACCAAAACCTAATAGTAGCCCTCCGCCATGTCCTCCTACCAGTCGACTTCCTAAACCGGATAAAAAATCTTGGCTCGACAAAATTCGAAACATGAAGAGAAACTGATTGACTTTTAAACTTACATTAGCATGCTAGTATTTATTCAAATCCTGAGTTTATTTAAGTATTTTATTCGTCTTTGTCATGGTACCTCCTTTCGAGATCTTGGATCTCTTCGATAAATCAAATTTATATATGGAGCATAAGCTAATTTTTCAATATAATTGAAATTATTTGTATGTATATGTGCGCATAATAAATAAAAATCCTACTTCCATGGCTTTCTCATTTTCTACTTCATAACATTGCTGTATACAAAACGTCCATAACATGTGAAAAATCCATAAATAACATGAGATATTCGAGTTATATGTAAAAAATCCAATTATGTTTGATAATGATTGACATTAAATCATGGTAGAAATCGAACATCAAAAGCAATATGCGCTAATTTGATAGCAACTCTTAGTATCGATAATGCTGTATGTTGCTGTTAATGACCTTACAAATACTCTTTTTTGGTGCTTCAGAAAAATTTCTCGTTCCTGATGTCATTTTGTGCGGTATACTTGAAGATGATGAAGATAAGTATGGAAGTGAAAATATGTAGTTGCCAGGCATACAGAATTTGCTTGTTAAAATTATTTTCTCGACTTGCTTGCACCAACTTCCAAAATGGTACGCAACTTTTGTTGCGATCCATCGCCGACATGATTGCTACGCAATGTCTACTAGTCTAGCCACGAAGGCATTCGTGGCTGAGTGGTCTAGTGGTATGATTCTCGCTTAGGGTGCGAGAGGTCCCGGGATCGATCCCCGGCTCAGCCCGACTTTTCATTTCCTCATGTAAAGCAAATCCACACGATGTGACCACATTTCCACCTTTTTTTTGATATTTTGCTGGTTATATGGGCTTGGAACTTGTCTACGACATAATCAGACGAGAAATTCATTCTTCTTTTCTTGTTCTACAATCAGAAGAAATCGTCTTTAATTGAAATTTATGCAATATCCTCGCCTTTTCGGTGATATTTTTAGATGTCTAATGCCTCCACCAAACAGATGTGAAAAAATGTAGCGTAACAGGTGCAAACCCGGTGCAAAGTTCACTCATATTTGCGGAGTGTTCTCTGGTCGCGGCCTTTTGCGCAGATGTTAGATCCCATCACTCAAGGTTCTGATTCATCGGTCAAGAATAGCGGACAAATATGCTTACTACAGTGGAGCCCAAAATCTTTGTCTTACATATCTGGTCTTACCAATAAATTTCAATAATGTGCTAAAATGAATAATGATTATTGTTAGGTTGACCATGAAGCACCAAGATTATGAAGACTTTGTTCTTAAACTTACTAACATCTATTTTTTATAAGTTATGCTGAAATTACAATTTATCATAAAGATAGAGATATGCGAACGTATAAGCGTTCGATTAGCTGATCTTTAGGTGGAAGAAGCAGATCAAAAAACCATAAGTAAGAATAAAATTAAATTTTAGTAGACGTTTTACCACTTTGAGCGATTGCTTCAATTCCAGAAGAGAGCCTTTCTCAATAATTTTATATCGTTTTGGGATATGGTAACTCTATTGAAAAAAGGTTTAGATTTTTTAATGCAAGACTTATCTACCAAACTAATTATCATAACAACAATACTTAATTATTTTCAATCAATAATCCAAGATGTCCGACAAAAAGTTTGTTGAAGACAACAATGCCGAAGGCCATGAGTATCAAAATCTATGCTGTAAATGCAATCTAATTTTTGATAAATAATGTCCTCGAATTGTCTTTGAGTGTATTCTATAATCTTTAACGCTTCCGGATATTTTCTTCACATCGCACTAATGTGTCACTTTTCAGCAGAACTTCAAATGACGAACGTTGACACCAAGTGCGAACTTTGCGGAAGTAAGCAAATCTTTGCATTGTCAATGTGCTTCATCTTATGTGAACCAGGGAAGTTTATAAAAAAATTGAAGGAAATTAGAGGCAATTTATAATAAAAAATACTTACAAATGGGAAAAGTCAACCAACTATTACCATTTGGATCCATTTGCGATAGTCAATTGTCTTTGGAATTGTTCACTGGTCGCTTTTTCAGCAGTCCCATGGTTACTCTGATAAACATTTACCAGAAATCTCTCTTTTATGATCAGTGTTCTAATATCTAACCAAAAATAAATATTATTGTATTTGCAGTACTTTATTCGTGCTGATAGGCAATTTATTTTTTCTAGAAGTCACGCATTTGCATGCACTTTTATTTATTCTTTCGATTATCATTAAAAACTAGGAATTTTCGAAGATCATGCCATGGTCATGACCTGCTAGACTAGAGAAAGCGAAACTAGACTGCAGCTGTGAGTTAGCGGAGAATTGGACTTTGCCCCGGTCGGGGCGTGATACCGGGCCTTTGTTCGCTATAAAAGCGCTAACATTGCTGGACACGATAACAAACCTGCAGAAGTCCTTCTGTCACCGTAATCTGGCCACTTATGTTGACTCCTTGCTCATCTTTTATCTATGGTATTCGACTGTTATCTTAAGTATGGACTCCAAAAATATTTGTATACTGTTTGTTTGAGGTGGCTTATTACGATACTGTAGTGAATTTGAAGTAACTTTTCGAACCATAATAGTCTAAGCTATACAAAAAAGCAGCCAAAAGTTCCTAGACTAGAAGGCAGGAGATGAAAATCGTATTTTCATGCAGTACCAGAAAGTCTAATAACTGTCATTTATTCACTCAAACCGAGTCTTGTGCAATGTTTATCAACTGCACGGAAATGCACACTGTTTTCAAGCTTCTTGGAATTTTTTTGCTGAAATTCTAATTACATTAGAATTGTTGAGATTTCCTACCGTAATCATACAGTATAACGATCATGCCATGAAGCTAAGGCCTAAAGCATACCTCACGCGATTTCAGTCGCTGAGCGATTCGGCACGGATGTTCGTAACTGGTCGTTACCGCCCTTTGTTTGAACAGGACCTGATCTGTTTGCAAGAACTTACAAAAGCTACATGCCTATGCATTTGAAAATCGCCCACGACGAATTTGTGGAAATCTGGCAGAACGCCAAGTCGCGTGGACGTCGCGATTTGGTCAAATCGCGTGAGGTATGCCTTAAGGGCAGGGCATACTTCACGCGATTTCAGTCGCGACGCGATTTGGCAATTCGCCATAAGTCTTCAGATCCAACACTAGCAAACTGCGCATGCATAGTGTGTATAACTCACGTGGATTAATAAAATGCCCTATCTTCTGTACATTTAAAATGTGCCTGCAGTTAGTCACGGACAGTTGGAATACTGCCAAATCGCGTCGCGACAAAAATCGCGTGAAGTATGCCCGACCCTTTAGGCCTAACGGTGATTCGCCTCATGCTGTCGATCTTATTGCAAGATGAAGCCAGTTCTACAGAATCACAGGAAGGTCTGGGAATACGCTGGAACGAAAAATTTATCAACGACCACATAGTTCATTTTTCTGACAAGGGAAGATACTTGGCGGTTTCCATACAGAGTTTCTACTGTTTTATAGAGCATGGACTATGATTTCAAATCTATTTTGTTACCTGCAAGCGCTTCGGGGAGGGGAGTTGTGGAAATTTTTTATGTAAAAATTTGAAAGCGCCGCTACAATAAAATCTTTATGGACTTTAGTTCGGGAACTCAAATGGGGCCATGATTACTACTAAGGCGTTTTCAATAAACCTTCAATCTAATCTCATTTCAGTCATTACTCCTTTCAAGCGCCTAAAAAAACTCAGCATTTTTTTACCTTAGCCAAATCACTGAATTTTTACCTCAAAAATTTTCTAGAACTGCACTCCCAAAAGCGTCTTGCAGATAAAGGAAGTAGATTTGGAATCAGCGTTCCATACTTTGTAAGATAGCACACACCTCATAGTGAAAAGTGACTTCGACCATGTATCCTTTTCTTGTAGGAGTCCTTGCGCCTGAAAATGCTTGTCCGGATGCAGAATATCATTTTTTTGGGAAAAGAAGACAAACGCACAGCCTTCGCTTACGCTTTTGGTTTATCCTAAAGAAAACCGTGTTTCTTTTTTGCTCTCTCCTATTGGATATCGAGGCGGTCAGTGGCGTGATCACGCCATACCACACCCGTCTCGTCCATGTGCTCGCGCGCACTTCGTCAACCACTCGCTAAGTGGCGAAAGTTCGAAATTTATCTTTTTTTTCGAAGAAATCTCAATTTGACGTTTCCAAAACTTCTTTTCGTTTTTGGAAAAGCCACTGACACCCCGTTAAAATTATCTTCGACTTGTTGACACTTACTATAGCAGTTATTATGCTTACAATTCGCTTCGTACTCTAGGTCCTCAATCTCAGTTCCTCTTTCGAAAAAGCAGTCTGTGCGCAATAGTAGCAGCAGTTTTTATTCTTTCATTTTTATATACCAACATTCTACCACTAATTCGCATTTTTCTCCCTCGAGAATTTTTTCATCAGAAATTTTATATCTTTTACTCACCTTATACCCAGGTAACAATGACGATTCCTGGAACTAACAGCATGAAGAAACCGAAAGTGGATGAAGCTATAGCTGAGCAGTTTCTGGCAGCGGATTTGGACGAGGTGGCTAAACTTCAAGAGGAAGGCAAGAAAGTACGAATTTTCTCATGTTTTCGACTTTCTCAAAAATTCAGTGGTTATTTGTTAATTCGGTTTCTCTTTACAGTACAACTACAAAACCGTCGTAGTCTACCGTAACGTGGCTCTTTTTGCTGCGCTACACATTGGAAGCTTGATCGGTCTCTATCAAGTTGTTTTCCAAGCAAAATGGCAAACTGTGGCATGGAGTGGGTTTATTACTTAATTACATAATATATAACGCTTGCTGCTTTCAAAGTTAAAATACTTTCTGGAGATATCCAATATGAGCATTCGCGCTAAAATTTTTTGCAGAATTTTTGCAAAATTTGTACGTGATCATAGATGCGCACCTGCTACGCTACATTCCTTATCAGAGAACGGAAGAAAACGCTATGAAAGACTAATCGGGTAAAGAACTGATAAGTTGCACGGCTTTTGTTGTTTGACGTCACATTCCTGGTGCGATCTTTGAGTTATCATTTGGGCAAAAAAGCAAATTCAAGCTGATAAGATGCAATAGCACAGACGCAGAAAGACAAGATAGGTCATGCCTACTTTTTTACCAAAAGTAAATTTCAATTTGCCTTTTCCAAAACTTCTTCGTTTTTAGGAAAGCCATTGACCAAACGTAGATAATCTTCGACGTGTTGGCACTTACTAGCAGCAATTATATACCTTACAATTTACTTCGGAATCTAAGCCAATCGTAAAATTTCGTAAATTTTTGTTATGAATTAAAGTCTAAAAACTCAAAATCCTTCGAGAACTCTTTCAAAAATTGCAACATTTATATTTCATATATATGCATCAATGTCACCGATAACACAGGGCCAGTTTATATCTATGAGAACAATTAGGCAGAGTATGAGCTCAAGCAAACAGGTCCTTCACCTTTCATCAGAAATTTGTGTTTTTCGTGTTTCTGCTACAATATTGTATCCCATTTGACGATTCACGCATGCCGTTTTTCATAGAAATAAAATAATACTGGTTATACATATACAAAAAAATTCTTATTGTATATCAATGTCTGTTTTTAGTGGTGTTCTTGCACATCTTCGGTGGCCTTGGCATCACTGCCGGGGCACATCGTCTATGGTCTCACAGATCTTATAAAGCTAAACTGCCCGTCCGAATCCTGCTGATGATTATGAACTGTTCGGCTCTGCAGGTAAACTTTATAACCCTTAGACGTCATGCAGGAGGCACAAAGGCCTACCGCATTTGCTTCTGGAAATGCCTGGGTATCTCCAGATTCCTCGCGCCTCTAATCACTTTTCGTACCTCTGATTTGTCTAGCGAAAGAGGATTTAGCGAAAATCTTTTTGAAGAATATCTCACTTTGGATCAATCTGGAAATCTTGTAATTTCTTTCAATCTCAGCTATAATCGTTTTCAGCCTATTTAAATCTTATATCCAGGGCACTTTACTCCAAAACTCGTAACATAAGGAAGTGATTCTGCCGCGGAATAAGGCCCCGGACAGAGTTCATGCGATTTGATCGTCGCGATTCAATCGCCGCGATTTCCATTTATCTTCATTTTACATTCAAAAATTTCGGGCTGGACAAGTATCACAACAGAAATGCAAGCTGGTCGGCATGCAATGAACTCGTAACAGTTGTCTTGTCGCGATTGAGTCGGGACGACCAAATCGCGTGAACTCTGCCCGAGGCATAAGGGGGACGAATCCATTTAGTCTTCAAAGTCCTTGTCATCGATCGGAATAACATGAGAAAGATTTACAAAACATGTTTGAAATTCTGGTTTGAAGATTGAATAGACCAATTCATACTTGCAAATCAATCAATCTCTTCACGTCTTTGACGTTGGATGGCTATCTATAAGTCCTTTTTGAACTTGTTACCTCATTTGCTATGAATTTAAAACATAAAAGCCATCTCAAAACTTGCCACGCTTGAGAAATTAACGATCAAGTTAAAGATCAATTTGGCACAGAGTATATCAAATAATTAGAAGTGCGAAGAAGTAATTAGAGGCGCGAGGAAGTCTGAAGTCCCCCAGATACTTCCATAAGCAGAAGCGGCAAGCCTTTGCTGCCTCCTGACCGACCGCCATGACCCTTTACAGTTTTTTCTGATTTATGAATGACAAAAATGCAATTTCTGGAAAACGTGTATCGTAGGATTTCATGAGAACTGGAAGAAGAATGTCATGAAATGAGATGATTCAGACTTACAAATCAAAGAAAATCGAATTTTATAACTACAGTTCAACGCGTATGTTTCGGGCGCCTTAGCTTTGATTCCAAAGATTTGTTTTGCCTTGTATTACAACAACTCCGTATATTCTAATATAGTGCTTTCTGCAAATTCCTTATCGTACATGTTTTGGAAATCCGATAAATGGGAACACGCGGTAGCGCACGGTTATGGTGTGATCAGTGATGAAGGTCAGAATGAACTTTCAAAGCTCACTGACCTGTGACATCCGTAACAGTCTGCTGAATGATAGTTCATAATCAGGGTAGACATCAGGGGCTCACTAGAGGCCAAGAAACTTGGCATTAGCGCAATGTGAGTTAAAACTTCCCCCTTTCAGAACGACATTATCGAATGGGTTCGCGATCACCGTTGTCATCACAAATGGACTGACACTCATGCCGATCCGCATAACACCACACGTGGATTCTTTTTTGCCCATATGGGATGGCTTTTGGTCAGAAAACATCCACAGGTATGGCAAATCACGGCTGCAGATCACTGCAACTACCGTAACAGCCAATTGTAGATCAAAGAACAAGGAGCTAAACTCGATCTATCTGATCTCTTTGCTGATCCAGTGTGTACCTTCCAGAGAAAGTAAGTTTTTGGGATAGGTAGAAAATCCTACTATAGACATGTTAAAATTCTAGGTACTACCTCCCACTTGTGCTCATCTTCTGTTTCCTAATCCCTACGGCAATTCCTGTAAAATACTGGGGAGAATCTGCATTTGTAGCATTTTATACGGCAGGACTTCTTCGCTACTGCCTTTTGCTCCATGCTACTTGGCTCATCAATAGTGCAGCCCACTAGTAAGTTGGATATGCTGCCTTGGTATCAAAAATCGCATCCTATATTTTAGTTTCGGATTCAAGCCGTACGATAAGCACATCTCACCGGTGGAATCAGTCTGGACTACGGTATCTGCTATTGGAGAGGGTGGTCACAATTTTCACCATACTTTCCCTCAGGTAGACTTACTCTCATGGATACCTATAATTATTGAGAGGAATGAAGGACATTTTTAGGACTATCGCACATCCGAGTATTCTCTAAAATTGAATTGGACTCGAATATTCATTGACACATGTGCGGCTCTTGGTCTTGTGTATGACCGCAAGTCCTTCTCCGAAGAAATCATACAGCGACAGTGTGAGAAGCATGGAAGTCCGGAGGACCGTGGAAAAGCCATCATGTGGTAGCGAACATATACATGAGAAAACTAGATTTTTATATCTACTCGGGTTGAGCTCTAATACTGTACATCATTTTGCTATAATCTCATCTGCCATGTCCTCATCATTCGGTCGTGCTGATAATGAATAGTGTTAATTGCAAAATCACATTGTCTGTCCATAAACGTTCCGAAAATCTGTGCGGACCTCTCCATAGGGAACTGGTCTGGATTTCCTGCACGGATACAATTAGTTAAATCACGACCTTAAAGCAGGAGAGAGAAACCGCTTGGGAGGTTAGGAGATTACACCTTAGAAGTAGGTCGTAAACATGTACATCACCGCAGAGCAAGGTCTTCAGAGACATAAAGAAAAAGCTGAAAATTGAGTTTCTGCCGGACACTGCTTCTAACAATAAGGCGAGGGAAGCTCTTACCCAAAACATTATCGATGCTATTCCACATCAGTTAAACCAAAAATGAAAATCACGGATTTTGCTGCAACTCCATCTAGGGCGTTGATTTGCACGCTGATCACGAATATCACAGTTACTTCGGGTAGTATTGCCATCTGGTGGAGTTACGGAAGAACTACGGTAGGGGGTCAAAATCGCGGATTTGTCCCAAACTTTGTCTAGGTGGGTTATTTATTTGGCAAGCTGAACATGTACATCATATTAGTTTTGCTATAGCACCATTTTTCCGGGTTACGGCGGGTCTGCGGTAGATGGCTAAGAGTCCCGAATTTGCTTAAAACGCCTAAATGGATTCTTAAGCATGCTGAATGCAAATGCTTGTTCGCCGCAAAGATTCCTTATTGTTAGAGTTACGATTATCTACGTTGCGTGAAAGAGCTTTTTTCGCTTTTCAACCAGATTCAAACCCCAGAAATTCACGGAAAGGCTTCATCGTGCACAACGAGTGCGATATACATGATCAGCACGTCAGATAACACCCCTGCACAAAGGTTCGTGCAGATCTATCACTTTAGTACCCTACCGTACACCCCGAACAAGTTCTTGAACGCAAAAAAGCATGGTTTTCGTAATCATCGTGCTTACAAGCTAAGGATACTTGGTCACCGCAGCCATTCATAATGATTTGTATATCAAAAATGCGCCTTTTGATGGTTCGAATGCTGTCTTCCATATCTGCGAAACGATAATCTGGATGGAGTTATGATTATTTCTCCATGAATAAACTGCGTTACTGCGGAGGGTCAAAATCATCGATAAAAAATTTTCTTTCCTTTCCAAATGCTGAATATGATTTAGACAGGTATAATACAACAGTATTCCTTTAAAGATTCTCTTCAATAGCTTCAAATGGTAACTTGGAACAAATTTGGTGATTTTAATTACCTAAAAGTACGCAAATTTTCTACTGAAAAAAGTTCATAACTTCCTTCAGAAGATCGTTTCGTAGATTTCGAGCACAGATTTGGAATCAGCGTTTCGAGATGCATCTTACAATTTATATCGCATTCCAAATGGCCACGGTGACCGAGTATCCTTTCCTTGTTAGTAACACTTGTGGGCAAGTTTTGAGCAGATTCGGGATTTTTAGGCATCTACTATACCTACCGTAACTCCACCGAATGGCATACCGTGCAAAATAAATGTGATATTTGTAATCAGCATGCAAAACAACCCCTCTAGACGAAGTTTCAGCAAAGTTCGTGATTTTCACTTTTTGGGTCACTAAGTGTGGAATAGTACCCATTCATCGTGCTTCCTTGTGTGCCAGCGAAGCGCGGTTGTCATAATATTTTCTAGGATATGACGACATAGAAGACCTCTCCTATTCCGGCTTATTTAAACAGCAAGAAAGATCATTCAATCCATGCAATGCTAAATTAGAGAAATCAAGGAATCTTTGAAGTTAAAATCTAGAAGTGATAGCGGCCCAATCAAAATTACGCAAGTGTTTGAACTAGAGCACCCTTATCCTGATATTCTTTCTTCTATACAAAAACTCCCTCATCTGCAGCAGTGGCTTCCAACTCTTGCGTGCGAAGATTTGCATACAAACTTATAAAATCAAGATTGTAGCCGTATCTGAGCGGAGTGAAAAAGTTCGTGGATTTCTTAAACCTCACACCAATATGCTTTTGTTGTGAACGTCAAGTGTCCCTGTCTATAATCAGAATGTCAACATTAAGGGCGTAAGTGTGTTCCCTTACAAGTGATTTCTTCGCAGTTTTAAAGCATGGTATTATAATTAGTTCTTTCAAGCTGAACAGTCAGAAACTCAGAGAATCTAACATGGGTCTAACAGCCGTTATGCTAATAGGTTAGAAAATTTTACATAAGTATCGACCACAGGGTGGAGGACATTGGGTCGCCGATAGGCTCCACCTTAGCGCGGACAGCCAGCATGATGCTGAAGGCCTGGTGGTAGTGATGTTTGGTGCAAATGTCCGGGCGGGACCCTCCTTTCGGTGACTCGACGTATCCTTCCCCCCACCACACGAGAGTAGAAACGTTCAGTCATGTTAGATGGGTCAGATTTGGGGACTTCGCTGCGTACGTCGAAAACATGGCGTATACAGTATACGCCCAGCATGCTGCCCAGCTTTCACAAGCGCACTGATATGTCTACTGCGACTCTACTCCCTCTGAGGATCACGTGCAAACAGCCCGTGCCACTGTGCCGCTGGAATCATGGGCCAGACTCGCAGTGGTGTACCTACTTATAAGCGGTGTCTGGGCTGATGTGGGAGCACCTCATTCTTGACAGATTATTGAAGCGGGCCCTCCACAAACCATAGCTCGGTTGCGGCATCAAAATATTGCCTCTAGAGCGAGAAAACAGCTTCAGAAGTCCAGGCAGACACGCCCCTTGCTTGAGCCTCGTCCTTACCAAAAGAGGAAATCGTGGTGGGACACTTCGCTGCAGCTGGGGTGGGGGAACGAACGCCGCCAGTCTGAGCCGCTTGGGTAGGTGAACGAACTCCATCATTTTAGTTTTGTTCCGATTTTAGTGCGATTTTGTTTCAAACTACACTACGCGCGCATATCATGGTGACCGTTTTGAACGTTGCGAAATAAATGCCATTTCTTGATTGACTGATTATCGCTGACTAGTGCTCTTTTCTTCGACGTTTTTGCTTTCGCTTCTTGTTTTACATTGTTTGTAATCGCTTACTGACATCATTCAGGATTTTTTATAGCGTATACTGGTATTATTTACAGACGACTCATTTTTCTCAAAGATGATGTTCTTTAACTGAGCATGTCTATTCTTTCACTTTCACATCATTTTATCGATATATAGCATATTTTCAGCCATCCGAAGTTTGTTGTTTTAGAAGGCTTGCAAGAGTGGCGTATCGGTGCTTGTGGCGGACGGTGTCCACAGCAAAGCCCCGCGATGCGTCAAGAAGGGGTCGCAGCTCTATGTCATACACGGTGTCTGCGGCAGTGGCTTTAACGTCCCCATCTCTACGCCATCATGGAGAAGAAAGATAAACAGTCCATCGAGACAGTGCTTTCTGAACTAAAGAACTACCTGCTTAGATTCGGTGCTGACCTCGATGGACTACAGATAATGGTGGACTACGAAAGAGCTGCTATCGTCGCCTTTCCGTCTTCGAAAAGAGTACATTCTAGGATTGTGCATCCCGTCTTGCGTTAGCGTGGAGCAGCGACGAAATGCGGACTCACTCGCTTCATATCTGGTAAAAACACCACAGCAGACGTCGCCGACTGGTGGCACACCAACATAGGCCTAGTATTTTTGCCGAGGCGTCTGCATGGTGTAATCCGCGCATTGAGGGAGTTGCCTGTTCCACGCAACCATCCACACTATGCGTGCTGTACTAATTTTTTCAAATTACCTAGGTAAATTATGGTATAGGGGAGCCCTGGCCAGCCTTTGGAATAAGTCCGGTGTGTACGATGTGAGGACCACGAACATAGCCGAAGCCTTCCATCGGTCAGATAGATAGTAGGGAAGCCCATCATGATTCCAATGCAATTCCTTTTAAGACGGCTAATTGTACTGCTGGATTACTTCCCACTGCTGTCGGATGTCATCGGCATGTTCCATACGTTGGAAGCGGAGTGTAGAGCGAGGCTGAACTTCCTAGAGATGGTAAACATGATAATAACAGGTGATAGCAAACATTCCACTCATCAGCTTCATCTTTTTAGCATCCGAACAGAAAAAGGAGATCAGCCGTGAAGCCCTACAGCGACGAGGCGAGATAGCCGCAGTGATGAGAACGTATGCGTCGTACACGACATTAAACTAAATAATTAACGACCCTTCTTGAAGGTTTGAAGAACAGTACAGGGCCCACGGTGTAGCCAGGTTAGATGCAGAAGCATATTGTAGGAATATGGCGAAGTACGTCACGGATAAAGCATCTTGAATTAGTTCGTCATTAGCAGTAAAGTTCACATATAAAGTCGAGAAAGTTAATACATAAAGGAAAAGTGATAATGGTAAGACAATCATAAACTCCAATGGACGAAAACACAATATGGATGACGTATTGATCTCTTGATCCTTTGAACGAGTAAGAGATGCGCTTCAGCACTGAACACCCATCAATTCAATAATATTGAGTCATTAACAACGATCAAATGAAAGGTTTTGGTAATATATCGGAAAAGGTGAACCCTTTGGAAGAAAGGAACCATCCGTATTTCACATATCCATTAAAGAGACCAAGAACGAAAGAAAAGAAAAGAAGATCAAGAAAGCAAAGAACTTTTCCCAACAGAACAGACTACTTGGTAAATGAAATAAACATTAGGCAGAGGAACGAGCTTCATAAAATTTTCAGAACACTGAATAAATATGATATGAATAGGCTTATAGAACATGCTTTCAATGAATCATTCCAACGTCACACTTTCAAACTGAAATATAAAATATATGGACCGTTAGCATCTCCCTTTTGGAATAAAAGACTCAAAAGCATTGAACAAAACAGGAGATCTCATATTAAGCACTAAATATTAGGTTGACTCATAATTAATGCACGTTTTCTCAACTTCCACTTCTAATGAAGATAATTCTTTTCCAAAACAATCTTTCTGAGCGCAACAAACTATTAGGTTGTCCCAAAAGTGAACTCCATTTCTAAATAACTTGAGCTGTTTTTGTTTTTTTGACAGATTTAGGGTACCATTCGGTAGAGCACAGCAAACTCTACAAAAAGACTACCAAAGTTCAACCTAGTTCGTAACCTAGGTAAATTTTGGAGCCAAAAATCAAAATTTTTCAGCTACCCTAAAAATCGGATCTCCTTCCAGAAAATTCCTACGGAACTCCAATTTGGTCTTTATATAGTAGACACATAGTAGTATCCAAAAATGTATTTGGCGGATTTTTTTCGGGGTTCAAAATTGAGAAACAAATAAGGTCTCAAAATGCCAAAATGCCACTTTTTTCGGGTTTTTTAATGTAAAACTTGGTATTTCTCGATTATAAGAGCACTTACAGTGATCAGGTTCTGAGATTATACTTACTAAGGCTTTTAATACAATGACATATGTGGGAGGGAGGGGGGGGGGGGCGGAGTTTGCCATTCTTGGACAATTTTTGTTTCTCGCTTCCTAAGCCCGGAAAAAATCCGATAAAGACATATTTGTGTACTACTATGTGCCTACTGTATAATGACCAAGTTGGAGGTCTGTAGGATTCTTCGTCGCAGAAATCCAATTTTCAGGTGAAAATTTTTCGATTTTGGCTTCAAACTTTACATGGAAGGCGACTTAGGCGAACTCTTGGCGGTCATTTTGTAGAGCTTGATCTGCTCTATCGAACGATACCCTGAATATACTAGGAAAACAAGAACAGCTTGAGTTAATCAAAAAAGGAGTTTACTTTTGGGACAACCTAATATTATAGACAGCACACTTTTAGCTATACAACGCATACTTTTGTATGATTGCACTCATCACGGGGAAGATTTTACGGCTCAAAATTTACCGAGAATTTTTTCTGGAAAGCTCTAGTTTGAAGGAGCATAACCTACTTTCAAAAGAACTAGATTGGAGCAAACTCTACTCATTGTGTAGCCGGCGGCGTGGCGTTATACTACAAAGCCCTCGCCGCCAAAGCTCGCCGCCATAGTCGGCACGCGCGCCCAGCTGGCTTACGGTATTCCGCACCCATTTTGCACCGGTGCGCGTGAGCCATGCGGCGATCGCGCGAACGCCACCTCGTCCAGCTTCGCTCCTCGCGACGTCGCGCCGCGATGCCTACTTTTATGAAATGTTACATGGAAACACTCAGAAAAAATTGCTCTTTCAGATTGCATCGCGATAAGGTTCAAGATGCAAGAAAAACTTGTTCATTTTCTTCTTTTTTTGATTTGTTTCATGTTCTTATAGTTTCTAGATAACAACAAAATAATGTAATGAAAATGCTTATTTAACAAAAGTTAAAGGCCTGATCACGTCTCGTAAATAAATAAAATTTTATGTACAATTTCAAAATAGAACTAAGGAAGAGATCGCATTTCGCCTAGAACAAAAAGAAAAATTCGAAATAAAACAAACAAAATGAAAACTTCTTTATATAACGTGAATGATTAGCGTCGCATTATTTGGAAACTGTATGTTGGTAGGTTATCAAAAAATCCTTGTCTATATATGTTCCGGCACCATGGAAGTCTTCTCACTGCTGTAGGCATTGCCCTAGTTTTGGCCGAAGGGTAGCACTGGCGAAAGGTTACCAATCTCAATCTGTAATCTAGGCCACATGTCACACCTTGCAATGACAATAAAATCTATATCGTGGCAAAAACAAACGTGAAACAAAGTAAAAAAGAACAAAATTTGAAAAGAAATTGAGACTTTTGGATTCAAACGAGCTTTTGTTTTCATTTGAAAATAATAGGAACATGAAACCAATCAAAAAAAGGAAAATGAACAAGTTTTTTTCAATATCTTGCACCTTATCGCGGTGCGACGGACGATGCCGCGCGTTGAAATTTGAAAGAGCAAATTTTTCTGAGTGTTTCTATGTAACATTTCATAGAAGTAGCGACATCGCGGCGCGACGTCGCGAGCGGCGAAGCTGGGCGAGGACGCGTTCGCGCGATTGCCGCATGGCTCACGCGCACCGGTGCAAAATGGGTGCGGGATACCGTAAGCCAGCTGGGCGCGCGTGCCGACTATGGCGGCAAGCTTTGGCGGCGTGGGCTTTGTAGTATAACGCACGTCCCCCGTGTAGCCGATGGTCGATTCAGTAGTAGCGTGGAACTTGGCTTTTACCAAAAATTTTCTGCGAAAAAAGTATTGCCAGGGTAGCAAAAGTACCATTTTCTTCTGCATTTTAGAGAAGGCAAAAATCTGTACTTTTTAGATTCCTTCAATTTTTTCTCATTTCAAAAACGAGAAAATTCTGCCGTTTTCCTACTATCAGTAGTCCTTGGTCTACTCTACCTAAACCAAGTAAAAGTTCTGTAATTGCTTCTCATATAAGCATTTTATAAAACTCCGAGTGATCCCAGCATTAGCTAAGTTTGAGTCAAAGCTTCTCGGCTCAGGATTTCTAAAAAATTTAGCCTTGGTAAGCATTTTGTAGCACATATCTTCCCGATTATAACACATATTTTTAGAAACAAATTTGAGCACTTTTCATGGAATTAGGGCAAGTCGGATGAAAGGAAAAATTTTCAAGTTTGAGTTCCTCACCTTCAAAGGCATAGAACTTCGGTCTGTACAAGATCTCCGAAAAAGAAAGTGTGTGTTTGAAAGTAGAAGAAACGTGCTTTCGGATAGTGTGGATGGTTTTAGAGAAAAACGATTCTTGATTGAAAACTAGCGTTTGAAAGAAGAGGCAGGAAAAACGTGTATTTTTGAACCAACCTAATATTTGGGTGAAATAATGTATAAACTACAATACCGCTTATAATTCGCAAAAAAGTCGCCGGACTGCGGCGGACTCCGGCGGAGTGCGGCAGAGTGTGCCACACTCCAGAAGAGTCCGCCGAAGTGCGGCAGAGTGCGCCACATTCCACTAGAGTCCGTCGGAATGATCGTATATCGCCATATCTCGCTTCAGAATGGACGAATTCTGAATCCGAGGATACCGAAGCTGAACGTCTGTTTGTCTGTACGTATGTTCCGAATAGAAAGTTCCATTTCTGAACCGATCTGGACCAAACTTGGCACACATACACGTCGGGCCCCGGCGGGTGTCATAAGCTACTTTTCGTCATCGATCAATATCGATTTTTCAGTATCATCCAAGTACGACCGTCGCTCAATCTCGGCATTGTGGAAATTGCATTGAGAACTGCTTGAGCTTGACACCGAGATTAGTAATTGCTTTATTCGACTGACGTTTCGGCAAAATCGCCTTCTTCAGAGTCTGAAATCGTCGAATGCATGAGTAATCTATCCCGTCAAAAACCGCATCAAGACTCAGAAAAGACGTCCAATGCGTCAGTAAACCGAGAGCTAAGAAAGTAAATACAGAATTAGACCAGCGCTCACCTAAAACAGCTGATGACTGCTTGGCAGCAGACCGTATACCAGTTACTGAGCTCTAACTTCTATTTATACCCAGTGGCTTGGCCTCAAATTGACCTCAGAACCCGCAAAGGCTCTGATAAGCGGCCATCTCATTAGTGATGGCTATGTGCACTCATCCTTCCTATTCAAATTTGGAATTTTGGCAGCAATCCAAAATGCCTCTAACGTCTTGCGCGCCAGGATTTCGGACTCGCGTGCTAAGATCGTGACTTCTACACCTATGTCCGCGTCATTATGGAATTGCCTGCGGTGCATGCCCAGTGGGGTTGCCGGGTTCGATTTTTTAAGACCGTCTAGATGTTCCTTGATGCGTGTACATAGAGGGCGCCCCGTCTCGCCGATATACATGCCTCTATACGCCTGACAAGTGATCAGATACACTACTCCGGACACCATGCAGTCTCCCTCTTTGCCGAATGGACATATTACACACCCTGGGGTCATGCACAACCTATCGTAACCACGATTGCGAATGAGCTGACATTTAAGATTTGGGGGTGGTATGTCTATTACTCTTATCCAATCTTGTAGGTCCACTTGATGTATCAATCTTCTTACTGCCTTGCTGAGTTCCTCCGAGATGTATGGCAAGCAAAACGGGATTTTGTTATCGGTTTCTGGAGGCTCGAAGTTGATCAGGCAACGTGCAACCGAGAAATGTTTCCTACGCTTGTAACCATTTGACTTAGCAATGTGGTCAGCCAGATTCAGCGAGTAATCCCTTTGCTGCCTGTCCGACGAAACATTCATAATCCATGTTCGACTATCCATAAATCTTGGCATAGTTTGAATCTTCTGATTAGTTTCTTTAGCAGCGTCCAAGATTGGTACAGATATTTATTCCACAGTATACAGACTGACGTTTCGGCAAACTCGCCTTCTTCAGAGTCTGAAAAGTCGAAAACACATAAGTGAACTATCCGATCAAACACCTTATCGACTACAGAAAAGAGCCCAACCCTCCAGATAAGCAACAGTATCAACCAAAACGCAAGATTAAGCCAGTGCTCACCTTAAAAGATGATAGATTTGGTGGGTGCAGACCACTTATGCTAAAAACTGTACTGCATTACTTATATATTAATCTAGTGACCCGGTCCTGACCTGACCTCATTATTCAAAAGCCACAAAGGCTCTGATAAGGTGACAGCTCGTTAGTAATGGCTAGGCACTCATCCTTCCGGTTGATTTTTGGATTTTGGGCGGCTATCCAAAACGCTTCGAGTGTCTTGCGCGCTAGGATTTCGGGTTCACGCGCCAGGATTCGAACTTGCACTCCCACCTCCGCGTCGTCATGGCTGAGCCTGCGATGCATGCCTAACGGAGTAGCTACATTGCCCTTGCTGAGACCATCTAAGTGTTCTTTGATGCGCGTGCATAGGGGGCGGCCTGTCTCGCCAATATACGTGTCTCCACATGTTGTACACGTGATAAGGTAGACAACACCTGATACCATACAGTCTCCTTCCTTGCCAAACGGACAAACTACACAATGAGGAGTTGTACAGAGACGATCATACTCGCGGCTTCGTACCAGTTGCTGTTTAAGGTTTGCAGGGGGAATATCGACGATCCTTACTATGTCGTTGAGGTCTGCTTGATGGAGCACTTTGCGAACAGCCCTACTAAACTCTTCTGAGATGTATGGTAGGCAGAATGAGATCTGATCTTCAGCTTCTGATCTAGGCGGACGATGAACCCGGGATTTGTGAGGACGATGAGTCTCCGTGCTATATCCATTGGATCTTGCTACGGATCTAGCGAGTTCCAGCGAGTGCATCTTTTCTTCTCTATCAGAAGAGACCCCTGCAGCCGTTCTGAACATGTTCCCTATGATGGATGCTTTTATTCGTGCAGGATGTGCTGAAGTATGGTGTACTAGAATATTCTTGCTACTCGGCTTTCGGTACCATCTGGTCTTGAAACGTCTATCTGACAAGCATAGCTGCACATTGAGGAACGGCAGCCATCCATCTTTGGGTTTTTCCCTCGTCATCTTGATGTTCCTGTCCTGGGCATTCATGATATTGAAGCAAGAATCAAGTTCGGCCTGAGTGGGACACACGATACAGCAGTCGTCCACGTACCGACAGTAGAGGAGAGGCTTGCTTGCCAGTACCGGAGCTTCCACCTTGGACATGAAAACAATCGCTAAAGTAGGCGCCAGTCTTTGTCCCATAGCCAGTCCTCTTATTTGCCTGTAATAGTTGCCGCACCAACGAAAGATGGAGCAGTTAAGGCATTCCTTAACCAACGACAAGATGCTTCTGATGCTAAGACCGTAAAGATTAAGTGAAGACTGGTGTTCTAGAAGAAGTTCGAATGTCGCTTGCTCGCGGCGTCGTTGGAAACGTTGGTATAGAGCGACTCCACATCGAAAGACTCCAAAACGTACCCTTGCCTTACACTTGTGCTGCGCAGGCGATCAAGAAACATTTTCGTGTTGGAGAGATGTGCGGGAACAAATCTGAGCAGTTGAGAAAGGATGCTGTTAAGAAACCACGAAATCCTATCCGTAGGACCACCAACGCTGCTGATGATAGGCCTAACCTTAAAATCCTGAGGGTTATTGGACGCTAAACTATCTACGGAAACCTTATGTGTCTTGATGAGAGTGTAGAGAACAGGACACATAGGCAGATCGGTCTTTAGACGTGTAGCCATAGCCCTAGGAATGCCTTCAGCCTTAGCTACCTCCAACCATACTCTGTTCAAGCGGCGGTACTGCTTTCTGAAATCGTTTGGTGCCACAGGCTCGTATACGGTAGTATCCTGTAGATGATGTTTCGTGATAGCCATGTCCAAATCACGAGAGAGAACTACGAACTCCCCTCCTTTGTCGCTGACCGACACCTTGATCTCTCCGGCAGCACAAAGGTCGCGAATTTCGCGCAGGCCGCGGCGTTGTAAAAGTGATAAATTACTATTTTGCCGTTTTGCGCGGAATTGGTTGAGAACTGAGAAGAGCCCGGTAGAAGCAGTGGTATCAACGCAGAGTACTTGTTGATTAGGCTCCTGCGGTTTATAAACTAAACACGGAAAAGGTATAACTGGCCATGTTTTCCCCCAGCTGTTTCGCCGTCTCTTACGCTCTCACGCTCGTTGGCTCGCTGACGTATCTTTTCGTGAACATATTGCAGGCTGCCGACAATCCTACGCGATACCCGAGATCCTATTGATTGACTAGGTGCGAAACTAGGACCAAGGTCCAGTAATGATAGCGCATTATCGGAAATGAGTGCATTGCCAATTACCGAGACCCGGAATCGACTAGGAGTATTAGTGAGCCAGTATTAGCCTTTGTGGCTTTTGAATAATGAGGTCAGGTCAGGACCGGGTCACTAGATTAATATATAAGTAATGCAGTACAGTTTTTAGCATAAGTGGTCTGCACCCACCAAATCTATCATCTTTTAAAGGCACCGTCCACCCAAATTCTCGACCTCCATGTTTTTGTCGCTTCCGGGCCTTCTGAAGGCCCTGATTTCGAATATGAAGTCGAGAATCCCAAAAACCCCTATTTTGGAGAAAGCGGGACGGGTGGAAGTGCAGTTTGCAGGGCTGCGGCGCGGTTATCGCCCGGCGTATATCAGCGCCGCAGCCCCCAAAGCTGCAAAATGGGCGGAGCGACCACCTCTGGACCACGTATCACGTAACTTCCAGAGCGGATTTCTCGCTCCGGAAACAATCTTTTGCGGGGAAACTTGGGGGTTGGTCTAGTGTGGGGGCCCACATTAGCATGCCATTGAATCTCGTGAATTCTCACTTTGGGTGGACGGTGCCTTTAAGGTGAGCACTGGCTTAATCTTGCGTTTTGGTTGATACTGTTGCTTATCTGGAGGGTTGGGCTCTTTTCTGTAGTCGATAAGGTGTTTGATCGGATAGTTCACTTATGTGTTTTCGACTTTTCAGACTCTGAAGAAGGCGAGTTTGCCGAAACGTCAGTCTGTATACTGTGGAATAAATATCTGTACCAATCTTGGACGCTGCTAAAGAAACTGATCAGAAGATTCAAACTATGCCAAGATTTATGGATAGTCGAACATGGATTCTGATGAACGATGTACCAGCAACTCTGTTTCGACTCGTAAAAGAAATTCTTTCTTTGAGACAAAAGATTGTCTCGGAGAGGCAGACCATCCACTTTCTACGCCGCTGCTTACAAGAACATGTGATGCCGAATTTCATCTCAAAGAAGCGCATCCACGAAGTATGCGGGCTACCCAAAGGAAGTCAACATGTAAAGAAAATCGAGCAACAACTTCTTCGTATGGCACTTCGTTCGAAGCAAGATCATATGTACAAATTATTGTCTAAGTGTTTATATAAGGAGCAATGTTGTGTACAATATATGTCTGATCGCCTTTGGAAGAAGATCGTGGGTGAGTCGAAACACATCTGTGATCATGTCCGATCTAATGATAAGTCTAGATTGCGGAAAAAGTTCAAAACTTTAGTTGAGCAAGAGGAAGACCATACACAGGAGCCAGCTAGTGCAAACAGTTGTGGTTACGAAAGTCAAAACTGTGCTGCTTCCACTCTCACTAATACTCCTAGTCGATTCCGGGTCTCGGTAATTGGCAATGCACTCATTTCCGATAATGCGCTATCATTACTGGACCTTGGTCCTAGTTTCGCACCTAGTCAATCAATAGGATCTCGGGTATCGCGTAGGATTGTCGGCAGCCTGCAATATGTTCACGAAAAGATACGTCAGCGAGCCAACGAGCGTGAGAGCGTAAGAGACGGCGAAACAGCTGGGGGAAAAACATGGCCAGTTATACCTTTTCCGTGTTTAGTTTATAAACCGCAGGAGCCTAATCAACAAGTGGATGCAAAGTTTCGAGTATTTGCTACCGGGCTCTTCTCAGTTCTCAACCAATTCCGCGCAAAACGGCAAAATAGTAATTTATCACTTTTACAACGCCGCGGCCTGCGCGAAATTCGCGACCTTTGTGCTGCCGGAGAGATCAAGGTGTCGGTCAGCGACAAAGGAGGGGAGTTCGTAGTTCTCTCTCGTGATCTGGACATGGCTATCACGAAACATCATCTACAGGATACTACCGTATACGAGCCTGTGGCACCAAACGATTTCAGAAAGCAGTACCGCCGCTTGAACAGAGTATGGTTGGAGGTAGCTAAGGCTGAAGGCATTCCTAGGGCTATGGCTACACGTCTAAAGACCGATCTGCCTATGTGTCCTGTTCTCTACACTCTCATCAAGACACATAAGGTTTCCGTAGATAGTTTAGCGTCCAATAACCCTCAGGATTTTAAGGTTAGGCCTATCATCAGCAGCGTTGGTGGTCCTACGGATAGGATTTCGTGGTTTCTTAACAGCATCCTTTCTCAACTGCTCAGATTTGTTCCCGCACATCTCTCCAACACGAAAATGTTTCTTGATCGCCTGCGCAGCACAAGTGTAAGGCAAGGGTACGTTTTGGAGTCTTTCGATGTGGAGTCGCTCTATACCAACGTTTCCAACGACGCCGCGAGCAAGCGACATTCGAACTTCTTCTAGAACACCAGTCTTCACTTAATCTTTACGGTCTTAGCATCAGAAGCATCTTGTCGTTGGTTAAGGAATGCCTTAACTGCTCCATCTTTCGTTGGTGCGGCAACTATTACAGGCAAATAAGAGGACTGGCTATGGGACAAAGACTGGCGCCTACTTTAGCGATTGTTTTCATGTCCAAGGTGGAAGCTCCGGTACTGGCAAGCAAGCCTCTCCTCTACTGTCGGTACGTGGACGACTGCTGTATCGTGTGTCCCACTCAGGCCGAACTTGATTCTTGCTTCAATATCATGAATGCCCAGGACAGGAACATCAAGATGACGAGGGAAAAACCCAAAGATGGATGGCTGCCGTTCCTCAATGTGCAGCTATGCTTGTCAGATAGACGTTTCAAGACCAGATGGTACCGAAAGCCGAGTAGCAAGAATATTCTAGTACACCATACTTCAGCACATCCTGCACGAATAAAAGCATCCATCATAGGGAACATGTTCAGAACGGCTGCAGGGGTCTCTTCTGATAGAGAAGAAAAGATGCACTCGCTGGAACTCGCTAGATCCGTAGCAAGATCCAATGGATATAGCACGGAGACTCATCGTCCTCACAAATCCCGGGTTCATCGTCCGCCTAGATCAGAAGCTGAAGATCAGATCTCATTCTGCCTACCATACATCTCAGAAGAGTTTAGTAGGGCTGTTCGCAAAGTGCTCCATCAAGCAGACCTCAACGACATAGTAAGGATCGTCGATATTCCCCCTGCAAACCTTAAACAGCAACTGGTACGAAGCCGCGAGTATGATCGTCTCTGTACAACTCCTCATTGTGTAGTTTGTCCGTTTGGCAAGGAAGGAGACTGTATGGTATCAGGTGTTGTCTACCTTATCACGTGTACAACATGTGGAGACACGTATATTGGCGAGACAGGCCGCCCCCTATGCACGCGCATCAAAGAACACTTAGATGGTCTCAGCAAGGGCAATGTAGCTACTCCGTTAGGCATGCATCGCAGGCTCAGCCATGACGACGCGGAGGTGGGAGTGCAAGTTCGAATCCTGGCGCGTGAACCCGAAATCCTAGCGCGCAAGACACTCGAAGCGTTTTGGATAGCCGCCCAAAATCCAAAAATCAACCGGAAGGATGAGTGCCTAGCCATTACTAACGAGCTGTCACCTTATCAGAGCCTTTGTGGCTTTTGAATAATGAGGTCAGGTCAGGACCGGGTCACTAGATTAATATATAAGTAATGCAGTACAGTTTTTAGCATAAGTGGTCTGCACCCACCAAATCTATCATCTTTTAAGGTGAGCACTGGCTTAATCTTGCGTTTTGGTTGATACTGTTGCTTATCTGGAGGGTTGGGCTCTTTTCTGTAGTCGATAAGGTGTTTGATCGGATAGTTCACTTATGTGTTTTCGACTTTTCAGACTCTGAAGAAGGCGAGTTTGCCGAAACGTCAGTCTGTATACTGTGGAATAAATATCTGTACCAATCTTGGACGCTGCTAAAGAAACTAATCAGAAGATTCAAACTATGCCAAGATTTATGGATAGTCGAACATGGATTATGAATGTTTCGTCGGACAGGCAGCAAAGGGATTACTCGCTGAATCTGGCTGACCACATTGCTAAGTCAAATGGTTACAAGCGTAGGAAACATTTCTCGGTTGCACGTTGCCTGATCAACTTCGAGCCTCCAGAAACCGATAACAAAATCCCGTTTTGCTTGCCATACATCTCGGAGGAACTCAGCAAGGCAGTAAGAAGATTGATACATCAAGTGGACCTACAAGATTGGATAAGAGTAATAGACATACCACCCCCAAATCTTAAATGTCAGCTCATTCGCAATCGTGGTTACGATAGGTTGTGCATGACCCCAGGGTGTGTAATATGTCCATTCGGCAAAGAGGGAGACTGCATGGTGTCCGGAGTAGTGTATCTGATCACTTGTCAGGCGTATAGAGGCATGTATATCGGCGAGACGGGGCGCCCTCTATGTACACGCATCAAGGAACATCTAGACGGTCTTAAAAAATCGAACCCGGCAACCCCACTGGGCATGCACCGCAGGCAATTCCATAATGACGCGGACATAGGTGTGGAAGTCACGATCTTAGCACGCGAGTCCGAAATCCTGGCGCGCAAGACGTTAGAGGCATTTTGGATTGCTGCCAAAATTCCAAATTTGAATAGGAAGGATGAGTGCACATAGCCATCACTAATGAGATGGCCGCTTATCAGAGCCTTTGCGGGTTCTGAGGTCAATTTGAGGCCAAGCCACTGGGTATAAATAGAAGTTAGAGCTCAGTAACTGGTATACGGTCTGCTGCCAAGCAGTCATCAGCTGTTTTAGGTGAGCGCTGGTCTAATTCTGTATTTACTTTCTTAGCTCTCGGTTTACTGACGCATTGGACGTCTTTTCTGAGTCTTGATGCGGTTTTTGACGGGATAGATTACTCATGCATTCGACGATTTCAGACTCTGAAGAAGGCGATTTTGCCGAAACGTCAGTCGAATAAAGCAATTACTAATCTCGGTGTCAAGCTCAAGCAGTTCTCAAAGCAATATCGATTTTATCGCTTTTTATCGATTTCTTTGCAGAGTGCACCTACGGGGCCAGGAGTTGGCACAGGGGGGTAAGTGAGCATGGGGATTCGGAATACAATATTAGTTTTCAGAATTATCGATTATTATTTTGGTTGAATTCAGTGTGCTGATAACAGTATTACCATTGATCTGTTGCTGATGACACTTAGACAGTATACTATAGGAGCATGGTAGAGAGCCACTCTGATCGAATTTGTTTCAAGATCTGCTCAAGATCACAATACCGCCCACAGAATGTCAAAATTTCCGTGAACTTCGCGGAATTCCTGGATTTCCGCCAGAGTGCGATAATCCAATTTGCGACATTTCAGATCCGCGAAACCATGCGAATCACGCAGAATACGCAACGCCATAACTTCCTTCGGAATGAATAGATTCCGAATCCAGAAGCAGCATTGTGTTCAGATCGTCGAGGCAAATATTTTGATATACAGTATGCTCTCGATATTCCGTTTCCAGTTTTTTCGAATTTTCTGTGGAAGTCCTTTCGCAAGGATGTAACGCAGCGTCTGTGTAACATAAAAGATTCCAGTAAGCACTGTTCGATAGCACTGTCCTTGTAGGTTATCGTGCGTTCAAGAGTAACTGCAGACTTCTTCCAAAAGAGATAGAAGCGTTGGTGAATTTTGAAAAAATCGATACAGCATATCCTTGATATTCCGATTTCAGTATTCTCAAATCTTTCTGTAGACGTCTTTTCGCGAATGTGTAAAGCAGCGGGCATTGCCCCTAGTAGACTCCAGCAAGGACCTTTCGATAGTACTTTTTCTGCAAATTTCATGAGGATGTGTTTTCGTAGGCTCGTAACTCGGCGAATTTCACAGAGAGCCTGAGTCATGCGCCATTCGAAAGCACATCTCCTAGTAACTTTGACTAGATTAGCAAGCAGGCAGGTCTTCTGACAGATACATGAGAGGCGGAGGCGAAGTTACGAGCTTTCGTAAATCCGTTCCAGTTACCTCACCATATCTCTGCAAAAAGACCCTATACATGACAGAGAACACGATTTTCATAATCAGCGTGTTCCAGTGGCGTACCCAGGATTTCGGCTCGGGGGGGGCGCGGCAAAAAAAATTTTCAAATGAAGGTGCGTGGCGTCAGCCACGCACTCCGAAAAAATTTTAGGGGGGCTTCTCAACAATTTTGCGGGCCCTCAACCCCTAAAATCTGGAAAAAGGGGGCGTGGCGTCAGCCACGCCCCCGAAAAAAATTTTTTATAAGGCTAATTTGAATTTTTAAAAAATTTAAAAAATTATTTTAATTGTTTACAAAAATAAACAAGTCATTTGCACATTTTTATAACGCATGTAAGGAACTTTCAAAAATTTCGCGACCCGTTCTCGGGGGGGGGGGCGCGCGCCCCCCCCCCGCCCCCCCCCCTCGGTACGCCACTGGCGTGTTCGAAAACCTCTATAAGCGGAGTTTCTTTACAATTCAAGATCATCAACATTTTGACCAAAATCCACCAGCCAGCTTCAGGGCGTAAAACAAGAAAAAATGAAATCACCCGAACATCTCGGAAAACTTGTTCATAAGGGTTATTCGACCTGGTGATTACAAAACTCACATCTGCTTAGCAAGATAGCCTCGTATTCTAGGGTTGCGACGAGTAGAATTTGGGACAACAAGATTTTTTTACGATTTACCAGCCTTTCTACCTCCATTGGGAAGATATCTGTGACTACTTTTTAGCGCTACGTAATCTACAGAAAAAGTACTATCGAAAGGTCCTTGCTGGAGTCTATGAGGGGCAATGCCCGCTGCTTTACACATTCGCGAAAAGACGTCTACAGAAAGATTTGAGAATACTGAAATCGGAATATCAAGGATATGCTGTTTATCGAAAGACTTGCCTTGATGAACTGAGCACAAAGCTTTCTTCGGATTCAGAATATGTTCATTCCGAAGGAAGTTACGGCGAGTAGAATTTAGAAACGCGTGATTTCTCGAAAATTCACCAACGCTTTTATCTCTTTTGGAAGAAGTCTGCAGTTACTCTTGAACGCACGATAAGGAAGTTATGGCGTCGCGTATTCTGCGTGATTCGCATGGTTTCGCGGATCTGAAATGTCGCAAATCGGATTATCGCACTCTGGCGGAAATCCCGGAATTCCGCGAAGTTCACGGAAATTTTGACATTCTGTGAGCGGCATTGATCTTGAGCAGATCTTAGAACAAATTCGATCAGAGTGGCTCTCTACCATACTCATATAGTATACCGTCTATGTGTCATCAGCGACACATCAATGGTAATACTGTTATCAGCACACTGAATTCAACCAAAATAATAATCGATATTTCTGAAAACTAATATTGTATTCGGAATCCCCATGCTCACTTACCCCCCCTGTGCCAACTCCCAACCCCGTAGGTGAACACTGAAAAACTCAATAAAAACCGATAAAAGTAATCGATAATTCTGCAAACTAATATTGTATTCGGAATCCCCATGCTTACTTACCCCCCTGTGCCAACTCCCAACCCCGTAGGTGAACTCTGCAAAAAATCGATAAAAATCGATAAAATCGATATCGATCGATGACGAAAAGTAGCTTATGACACCCGCCGGGGCCCGAAGTGTATGTATGCCAAGTTTGGTCCGGATCGGTTCAAAAATGGAATTTTCTATTCGGAACATACGTACAGACAAACAGACGTTCAGCTTCGGTATCCTCGGATTCAGAATTCGTCCATTCTGAAGCGAGATATGGCGATGTGACGATCATTCCGACGGACTCTAGTGGAGTGTGGTGCACTCTGCCGCACTCCGGCGGAGTCCTCCGCAGTCCGGCGACTTTTTTGACGAATTATGAGCGGTATTGTAAGGCTTAATAGAATATGCAGCAGTTTGCATTTGAAAAATATAATAGCGCGTACACACCTAATACACAAGAAGCCAGGGATTTGGTAGTGCAAGTAATTTACAGAACAGATCCGCCACTGTTTAAGAATATTTTAATATAATCATTTTCTAAAAAGTCTTGATTCACAAAAAAACAACACAATTAGAACAAAAAGAATATATTCACTCCAAATTATGTGGATTTCATTCATAAACATGTTTGCACTGGGAACCTAAACTTAATCAAAGATGTGTATCTCAGACAATTGCTTGGCAAAGGTACAAAATATGGAAAGCATAATAGAATTACTAAACAACAAGTAAAAGGGAAAATGGCATAGATGACAGCAGAATTGATAAGGAAGTTATCGAGAAAATACAAGATCATCGGTAATGCAGTGCGTTCACTTACCCAAGAAATGAAGCATTACATGCATAAAAAGATTCGATCCCAACTGTTCAACTTACACGATCGAGTAACCATGAAAAATTACAACATCAAGTCAGTGGAAGAAATCAAAAAACTCCAACATTACATCCATTGATAAAGCTGCATCCAATTTTAGCCTCGCTTGTAAGAATTTCTATGTGCATAAATAAAGAAGGAGTTGGAACAGCATGATAATGGTTATACTTCTAACCGACAACATTACAAGTACAAGAAGTAAAACAAATTCACTATAGCATCATGCAAAGTTTGAGTATTGGAAGGAATTACGAAGGGGCAGTACCACTAATATATGGTGTTCCAAAGCATTAAAATCCTATCAAATTTTGTTTCATCACAGAAGCAAAAAATAATAATATTAGACCGTTAAATACAGTATTACAGCAAATCTTATCACACCTTCGTGAATATTCTAGTAACTATTGTTAGGTCATCATACATAGAACTGGGGTCAAACTTTTTTGGGCAATTAACAAAACTACTGATGTCGGCAAAGATCTAAATCCAAATGACAGAGGAAAAACTCTATTTTCGGCAGATTTTACAAACCTTTTCACGAGCTTACCGCACCAAGTAGTAAAAACCAGCATAAGTAGACTGCTACAGCTGTGCATGAAGGAATATAGATGTCAGGATATCTAGAAACAAAGATTACATTTAGTAACAAAGGCAATGGAAAATTCTATAGAAAGGAGGATATAACGTATATGATAAACTCCCTTTTGAACTCTTACTAGTAGGTTGAAGCATAATTTCTGCACCAAATATTCGAAATTCTGTTACTTCATCAAGCTTCAATGAAATCTTTTGATTGATACATAATAGAGAGAGAAGTTTTTGCGCTTTCTGATGCTGCTTGAGTCAAACTTCCTAGTGGGATACGGCAGCGATATGAGCATAGTTGCGATAGGGGGAGTGATGGATCTTACCCCCTTCATTTTGAGGCCAAAATCCGGATAACCCCCTTCACCTGGGCTGAGATTGGCATTGTAGTCTGAGAATATAAAATAAAAATCGTTATTAGCTTCGTCCTACCAAGTGGTACCCTGTACCTTGATCAAATATGAGAAGTGCATACTTACTGCGGTAAAAAGGTAAAGTGTAACAGAACTTTTGTTACAACCTAATATGTTCTGAATGCTTTTCCCGTTTGCGTGAGCGAGTAAGTCATGGTGAGTCACGGGCGCGGCATCGATCGGTGTGCGCGTACAACATTGTTTGCTTCCTTGCACTTACTTTCGCTTTCATTTCAAATCAGTTTAATTTTGCGGGAGTTACCGATGTGCTGCTTTTGTCCTCTATCAACATGGTGGCAATGATTAGATGAAAATAGCGAAAAATAAGATTTTACAGTTGCAATTTCTTCACAGAAAGTTGATTTGTAATAATTTTTTATTCATTCCTAATCTGCTACTTCTCAACTTTGCAGCCATTGGTATTGAATCATTTAATTTATTTGAAAATAGTCGCACCAACATTGTCACTATAACATCGTTTTTTTTTGCCTCTCACATAAAAACAATAGTTTGGGTTTTACCAAAAGTTTCTCGCTTCTTTGTTGGTCACTGCACCGCCAGAAGAACGTTCAGCGACGAGCAATCTAAGTTTGATTCAGCTTTGTTTCCTCTTCTTTAGTGCTACTTTATTCTCGTGATTATTGAGTCTTTGCAATGCAACTTGCATTCTCCAAGTAATTTCCTGTGTGGACAAGAGGTTAATAAGTCAAAATCACATAGTGGCTCGAAATTGATTTGAAGTGTCATTCATCTAGCATGGTGATTACGAATTTTATACGCATTTGGTGGAACTTTTTCATGGAATTAAGCTATGTTGGTTAGAGGTTGTAATTATAGGCCAAAATCTGATCTGAGGAGGGGGAGGGGGGACATCATGCTATGCCTACGCTTATCGCATACCATACTCGCTATCGCTTTATATTTGGCTACGATAATCATTTTACCCTCATCTGCAAAACTCTAGCATGTTAACGTATGCCTCACACATAGAATAATAAAGTGCAAGATTTTGTAACATGTCGTGTAGGTTATAAAACAGTCTTAGCATGTCGCTTAATATCCGCAATCTGGCCCCCAATCATAGACGGCCGTAATGCCGTCAGCCTTTTTTTTACTGACTCAAAAACGGATTACGGATAACATTCTGCACGCGATGCTGACCGCACATTCCAAACTTATCCGCGATTCCAAGAAATGCTTCGCAAGAAGGGCGATTTTTCGAAAGATCTACCCTTTGCTTTAACCAGAATTGCTGCTGGAAGGCGGGCTTCATGACCTGAAAGGCAACTGCTCGCGTCCGCAACGCAGTCTGCGTCTTCCTCGAGAACAGCTATCTGATCATTTTTTAGCTTTAATTAGGTACGGAGCCCCCACTTCCAGCCGCCGATCTGGTTGAAGCAAAGTGTAATTGTAAGTGAATTTTTTGTCATGCATTTTTCGTTACAATGACTTTGGCGCTGTTCGTCGTATTCTTTGGTTCTGTTATGTCCTAACTTTCTGATAAGGAAAGGTGAAAAATCGTAGGTCAATGTGTTTTTTTCATCGCTTAGGAGATGGAGAGAAGTCAACAATATTTTAAAAGCAAGTGAGTCGAAAATGCATGATCTCTATAAAACTTGTCGAAGGCAAATCGTTGAAGGCATCATAGCGGAAATGGCATTCCAGAAAAAAACTAAATTCTGTGTAAAACCAAAGGCAGACTGTTCCAACTGTGACCAACAATCTCTTTTGCAAAATAATTTTTGCAGGTAGGGTAGATTGTTTGAGATTTGCACTGTTTGATGCAAGGGTATGGGCACTTATTTGCGTCATATTTCATTTAGACACTGTGCATATCGGGCCAGTTTTATTTTAATGTAACTCCGCATGTGGCATTATGGCTCAGTACAAAGTAGTATTTTATTTTGTGTAAAGATAATATTCCACAACGCTTACCCTAATTTCACCACTAAAAGACGCATCTGTTTTTTTTCTATACTCGACCATCCCGAACACAACAAAAAATTTCTCAACCAAACAATCTTATACCGTGCTGCGCATTGCCTGAGAATATCGTGCGACATAAGTCTCGTCTTTCAAAACACAACGCAGCTGAGCGGCTCGCTTGCAAAGTTCATAAAAGTGCGTTTTCTTCTCGTGAAATTGGGGCAATTTGGCTAGGCGCTAATTTCAAGCTGATCATTTCAGAAACAGAAACAAATCACGCAACCATTTTCGCAGAAGCAGCGCCAACATCAACAAGAAATCGATCACTTAAAGCGTGAGATCGTCGGCAGAAACAAGATAAGGAAAGGTTGCGCGAGAAAAATAAGCGATCAAAAGGCAACTGCAACAAACAAACAAACCACCGAGAGTCGCTCACACGGTTGAAGGAAAATAGGAAAGGGACACATGTCGACTCTTTCGGATCAGTATCAAGGACCCTCGGCCAAAACTTGTAAAACAAGACCTGAAAGTTGGGAGGAAAGACTCGAGCGGGAACTAGTTAAGATGAAAGTTGGGGGGAAAGACTCGAGCGCGAACTAGTTGAGATGGAGAGAACTTTGCAAGAGTGTCCTTACCGGGAAATAAGACAAACACCTTGGGATGAAAAGGAGTCTAATGTGCTTCTGCTATGAAGCCCCGAAAACTTCTCAGATTCCTGCCCACACTACGGCAACGTAAACAAGAGATTAGAAATAGTCCGTCAGAAAGGGCTGTCTCGTTCTGTCTTGAAGATTGTCCTCCCGACAAGGAGTGCGCTTACGCAGCAAGGGAATGTTGGTACTGCAAAAGATTGAAATAAACCGTTTTCGACGATCTTATTCCAAGAGATGTTGCGCGCTTTGCAATGTTCCGCACACGAGACCCGGCACGGGCAAAGCAGAGAATTCTCGACGTCAAACAAGCACTGAACAGTTATCGCAAACTAACTCAGTAATAATATGGGGAGTATCGACGACGACGCCAAGTGAATGTCATACCATGTAAATAGTATATGTAAAAATTTTTGTGTTTGGTTGATCATGTCAAGTTGTTTATTTGATGAGGCATTTGGTACCGTACAATTTTCTCAAGTCAAGTTTCTTTTGCCTTTCGTTATCTTCATCATATGACTTAAATTTATTTGCCTTAAACCAAGGTTGAAAGCTAAGTTTTATCAGATCTGTGTTTGTATAAAAAGAGCCCACATCGCCGCATGAGCATGCATCCAACTCAAGTTTCGCTCCATCCCTTCAAGCGCAAGTTCGCTGGACCCTCAATTTCGGCTCAATCTTAATTGCTTCCGCTACTGACCATTATGACCTTATGTGCATATCTGTACATATCCGGAGATTTGAGAAAAAAATCTGGACCTTCGATTTCAAACACAACATTATAGTCCCACGTGGGAGTGTTTCAAGTTTGGCAAGGCTCACTGAAGCAAAGCAACCACAATTTCTCCACGACCATACTGTAACATGTGATTGAATTTGGGTTAACGTTTGCACCACATTTCAAGAAAATACATTTAAAACTACATTCTTACATGATTATTCTAAGTAAGGTATCATCCAATGCTAATAAGAAGCATTAAATTAGAGGAAAAATTAGCAAACTGTCACCTGTCTTAGTGCAGCACGGTATCTTTCTGTAACATCATCTTTCAACCCTGCAGCATGCGTAGCCATTCATCTCTCGCAACATAGTTATATCAGAAATTTGCAGATTTATTTAGCTCAATAATAAGGAGACCTTAGGATACCTGAATCGATGTTGCAGCTATGACAGAAAGGACAAGTCTCCTTTTTGATGTCGTATTCGACGTTTTTGATGATTTCGAATTCCATCAATGGAGTGACCTGCCAGTGGAAATTAAGCTTCACATCTTGAAATATCTTACCTTTCCGACGCTGAGATACTTCATGTTTTTGAGCAAGGAATGCTACGATCTCGTGTGCAAAGTAAAACCAACAATTGACTTATATCTTGGAGATGTGGCATATCTAACTTCTACAAAACAGGTGTGTTTGATTTAAGATTGAATATAATTCATAGTTGCTTCGAGAGAATGAGAAAGGCGAATGAAATGACTTGATAAGGAGTCAAAAATTCAATGTTTTTGAAGCAAACGCTCGGAAAATATCGCGATGGAGTGGAATTACACATATATTGGCGTAAGCCTGAATCAGGCCCGAAATCCGCTCATGATTATGCATTGTTATTTGTCAAGGACGATAAAGAAGGTTGTTTTGTACAGAGGTTCGAAATACTCTTTTCACGTCAGGGCTCGGCACGAGCTGGCACCAGGGAATTTTCAAAACGAAGTCCCCCTTGAAATTTGCTAATTTTTACAAAGTCCCCCTTGAAATTTGCTAATTTTTACGAAGTCCCCCTTGACTTTTGGGAATTTTTACGAAGTCCCCTTTGATCCTCAATGATATTCCCTCTAAAATCCTAAAAAAACCCCCAAAAAGAAACGTCGTCTAAAAAAAAGGTCGCCGTCACCATTGCGTATATCTTCACCCGCAAAAACGAAACCCCCTTTGCTTTTTGCCCCAAAAACGATATCCAGCTTGCCTCGTGCCAGCTGGTGCCAGGCCCTGTTTCACGTTATTACTTACTTATGCAAGTTATTGCAGAATGATAAAGAAAAAACGAAAATATCTTGAGCTACCAGGCACGAATTACAGCTCGGATATCCTTACTGCTGCAATAAAATCTGTGTTTGGACTTTCTGATGTTTTGGATATTCGAGGATTGACCGTAGCAATGGTTGGTCCTATCATATGCATTTCTGATAAGATTTGAATTCTTTCAGTATTCGCCCAATTCACGCTTGGAAGCTGTTTTAGCCGAGCAACCATCTTCACAAAAAATAGCGCGGAAAGAGTTTCTTTTAGACTTTGAAGGCGAACCCTCAATCACCAGTCAATTTCTGAGATTTTTGAAACCTGGGTGCGGAATAACCTTATTGAAAGATACATCAGCAGAAGTCATTCATGAGCCTGATTTATTCGATCACAAAATTGTAAGATTTTTTCTGAATAAGCTCGTTTTATAGAATCGCTTTTTAGTTTCGATGCGCCCATAAGATCAAACTTCATGGTTGGAAAGTGGGAATGACAGACGATCAGCTTGTTCAGCTTGCAGCAGATAACATTTATATCACCGCACCTCATATCACATCTCGAGCTATCAATAAGCTTGTTCGAGTGAGGAAACTATATCAAGAAAACACGAGCAAATTGTGAGACATTGAAGCTGCCATACAGAAAAGCCTATAGAGTGTTTTTTGTTGACCTAGTCGTCAGTCTAAATTCGGAAATTCCCTTAAGCAGTGCAATTGGCAAAAACAAGCTTTTCAAAGCTACTTATCCTGAATTTGAACGGTTAAAAGAGTTCGCCAAAGTTGGAGAGAGTCACTTCAGGACCTTTTGATCTTGACTATGACGCAATGCGTCCTGTACCTTGATTAGTGAAGGATCCTAAGTTGCAGTACGAACTGGAATGAAATGCAAATCATTAGATGGTCTTGATGAGATGTTTCTGAAGTTAACTTTCGTATCGCGGTCCTTGAAAGAAGTTGTGAGGGTTTGAAAACCAAAAATTAATAAACAATCCGTGCCACACCTTCATGTAATTGTTCAAACTACTCAACTATGTTTCGGGTGTATGTGTGTTCAAACTACTCAACTATGTTTCGGGTGTATGTGTGCATTCCTTGTGGCCAGTACAATGAATACCATGCCGAATGTGCGCATGCAAGTTAGATTACAAGGCACACTATGCACTAGAACCCTAATTACTTTATCGACCGCTTATGGCTTCTTTTGGAGAACGAGCCGCAGATGCGGGAGTCAGATTGGAATCAGCTTTTCAAGACACATCTAAACTCAACACAACTACTCAGATAATTTTACCCCAGTTTGCCCCACTTGCTATCTTTCCCCAGTGAGAGGAAAACGAATGGGCGATCCCCTCTAGGGTGTAAGCGTGACTACAGAACTTTCGGTGGACTTCGTTGGGCTTAGGAGCTGTGAGTTTGCGTTTTCGAGGACGTCCGCTTGCACATGGCACTGTAATTCTCATGGTCAATGATCCTTAATCTTGACAATGCCTGCACGTTTCAAAAACAAAAGAGTTTGCTTACATCGTTAGAAATTCTTTCTCTTCAGGAATGGCTCGAAGGAAAACGATTAATCAATGCCATAGAGCTGGAAGAAGTGCAGATAAACAAAACACTTATTCTGCAAAATCTCGATCCGACTGCGATCATGCAGTTCAAGGACTTTCTCAAAGTGTAAGTTTTTGGCCGCTGTAGATGCGAATGAGCGGGAAGCATACCGGTTATAGTGCGACCAGGATGGTTGACAGGTCTGATCAAAACTAGGCTGTAGCGAACAAAATTTCCTTGAATATGCGATTTTCTCAGACTAATGGCAAACCACGCGAATATTCTGTTGCGTACGACGTTCACAGTCGCGCTTATTTGCAGTAGTCTATTGCTTGCCACGTTTCCGCCAGTATAAATAAGCTGGTGCTTGATCAGAATGGTAGACAATGGACTATGTTGGACAATAGACTTGTGCCTTTACGATGGCATTCTTATATCGGAAGGGGACCAATTGTAGGAAGCAGGAGACTGTAGCAAACTGGGGATGCACTAAGTGCAACACCGGTACAAAGCTAACTGAATTTTAAATCATCGAGAAAGATCGACCATTCGCATTACGATGATAGTGTTTGATGTGCACACATACATGCAATAGCTATATGTGCACAAAAACAATTGTCACTGTGTTGAAGGCAGTGTTTCATAACGTCTTCGTGCATGTTATAAGCTTTTCGATCCCGTGTAACCTTAAGGGGGGAATTTGCATGAAAATTACGTCAACCTTACTTTTCTTTTTCAACCTTGACACTTTGCTTGAACCACTAACAGCCACTTTCCTGCTTGCTCAGATGTATTTACGATTACCTGATTTTATAATACAATAATCAATTATATGCACAAACAAGTGTTCCATAGATCTTATAGGTTGCTTATGAGCCACTGGAAACTGGGTGGAAGTTGAGATATGAGTTGATCTTCATGTTTGCTGTGGCAAGTTCAAGGGCAGTGTCTGGGCAAGAAGTCGATTTTGAGTTTTGTGCAATAGGCCTATTCGCTTTGCTGAATTCGAAAACACCGGAGAGCGTATAAACAACGAAAGCGGCTTTAACGCCGAACGAAACAGCAAATGGGCGGTTCCTTTTATTCTGTGAAGTCACTTCTCCTCAGGAGCGATCTTCCCGGTTCCGATACATCATGAGTTCGCATTCCGGTTGCGATGACAGCTATAGGAAGAGAGAAGGTCGCTGCTGAACTGGGAGAGTGGCTTCGAAGATTGGAAGGCCAGCCCACCTGCTGATTCCCTCCTGCGGTAGAGCCTCTTTTGGCCGTTTTCGCGTTCTCCAGTGTATGTTTTCGGATTCAGCATAGCGAATAGTTCAGATATAAGCTGCTGCATGACGAAGGCGCGATATCTTTGGGCGCGAACGCGGCTTTATTAGCCGCATAGCGCATGAGACGTAGGATCCACAACGGTGAAGGTACGCGCACGCCGCGTTCGCGTCCGCTGAACTAAGACCCGTATGCACGTACATCCCCGCTGGGAAGGGGAGGGGATTTTAGAGGGGATGCGTCATATCTCGTTGCTCTAATTTTTCTTCTTCCTTCTCTATCTTGCTTGCGAAGGATCTCATATTCTAGTAACTGCACATAATTGATGCCAGGTTACTGACATAATTGTTTATATTTTCAGTATTTTGTGTTATCCTGTGGGGGTCCCCGAGGATCCCCGGGGGATCACCTCTCATTTTCAAAGTCATTTATCTTCTTGAGAAGTCAATGAAAATGCTGCAATGTACTGAGGATTTACTACGGCTTTGCTAAGCATGTTTTCGACGAGCTAGGGATTACCGAAGATCTAAATATCCTGAGATTTCCTTATTTCTACTATAAGCATTTTTAGCAGTGCCGTAGTATGTCTGCGGTACAATTTTACAGCGTTTTCATTGAGTTTTCAGAAAGATAAATGGCATTAAAATTGAGAGGTGATCCTCAGGGGATCACCTCTCAAAATAGTAAAAATTCAATCAATTATGCCGGTAACTTGGCATCAATCATGCGCAGGTATTAGGGTATGAGAGCCTTCATATGCAAGATAGAGAAGGAAGAAGAAAGATATCTAGAGTAGCGAGATATGACGCATTCCCTCTCAGATCCCCTCCCCTCCTCAGCGAGGATGTACGTGCATACGGCCCTAATATTTAACTAATACTGCTTCTACGCATTCGTCATGTAATAGCCTTTAAGCACAAAAGCTCGAAATCGATCTTGTCCTGGCATTGCCTTCACGGATCCTCATCCAGCACTGGTCCAAGGCATGAGCGCGTGGTTATTTTTCTGAGTTCGAAATGAAAAGATTAATCTTACTTCTGGATCCCTTGTCTTCTTATCGCGAACAGGCGATGCCACTTGATGATGGCGGTCTTTGAACCAATTACCACAGTTGACATACAACAGTTCATTGTAGGGTCTTCCATAGTAAATTGCTGCGCGCTGTTTATGGGTTTCTCTAATGAAAAATCAAAAAGAATTGTGGCTGTAGACAGAAACAATTGTGGCTGTAGTAGACTGCACAAGGATATACCCTTTGATTCAACGAAATTGAATTCTGGAAGGCGGGGCTTCGATGCCTAATCGATTTTAAAGAACGATGCACGCTCGCGAGAGAGACGCAGAGTGCGTCGCGGGCGCGAGCGGTCGTCTTCCAGCCGCCTTTTGCGTTGAATCAAAGGATAATGGATGGGAAAATTGAAAATAACCAGGCGAGTCGATCCGACCATTCCCCATAGGTAAATTTTACGCTCTAGTTCGACTTCCGCCAGCTGCCTTGGCATGCATGCGCAGCCTCATCCGAAAGTACCCACAATGCGGAAACAGCCTACATATATCTTACATCGCAACGGCAGGAATGCTTACAAACATTGCTCCATTTTTCAACGTTGTTATTTGTCTTGAGTTGCTTGTTTGAACTGTACTTGAACTGAACATGAACTTGTTTCAATGCTATCAACTACATTGTCTGCTAATTGCCTTATTTTTAGAACATCCTACGACGGGATCCGGATTGGAGTAGAGCTCACCGCTCCTGTCATTAGAGGTCCACAAGGCTTTCTTATGGTACTGACGGACGCGAACCATTGTCTATTAACAGATCCATATTTTGACAACTAGAATCAGATCCGTTCATCTATAATTTGGAAACAAGTGTGCGGTAAAGTAAGAGATGAGCAATAAAGCCGTGTGGTAAAGAAACGTTGGGTTGTAACATTTGAAGTTAAGAGCTTCAGCTCACGCACCAGCTGACGAACCAACTACTCAAGGTTACTTATCACAAAGTCATCCGCTGCATGATCTTTATTGAGCATACTCTGGAGTACGATCTGTGTCAGCTCTCACAAATATGGTGTTTGAGTAAATAATAGCTTGTAGCGTAAAACTTTATGCCGTATAGTTATCAGATACATACTTATAAAACCTGTAAGAGACAATATGCAAAATGTTTTTACACTTCATGAGTGATAATTTGATATTTGATATTTATTTGATAAAGTCGGCAACGAGGAAAAGATCATCCACGGTCGACTGAGGAATCTTGCTGCCTCTCAGAAATTATGTTCCCATTTTTTTTGAAGGCCAGCGAGCCTATGGGCGGAGGCTAGCTGGCTATAACCTCATCAAAAAGTATTTCCAAAAGGACAACAAGACATGCAAAAACAGAACAAGGAAAACGAACAGAGAATCAACGAAACTTTCAGGAAGTGGATAGTTTATCCGAGAAGGGGAAGTGCGATAAAAAAGAAACAGTATATGGCTTATGGCTTATTGCAATAGTTTTTTAATGTTTTTTTTTCGATGCTTTTCCTAAGGAATAGAGTAGAAGGGATAGCATAGAGTGCGATTTCCTCTTCTGGATAGAGGAACCAAAACCGGTTAGAGTACTGCTGTTGAGAGGACAAAGGGACACCGACTTCTTCCACTTTTGCAATTAAAAATTAGAATGACCCTTGCGATTTCAAATATTTTTGAACTTCTCTGTTAAAAATGAAGGTGTTTCTCGCAGTAACAGCTTCCACAGAGAGGTCATTCCAAGTTTTGACTACGCGTACTAAGAAGGAGTTGAAGAACTGCTTAGTTTTAACTTTTCCTACTACAACCCTGAAGTTGTGTCCTTTAGTGAGATTGTTAAAAGTTGACAGTCTAAAAAAAACCTTGTATTCTCAGCTCAACTCTTCTAGTCATAATTTTGAAGAGCAGATCTTGGTCGTACATCACTCTTCTAAACCGAAGGGAGGTCGCGGTGAGTATGGAGAGCCTAGTTTTGTATGACAGTTGAAACATTCCAGCCCGGGCAAAGATTCTAGATGTAAAAGATCGTTGAACTCTTTCCAAGGCATCAGTTTGGGCTTTCTTGTAAGGGGACCATAGAGGAGTACAATATTCCATCAGATGCCGCACATAGGTGACGAAGAGGCGGAAGAGCGTTTTGACATTAGTGGTTTTATGCGCATAGTATGTAATTGCATCTGGTGTGAGCAGCATCAATTATATCTCCTATGTACTTCTCGAATTCCAACTGGCAAGAGTAAGTCACACCAAGCTCTTTAGCATCATTCAATACTCGAAGTTGTTGTTCTCCAATACTGAATTGCCATTGGGAGTGCATAGTCCTAGTCCTACAATAATGAGTATCGATGATTCAATCCGTGTGTAAATACAACGGAAGTAACCTTTGTTGTCAGGTATCGCCAACTCAGCTTGCAACCCCGAACAAATTTTTGACTGACGAATGGTTCGGGAATCATTAACTTCGATGTGCACTATCAAAGCAGATGTATTTCGGGCTTAAACCTAGTTAAAACTATTCCTAAACTATTCACGTCCTTCTCCAATATTATTTTGTTGTGCGCAGCTAGCAGTCGAACAAGTTCCCATGTAGGGTAGTCATGACAAGCAAAAGATGTTTGATGTAGTAAGCCGGCGCATTCCTAGGCTTTTTAGCGCCGATTCGCCTTGACCTTCTATTTACAGATTTGGTCCCCTATATCTGAGAAAATGGAAGCTTAGAATGTCCTTATAATCATTTTCCCGTAGTCAATTCAGGGGGTGGCAAAGCTTAATCTGCTGGTCGGAAGCAAGCTCATTCCATTGCAAAGACGCAATGCTGTATGCGATGCAGGAAAGAAACAAAAATTGGACTTAATTCCTTCACTGCTTTACTCTGGTTGATTTATAAACTTCGACGTATTGGCTTAGATTGCACAACTGCAGAATCAGGTCAGCTTGCAAACTAGTAAGTTTAACGATAAGAAAATGGCTGGATGTGTTGAAGCCCCTGAGCGGCCGCTTATACAAGAAAATTCAATGGTAAAGTTTATGAGTTAACGAAACGGTTGTTTTTGTGGCTAATCTCATCTTCTGCTTGGCTTCAATACCAAGAAAATTTTGAATTTTTTTTCAAAATAGACATAGCCGCGGCATTAGATTCAAATAATAATCAATTTGAGATGGCATTGGCTCTAGACGACAAGGTTCATTGTGATCAGCCCTCATGAAGTTTCACTTTCTTCGAAGCGATTTCTAGGTTTGTGGGTCAGATCATATCGCTCCGCCATTGCAACATTCACTTTCTCATCGGTCGCTATTATCTAGTGAAATTTGTCCTTAGTTCATTGTCCACTTTTACAGTAGAGATCATTCTGTCCAAGTTTAGAATTTCACTTTCTTTGCTGTAAAGATTAATCAGAGAAGATATTTCAAATCTGCTTCGAAAACTAGAGTTTAGGATTTTATTTGCAGAAGCTGTATATTTGAATCAGAAATGAATAATGCTTTCTCTCCCTTTAAGTTATTTTTACCAAGCCTAGCCTGACCCCTATACCTCTTTTGAGAAATCGCTTTCAGATTGTTTACTTCTTTTAGTATGCGCATCGTTTGCATCGGAGCGGCACCGACAGGCTTGGGAGCAGCATTTCGTCTTAATGAGCTGATCCAGGAAAAGCAAGAAAATGCCGAGGATGTCGAAATGGTGATCCTCGAAAAGGTAAGATTTTCTATTTCATCTAATCCTGGTCTGAGATTGAAATGAAAATTTTATGCCTATTCTCTAAGGAAGCCTATGCTGGTGGACTTTCCTGCACGGTAAAGGATGACAAGGGTTTTCTCTGGGATATGGGAGGACACATCACATTCAATCATAATTTTCCTTACTATGAGAAAGCTGTGAAGTGGGCTGTAGATGAGTGGAACAGCCTCCAGAGAAACTGCATGGTGAGGAAACTTTACCTATTAAATTTGGTTCTATTATGAAAGCGTGTTACCTTATTAGATATTGCATGACACTTTAGATTTCTGAAAACAAGAGAATTAGTAAAGGATTTAATACGTTATAAAAGCCAAACAACCGAGTTTAGTTAGAAAATCTGTGATTCTGAAATTTTTATGCTTCAATAATGATTTCCTGTTGATCTGTAAATCAATTTAGGTGGACATGAATTATCTATACGACACCCCAGGCATTCATCTCGTTCCTTACCCAGCTCAATTTGCTGTGCCTCTGTTCCCAGAGGATGTCAAACAAAAATGTCTAAAAGACCTCAAAGAACGTTATGAAAAGGTAAGCAGGTTTGCCCAAGATAAGATTCTCCTACCTTCATAAAAAACTGTATTTTGAGGAACCCGAAGGCACTCCAGAAAACTTTGATGACTGGGTGTTGAAACACTTTGGACCCACAATTTTGGAAGTCTTCTTCAAGCCTTATACGAAAAAGGTAAAATTATTTTCTAAAATTCCTAGGTTTCCAACATTGAATGATTAGCACAATAAGTATTGTATTAAATTGTCCGGAAATTGATGCCCGTTTTGAATTTCAATCGCAATAATTCATACACCTCTCATTTCTAAATAGGTCGCAAAGTACCATTCGATAGAGCAAAGAAAGCTCTACAAGATGGCTCTCATGCTTTTGCAACAGCTCTTATCCATCTCGAGTTTTAAGGTAAAAACTAAAAAGACTCAGCTGCCCGAAAAATTGAGAAAAATCGTAGCTCGGTCCATAAAAATCCTACAAAAATTCTTACTTGCCCACGTAATCACTATCTACATAAAACATCTACATACGCCTTTGCCGTATTTCTTCCTCTGTTAAAAATCGAGAAAACGGAAATTTTCGTGAATTTGCCAAAGTGATGCTGTGCCGTCCCCACATAGGTAGATGTATACCACAAGCCCGTAGAAGTACAGACTTAAATTTTCAGCTCTCTACAAGCTTTAGTTCTCGGGAAATTTGAATTTTAGCTTGGACCACCTAACTAGGGAAAGCTGTATTCGGTATTTCTCAAGAACTAAAGCTTGTAGAAAACTGAAAATCTACGTTTGTACTTCTACAGGTTTGTAGTATACAACTACCTATGTGAGGACAGCATCACTTTGGCAAATTCACGAAAATTTCCGTTTTCTTGATTTTTAACAGAGGAAGAAATACGGCAAAGGCGTGTACATATAGATGTTTTATGTGGATAGTGTTTACGTGGGCAAGTAAGAATTTTTGTAGGATTTTTATGGACCGAGTTACGATTTTTCTCAATTTTTCGGGCAGCTGAGTATTTTTACTTTTTACCTTAAAACTCGAGATGGATAAGAGCTGTTGCAAAAGTAAGAGAGCCATCTTGTAGAGCTTGCTTTGCTCTACCGAATGGTACTTTGCAACCTATTTAGAAATGAGAAGTGTATGAATTATTGCGGTTGAAATTCAAAACGGGCATTAATTTCCGGACAACCTTGTCCGGACAACGGACAATATTTCGAGAATTAGAATATCAGCCTTTTTACAGGTTTGGACCGTTGAGCCAACAAAAATGTCCCCGAACTGGGTAGGAACAAGGGTTGCTAAGCTACCTCAGGAGAAGTTGGAAGAACTTTGTGCCATGAATCAAGAAGAACTAGCTGTGCGTTTGATTTCAAAGATTCTATGTGGATGACAAAGTTGTTGTGTGCTTAGACGGCAGACTTCGGCTGGGGACCAAACTCCTGCTTCACTTTCCCCAAGTATGGAGGAACTGGTAACGTATGGAATTCAATGGCAAAGAAGTTGCCAAAGGATTGGTTCAGGTTCAACACTGAGGTAAATGCTTTTGCTTATCACCATTAGACCCTTCAATAAGCACTTTGGAGTATTGAGAAAACATAAAGGGCGTAATAGAAAGTTGTTTCTTAATCGTAATGTGTTAACATTTTTCATCCAATATTTATTTGCTCTAAAATCATAGCTTCTTTTATTTCCTATGAATTGCTTTCAGACAGTTATTGCCTTATTATTGCCCAACAATTATTGCCTATTTGCGTACAACCAGAGCATTCGGAGGGTCCCTGAGATATGCCTTTCTTATCCTTGTTGAATAGTTCAGGGAAGAGAACGAAATGGTGATGTAGTTTTTACCAGAATATTTCCTTTCGGAATATTCGGTAAAGTCCTAGTAAAGTTCTATTTCTATTTGCTCAGCCTTGCATTTCTTTTGATGATTTCTTTGAAGTCCTAAGGTTTTGTCGATTACTGGCATATTTGACAGATCTTCAGAGCGAAATGATCGCCCATGTTACGTCGGCAGGTGCCTGTTACCCTAATTTCTACAGAGCCCTATAGGTAGCAACTAATTTGGGAAAATTTGGCATACAAGCGTGATGAACTAGCTTTGGGCACTCGCAGTGATTCTGATTCATGATCCCGGAACTATATGAAATCATCTTTCAAAATCCAAACATGCATCTGATGCGGGCTGTAAGCGCAAATTGCATCTATGTACATGATTCATCCTGGACAAGTCGTAAATGCAGGCATTTTTCAAGATAATTACCCTTTCATGGACACTATTATCAAACCATCCCGCGCGTCAATTTTTTTTGTCTGGCAGTAGGGAGCAAACACTGACTAACTCGAAAAAGGCATTTTTTATAACGAAAAAACCGCTTGGCAGATATAGCAGCAACGCATCACTTATCTCGAATATTTATTTATTATTTACCTCAATACGCTTAGAAGCACCAATAATTCACCATAATTCCAATTAATGACAAAGCAGCTACTATAGTGTGAGCTAGCCACCATCAGTAATTGCATTCTCAGAAAGAAAGTAAAAAACATCCAATATCTCGTTTTGTTCTCGATGGCAGTACAAGTAGAAAGCATAAGGTTTCAGCTCGGATAAAAGTTCAACAAATGTGAGATAGCAAAAAATTCTCAAAGGTCAACCCAATTACACAGTTCTCAGAAAAACTACTGTTGATGAGGGATTCTTCCAAAATTGAGTCAGATAGTCAGAAAAAACTTACACTCCTTATGCGGAATATGCCAAACCTAGAGATATTGCAGGTAGTAGGAATTGATGCTGAAGCAAAACGTGTACGATATGTCAACAAAACTTCCAATGAAGTGAAAGAACTAGACTACGATATCCTGTTAAATGCTGCGCCAATTGACTTGCTCGTCAAGGAGACTAAAATTTGTCCTGAAATAAATGTGGACCATAATAAGGTTGGTACACTTTCCATTAACCTTATAGAGCTTATGAAATGGACCATCAGAATGCTCGCATGTCAAGGTTTTCATCGTTGGTGTTGGTCTCGAGAAGCCGATGACAGAATTTGTCGAAAAATTCACATGGCTCTATTTTCCCGATCCTAACGTACCATTCTTCCGCGTAACAATTCTCAGTCGATATGGCGAGGTGAGTGAACCTTTTTTCTGTACTCTATGCCATATTCCGACATATTCACGTCTGATATTTGTTATTTATTCGACTATTTGTCAGTTGACAGTGGATAATTACAGGTGACGCCGGACAGTAACAAATACTGGTCGGTCATGTGCGAATGCGCACGACCGATTGATGATCCAGTGAGTTTATTACAGAATATTACATATGAACACGAACAAAAAAGTATCGTTACTATTGAAAAAGCCAAGAGAGCCTGAGTATTGTACACATACAATTACCAGCGATTTATTTGGATGGCTGGGGTGGAGGAACGAACGCCTCAATTTGGCACCGCCTCCGCGGACTACTGGTCCCAACACGATGTACAACAGTAAGACGAAAGGACCAGCAGCCCGCAGAAGCGGCGCCTAATTGAGGCGTTCGTACCTCTACCCGGATGGCTGACGTTTGGAAAACCATTCAAAGCTATTCCCAAGCTAAAAAGCAACCATTTCATAGTCAGCAGCTGATAAGGTTGATATAGGAATGAATTCGCAGTAGGTGCCAAAATGGTCTACACTCGTTACCATTCCTCCCCTCACCCCTTCCCTCCTTTTGTGCTGCCCTACCTCAGCCCTCTAGGAGTGTATATTACTCCCATAGATCAAAATAGCTTTTTGAAAAATTCTTGTCTCCCAAATAGGTGTTTGCCAGTGGCGTACCCAGAATTTTCGTTCCGGATGGGGGCGAGAAAACGCACTCCGAAAATTTTTTTGGTATGCTTCCCAAAATTTTCGCGGCCCCATAATCCCGAAATTCCAAAAAGGGGCGTGGCTGGGGCCAAGGATCGGATTTTTAGAAAGTCTGAAAAATCATTCTGATCGATGCAATGATAAACGGTTACTTGCACATTTTTATAACTCAAATAATAAACTTTCAAAATTTCGCTGCCCATTCTTGGGGGAGGGGGGGAGGGGGAGCAACGGTGCACCACGACCACTGGTGCTTGCCCAACTAAATATCTGTTAGTTTGGAATTTATATTTGAAACAAATTTCAAACAATGGTGTATTATGATCGTGATTGTGACCAAGGAGGCGTGGAAAACTTTGAAATTTCAATCATAAAATTTGAGGTGCGATCATGCTGTCAAGCAAATATAGCTTTTTCTCAGATTACCGAAGAAGAAGTCGTAAAGCAAGCCATTGATGGTCTTGTGATCAAGAGCATGATCAAGCGTGAGGCAATCGTCTCGATATATTCCACAACCCTAGAATATGGGTATCCCATCCCCACTCCAGCTGTAAGTTATTTGTTAATTTTGAATGCTCCCAACAGTAATGTCTGTCTGATTTGACTGATGAATTTAGAAACTCTGTTCTTGGAAAAAAATTTTATATAATGCTGTTGGAAGTTTTTGCGTAGATGTGCGGAAATACAAATTTTGATTTTAGCGAGATCCAGAGTTGGCGCGAGCACATCGTGAGCTAGAAAAACACTCAATTTACTCAAGAGGTCGCTTTGGAGGATGGAAGTATGAAGTTTCAAATCAAGTAAGTTTTTCTGCACTTTGTATTATTTGCGACGAGGCAAATATAAACAAATTTTAGAAATTTATCCAATTTACTCCCTCAAAAATTGTACATTTTCAAAAATTGTACATAGTTCTATCTGTTCGGAGATCTTTCTATCTTTAATCATAATTACTACAGGATCACTGTTTCATCCAAGGGAAAGAGTTCATCGACCGAGTAATCCTAAACGAACCCGAGAAGCTCTATAAGACAGGTCTTGCTGAGAGACAAGGATAAATGCTCAGATTTTATTTATTCATTTATTTATTCAGTTTTATTTGTCTGTTGATATGTGCAATCTGAGATTTGTTCTTATAAATTGTTATTCTAAAAAAGACTCAAAGACTGAGACGAGAACAGTGACGCAAAGTATTTTATTCATTAAGAAAGAACAGAATATTTTGTACGGTACGGTTTGAATGAGGCATGAGAAATAGGGTAGAGTTTCTCGAAAGCTTAAATAGAGGTCAGAAAAAGTGCTACATGAAGGTAAAATATTGCCAAATAAGGGATACAAATAAATACAAATTACCTATAATACGCTATGAAAAGAAGCGGAAAATTTTAAGAATGTGAAGTGCAATTCTAAATGCCAGTGATATTTTGTTCGTCTTCGATTCCGGTTTCGTTTTGGCCTGCACGACTATTGCCCTTGTTTTTATGCATTACCCGAGGTTTATGGCTACTGCCAGCACGGGATACTCGCTTTACTCGAACGGCTGAAATTATAGGTATAATCGTCGGAAGTATCAAAGCCGGATGCTAGCTATGATGGTGAAAGTGCAATGCAATATGTATGTGCTATGCAAAAATGACGAGCGTATAAGCATTTTTAGATAACTGTGGTTAAGTAAGATAATAGTGGCTGGATTTGAACGGGTATTCTGCAATTGGAGCCAGTCAGGTATGACTTGATAGATTGACCATAGCTTGTAGTTTCGCATTGCTAGAGTTTATTTATTAAGGATACTCAACTGAATACCGAATTCGTCATCTACTTAATGAATTATGAAACAAAAAAGGGAAAGTTCTTGCAGGTTATAAAGTTAAACATTCCGTCATGGGTGGAGCGAGAGAAAGGACTGTTTGGAAAGTAAGCAGACATTTCTTCGTCTTTCCAGTATGTACCCATCAATTTGCATTACCTATGCAGATAAATATTACCATACGAACAACGTCAGAAATCAACTAAGAAACGCGTAAACTAAATCCGAGGGACGAAGGATCAAAAGAGGTAAAGAGCAGGTTAACAGTGAGAAGAGCTAGGACGCGACATATTTTTATGAATGGAGCTAAAAAACTAGCTATAACCGATAGTTTCAATCTCGTACAGCTCTGTAGGAGTCTTGAAAATATTCACTTCAATGAAACTGTTGGAACTTTTACTAATGAAACAACAATATCAATTCATGGCAATATGCGTAGCTTATGCGAAACAGAAAGCCAAATTTGAAATTCAGTGATCTTGATGTTTTACCTGCTGCAAAATTTTCAGAGATAACCTGGAGATGTTCGTCAAAACACGCGCCTACAAAATTTTATTCAAAGTTCTCTGACAATCACATCATCTGCATTGAATGAGATATGAAAGACCTCTATACAACTTTATCATTTGCACGCTTATTGAACGTATGGAAAGTTCTGCCTCTTTCATTTGTAATGCTGAGGTGTACTTCATTGCCGAGCACGGCAACCCCGCATGGTTAATTCACTGTAGATTACTGTAAAAGCGGTGCGTTGCAGGACTCTCGCCTCTGTCCATGGAGCTTTTGGAAGCATTTGAGGAGCTTTCAAAAGCACAGACTATATGATGCTGTGGGATGAATACTGGTAAGCGCTCGTTTGAAAGGCTATATTTGAACTTCTTTAGTTTATCTCAACTGCAGAAAAGTACACGAAATTTGAGCGTGTTTTGAGTACAAAGAATTTTTTTTTTGCAGTAAAGAACTCGACACTCGCAGAGGTTAAGGTTATCTCAAGCTGCGTATGTAAGTAATGAATACTTTCCCAAGTATACAGTTCCACTTCTGCAGACCGGATTTCACAATCAACCTGTCAAAATGGATTTATTTTGTTTGCTGTGCTACCGTAGCCTTCGCACGGCATGTATACACGATTGCATGATACGGGGAAGACTAGGCGCCGTTGCGTCCCACCAAGATAGTTGCGCATAGGAGAGACATGGTAAGGGAAATGATGGTAAGAGAAACGAAAGAGCGCTCGATCAGAGAGCTGATACGTCTGCAGTCTTTGTGTGCTACGAATCGCCTATGTAATAAAACATCTTGCTATTATTTGTATGCAAAATGCCAGAAGCAGGAAGAACTCGAGCGAATGGTCTTTTACTATACACATCTAGCGAAACGACAGAAGGACCGTTTTGCAACGCAAAATGTTCAGTTGATACTATATTTACCGGATATTCAATCCTATTAATAGTCCAGAATCTGTTCACCTCAAAAATATGCAAAACAAGGACTGAACTTGAGGAAGAATTTATAGGGTATTTAGAAAATCGTGACGATGCGACCGCGCGCGACATGCACGCGTTTCTGGCACCGCATTTTCTTGATTTTTATCTCTACATAATTGAATTAATTGCTTACGTATGGTAGTATTTAGACGTTGAAAGTGATTGAGCGGAGCGTTAAGATAATGCCTTTTTGTACGAGGTTTTATGCTTTTTGGGCGCAAAGACCGCAGTCAAATCCATCGTCACGATTTTATAAATGACCTATACAATTTTTTGATGTCATGGGCAAAATGTGTAAAATGACTGCTATTTGAAGCAGTAATAAGGCCGAGATGAAAGCCATTTTGTAAGATTTGGAGAGAACATTACAATGCCACCAAGTGAGTTATAAATTACGATGCGTTCTTCTTTCAATTTAGGATGGCAAAGTATTCCAGGAAATTAGTGCCACATAAGATATTTTTTCCGTGCATTTGTGCTTTCAGACAACACTAGTGCGCCTAATCTATATGAAGCAATATTGTACCTACTGAATCTACATGCTCTACAGCTTCGGATGCAAAATGTGGTAATTCAGATGCGTCTTCGTCTCGATGCACATGATGTACAGCGTCTAGGTCTCCAATCTTGTTGTGCTCTAAAGAGGATTTTCACAAAATAGTAGACCACCAGTTTTGAAATTTTATTTAACTCATAAGCAAAATACGCCGTTATGGATATGTGAGAAATTCCACGAGCAAAAACATAAAAAAAATCCTTTTCAAAAGATGTCGATGTTTGGTCTAAATCTCTTGCGGAACATAACATTTACACACCGTGTGCAAGGATGTGGTGGCCAATATGTCTCTTGAGTAGATTGTGACCTTCTTCTGAATGGGGCAGGCTTAGAATTACAGGGATTAAATTTTTTTATAGAATTTTTTACCTTCCTCGCTGCCGCTAGTGTCACGACGTTTTCTCTCGGCATGACCATGATATTCACCATGTTCAAGAAGAGACTTATCTTCTTCCTCTTCATCACTTTCTGTTGAGCGCCGACGCCTATTCAGCTCTTCGTCCGCATCCTCAGAATCTTCGTCAGCTGACCGTTTGTCTCTTGTTTGTATTTGATGTTTATCTGAGAGTCTGTGGCCATGACCGGCTAAATTGCTTGCAGGACTGGCAAAATGATAAGATAAAGGCCAAGATACTCACTTTTTGCGGCCCTCTTCTCTACTTTATGTTCTGCTTCTGAAATAGTTGACGTAGCTGTCGTCACCACTGTTGTCTCTTCGACATGAGTTTCAGTTTCCTATGATACTGTGGTTTTCCGAATAAAAATGCACACGAATGCTGAACATGACAGAAAATGAAGATTTGCATGCTATTTCAGAATTTGGGCTCCAAAATGTCAAAACGACTCTGCTCTTACTCGACCGTGATGGTTGTTCTCTAACTGCTTCAACTTACTTATTGTGTGGACGCTAGGTGTAAGTAGCCGGTTATACTTACAGATTGGCTAAATATCAATATCGTGCTCGTTCGCAGCAGCAACGTGTTGAATTAGAATCGCGTTATTACGGTAAGTGTACTGTACTCCTCCTGACCAATACTCCTACACTTTTGTGCTCAGTTAGCTTCCGAAAAAAGATATTACCCCAGGAAATAAATGAGATTCTCGTAAACAGATGATCATCCTACACATTCAGGCAATGCGATTTTTAGCCCATACCGCATACATACCCACCGAAACCCAAGAAACCACACTAATACGATGTTCGTAAACTTTGAATCGACAACCCCCCCCCCCTCTCCCATCAGTAGCCATATACAGCCTTCCCAGTGGCATTACAAACGGCTCAATGGCGCGCATTCAGCACGTTCTCGTAAACACTAGGAAGAGTACCCCTTCTCGAACAATTTGGCCAATTCTACGATCTTGACCTTCTACCGTAACTCTATCATGATTTGACAAGAAGACCCCACGTAATCGTGAGTAGCGTGTCCGTAACACTCAAGATCAAGTTTCAGGCAAACGGCTCCAAAATTTTGGGGCTGACGCAGCGTCACATTTCGAAAACATTAGAGTTAAGAATGGATTTATTATCGGACCAAGATCCGAGATTTTACTCACCCCCTCGCCATCGTCTTTTTCCTCATTTTCTTTCAAGGCCTCGTCCTCGCATATCTCGCCCTCTTCATGTGCTTCTTCACCTTCTTCAACAACTTCGTTTTCTACAGGATCAGTGTCTGTATCCGCCTCGGCGGCATCCTCAGCGACTTCCTTCTTTTCAAAAATTTCGGCATGCTCTTCTCCACTTTCCGTAGATATATGATTATCGTCGTGGTGGTCACCTGAGATCGTGAATTGCGGATAAGCTACTGATCCAAGGGTTTGAGATTATGAACTATGTGGTTTCGAAGAGTATTTTGATTTTCGAGGACTCCATTATCTAATTTTCAGGAGAGATTTTACTTTGCTTACATACGGTAGGTACTATGTTTTATGATCTGCCTAAAATTATAGCTAGCACAGATATTTTGCAAAAAAAAGAATTGCTCCCGTTAAAACAAAGGATTATTAAAAAATACTCCGTTGCTGTACCTTATCGGACTCAACGGACGCCGACTTTTTTCATACCATATACCTACCGTTGCCTCATAGACTACGTTATCCAACGATTCGTGATAAGAAACATTTTTTGTAGGAAATTGGAACAAGGCGGTAGAAGAGGATTTTTTCGTCAAGTTGTTCAATTTTGCTAACGTATCAAACGCTCTGGCAAGAGTGATAGTTACGGTCCTAATTTTTTTACTTACTCATTTCGCTGCTCAAAAAATTTGTTTGTGGTTACATTACACGAGAAGAAAAGTGAATCCACCCCAAATAAGATTTGTTCACTTTTTGATCAAAGTGTTCAAAATCATTTTTGCTATTCCTTTTGAATCTATGTAAAATTATGAAAAATGAGTGCCATACCACCATGTTCGGCTTCGATGGGATGGGCACGAACATAATATAATGGTGTTATCAGAAACAATAATACCAGCAGCGACTTCATCCACCTGAAAATCAAATCAGTCCAGAACCGAAGAAACATGATTTTTCACCTTTGAAAGATGATTCCCACATTTTCAAAATCTTCGCAGGAAGGGACGTTTGCATAGCGCAAAAAAATGATTTTAGCATACATAAGAGCGCCAAATAAGTATGGTATACAAAAAGTATGAAAGATGGAGAGGAGGAAAGCAAGCTACAACACTATTTTTTACTGATGAACCACAGAATGTTCCATTCTAACAGCTAAGTGAATGCTATCTCCCAGCGCAGAAATTGAAGTCGGCGGCTTAGAAATGGTGAAGAAGTAAGTTCGTTTTCTATTTGTAGACCGGAGAAAAACGAATAGAAGTGAAGTGATTTTCTAGCTGTTGCTCAAATTCGCAGCAAATCGAATTTGGCTTCCAAACAGCCAAAACAGCACAACGAAAGTGGCAACAAGATTCAAGAACGTCGAAGAGCATTTCTCATGTAGGAGAGAAAAAAAAGAGTAGAATAAATATAAGATTGATGCTTCTTGATATGATGAATATTATAATTCACAATGCAGCCTCTAACTCAGATGGAAAAATGCCTCGCCATTCATTTTCCGCCCGCTGGAAGCTCATGGAATCTTTCAAGATAAGTTTTTTGCAAACATAATAAGATTTCTAGAATGCCCACGCATAGGGATCTAGGAGGACAAAAAATTTCAAATACATTTTTCAAACTGTACTGGTGGGTGGCGGCGGATTGAAGGTGAAGAAAACGTTGGAGGAAAGTGACCTTTAATAAATAAGAATTTTTTAAAATTTTTTTCAGTCGGAGTACCAGCGAAATGAGGATTTTTAAAGTATGCAATTGCTGGAGGTGGTGTAGTTGCTTTTATACTAGGTAGTAAGCAGTTTTATTTTTACAAATAAAATAATTCAATTAAAATTCGATAGTCACAACTACATGCAGAGACATCCGATCAACTAAACAACCAAAATAAAAAAGTTTGTTCTTTTTAGATGTTTCAGCCCAAATTCAATGGCGAAATCGGAAAGAATAATTTTGAATGTTTATAATTAGCTTATACAACTGCTATATGCAAAAAAAAACGATTCCTGATTTATGCACTCCTAGAAAAACTTTATTTCTTCAATATGTACAAATCAAGTCAATTTGTTGAAGAAGGAAGAGATTTGATTTCGAAACTTTTAGTGCGAGATTATGGTCCAGAATAGAATGAGCAATGCTCAACCCGCAGGATAGTTTCACAATCATAACGCATGACCGGCTAGGCTTTTATACACAACCACGATAATCGTTGTGTGGAGGGTTACCGGAGCCTGGTAAATTGCCCCAGCCGTTAACTTTGCCGAAATCGTTGTTGTTTCCGCTCGGATGCTCGATGAACTTTATGCCCCGGTGTCGCAAAAACCACACACATCCATCGTGGATTGATGGATTTTGTCTGGTTACTTCTTGGGGAGACTGTAAAGTGCATGGTTTGGGCAAAATCTGGCATAATTTATCACATATCGAACAATTTATACAATTGTATTTTCGGAGATCTGACAGTAATAAACATTATAGGTTCAGTTTCCCGCGCAGGCAATCGAATTTGATTTGCTTTCGATTTCGAGAAAAAATCTGCTCCACGGCCGTCACTCGCTTCTTCATATCCGTAGAAAGATGCTAAAAAGAGCTGATGAACTCAAAACTTTGAGCTTTAAAACCTAGCAACTTACATTGAAAGAACTATACATATTATTCAGCTGGCTCTCAAGATCGCCAATCTGTTTTTTCATCGTACCCAACTGCTCGTCTAAGGATAACATGCCCGCAGAATGATCGGCATTTTCCATCATTTCATCAGTGAGTAGATCCCGTGATCGAAGCATTTCACGAGCTAAAGAACAGGAAGAACAGAGTGAGTACACCTTGGGCATAATTACTCTGGAATATGCCCCAACTTGGTTGAACTTACCATTGGTAACCAGAATTTGTCTATCAATCGGGTATTCTTGCAAAATTGTAGAGACATCGTCCTGATTTAGTATGTAGACATCCGAATAGCCAACGGATCGCAGCGAGACACCTCTGCGATCACCTAGCTGGTTTCCTGCTATGAGAATGACTGACATCTCGCCGAATGTAGCTCCATCAGTGAGGGTCTGAAATCGTGTTGGTCTATTATGTTCAGCTTCAAATAGCTGCAGAATACTTCATCATTAGAGTTGTCATGATCGAAAAAAGTTGGAGTTTGGCTGTCTCGAAGGAAGTGCCTGGGCACGTCTAGATTCCTAATCGAGAAGAACTTATGACATTGTTTAGCGTTAGCTCTAATGAATTATTGCGGCAAAGCCAACCCAAGAGCTACAGCTGGGACCGTATTACTCCCTAGCGTAGCGTCCTTTGAGTGGACGTAGAAAGTACGGGCCTAAAATTGGATTTTAATCTCTTGGCCCTCGAATAAGTTATCTAGGCTGCACTAGGGCAATGGCTTAGTAAATTCTTTCCAATCACGAAACACGAGCATTTGGACAGCCAAATGTGCTTTGACATCTATGCGTCTATGGAAGATAAAAGGCTCTCGAAATGAGGAAACTAAGCTTTGAATTGTCTCTATCAATAAAGTTGCAAAATAGTTTTATTTTTCTTTGAAGCATAGGTCCTACTTTCACCTATCTACGAGTTACGAACAAAGCTCAAAAATCATCAACCAGCCAAAGTATGTAGTTGCTTGCTGAATCATGACTTTCTGGAAATTCATGCGGTTTCTCCACTGCTAATTATGATGGAAAAAGGTAATCCCATCCAACTATTGGCGAAAAATACATTAAAAAGAAAAAAATGGTTGAAGAGACAGAGTAAATGCAAAAGAGTGCCTGGGGTTGATTGTTAGTCTAGATGGTATTCACTTTTCTTCCTCTCTGCTGCAATCGCGGTATATAGGATGGATCTTTTGCTTCCCAAGCAAAAGTATAAAATCATATCTTACAGCGCTTATCAAACGCAGTGTCGCTTGCGTCAGCATCCCCACTCCCGCGCTGGACTCTGCGTCTCTTCCGCGAACATGCTCTCTAATCACATCCAATCGATTGAAGCTCCGCCTTTCCCACACTCGCTCTGGGAAAGTGATCAGAGAGCATGTGCGCGGAAGAGATGCGGAGTCCAGCGCGGGAGTGGAGATGCTGACGCAAGCGACACTGAGTTTGATAAGCCCCATATAAGGACTTTATAAAATTTCTTGGCGTTTCTTAAGATGCGTGAATGAAGTTCATGTTGTAAGTATTCAAAAAAAATCGCAACTAAAGACAAAAATGGTTTTAGGAATAGGATACCCACCAAAGTCGGAGCTAGAGTGTCGGCATCAATAACTTGTAAGGTTCCACGCTTCACGATAAACATCTCCTAAAACGTGTATTTGCCTCAGAAAATCTTGAAACTTTTGATTTGAGTAATGTTGTAACCATTATATTTACTAGTACGAATAAAGTGCACATGTAAGCGAGTACCGATCAAAAGTAAAAATTTCTCAGCATACCCTTGCTCGCTCCCCAGCTCTGAAGAGGTAGTCATTCGGGTTATAAATTTGTTGCTTGATTCGTAGAACGACTTCGTACAGAAAACCAGCGCTGCACTGCTGTAATAAGAGACCATAGCTATTTTGAAAAAGCCGAATGAAATAGCATTTCTTTTCCGGTAATTCACTTCTTGATGTTTCTAAAACATTGCTAATCAGATCATTTCCCTTTGATGGGAACAATTGCCAATCAAATCATTTCCTTCCGTTGAGAACAATCTTAATTTGATTGCTGATGCTTTTGCAAAAACTACTCTAATGACTTGATGGCTGCAGTTAAGCAAGCATGATTGGAAATGCCATTCATTGAATCAAGCTAACATTTATGACTATTGGCACCATTTATGGCCAGCACATATTATTAAATCTAGGTGCAGCTTAAACAATAATTCACTTTTATAAGACTTTAGTGAATACTTGCTAATACAGATATTGGAGTGCTTCTCTAACAATATGTGTAGCAAAGTAAAAACTTTGTTCTGGCAGAATTTCAAAAAATAAAGAACGACCAATATAAAAAGACTCCAAGTAATTTCTCCTTTCTCCTTGGGACTACAATCTGAAGCCATCGTTAATGTTCTTCTCGATACTCCGTTCCTTTATTTTTGATCTCAAAATCTAGCTTTAGTCTTTTAGAAAAATACGGGTAATGTACGGGTAGTAAAATTACCAAGTATGCTCAATTTTATACAAAATCTTCAGTGTGAATACAATATTTTCGGCAAGGTTTTAGTTTTCGTCAAAATAGCCAAGACTTGGCAGTGGCTGGCCAATCAGAGCTATGCCGACTAGGTAAGCGGCCGACGCCCACTGAACAGTGATTGGCTGGTACAAAGAACCAGCCAACAACAATCTCCAATGGGCGGGGGCTCTTAATCGATGTCCATTGGGAGCGACTATTGGCTGATTTGTTGTACCAACCAATCCTAGTTAGTAAAAGTACTCATTTGGTTGTAACTGCCAATGTTTCACTAGCTGTTACCGGCTTAGAATTTATGCGGTAAGCGACCTTTTTGTCTGGTGCAAAAGCTCTTGCAACACAAATTCTGCATTATCAACTCAAAACGAATAAGTAACCTCCTGTGGTCTTTGTGAGTCATGAAGCACAATTTCAGCCTGCTTTGTGACTCCTACGAGTGAAGAAGAATCCGAATACAAACATCCGTATTATTGTCTTCAAACATTAGGCATGGAATTGATTCTAGCTACAACCGAGGTGAGCAAGAGGTCAGGAACAAGTCTTTCGAAAACGACCAGCTCCCCCCAGGAAAGCCCTCAAACGACCCTTTCTTCCTCCACTTGACCTCCGGCCTCAGAGTGTGATATTCTGGTAGACATCTTTTTCTATAGAGTTTTCACATTTTTGAGAACTGCACGCCCGATTTTTTGTGACTGCACTTTACAATCACACGTGATTTGACGGCTAATTTTGATCTGAATGGGCTATTTTGATCTGAATGGGCCTGTTGAAAGGGCCATGATTTTTTCTAGGGTTAGGGCGTTCGGCTCTTTAGTGTTTCGCTTTGAAGGTACTCTGAGTTTATTCCCCAGAAAAACTCTCACCCTTATGAAGAGTCGATCGTAATAGAAACATCCGTTTTTTCACCTACCACTTTGAGCATATTTTGTAAAACAGAAATGACTGCCAAAAAAGGGGAATATTGAAAACTTGAGATTTTGTGATTGCCGAAAAAAAGGGAAATTGGAATTTGAGATTTTCGCTGGGGCCCTACATATGAGGCGACCCTTGAAAATGATACCCTTGAAGGAACGCACATGAGTGAGGAGCTGCTCTAGAGCTACAAAAGTTATAAGTTTCATGAGATTTTTTGATAAGCGGATAAAGGGGGGGGGCAAGAAACAGTAGATTATATTTTATAATATATAAGTAGGTCGAATTAGATACTACGGAAAAACCTTCTGAAAATCCTCAACTTTGTATCGGTTCAGGTTACCGTACCCCTACATTCTTGCTGCGTTGTTGTGTTTTCCATTCGGGATGGGTGTCAGAGATTGAAGGGGTATAACATTTCTTTCCATTATGAAATTTTCCCAGTCGATTTATAAAGATGCAGGACTTATAAGCGTTCAGTAATTTTTAGCAGGAGAAAACTTTTAGATTAAGGTATTTACCCTTTGACTCCATGATTCTAGCAGATGTGTAGCCGAGCGAACAAAAACACATTACCTTAAACAGTTCCACTTTTTTCAAGGTCTCCATATGAAGGTTTACGGCAATCTGACCTTGTAATCTTGGCGGAAGGACGCATAACAATTCCTAAAAGTGCACTTTTTACTGCGGTAAAAAAAATATACAGCCCTTGGAGCAAGGACCTCAAACGTGCAGATTTTTTACCTGCTCATCGTTGAGTTGATGTTGGGAATGCATGTATGTAACACAAGAGATCACACGTTCTTGTATAGCTGGGTTCACCATTCTGTTAAGATTTCTTTTGTCAGAGAAATTGTCAATTATACCAAGGTTTTTGAACTTACCGGTACTTCATATAGAATCTGATACCATCCATTTTTTGACGAAAATCATAAACATCTTCATTCATTTGTGTAACAACGCTACCAACAGAACCAATAATTGTAGCGAAAACCAGCACTCCGATTAGTGTATCAACAACTTCAAGCATATTTTGAGGTGATGATGATGGATACGGCTGTAAAAAAGTTTTTGGATTCCTAATTACCGTAGTCCTGCATGATCTACCTGCTGCCCGCATGTAGTAATAGTAAGAGCCGACCAATATATGCTCATACTGTATTCACGTGAAAAATTTCCCATGTCCCATTTGATAAATCTAAAAAATTAGAACAATAAAAATTAAAAATTTATTGTCAAGTTCAAGCTTGAATTTGGAAACAAAATAATTGGATTCGAGACTTACTTCCCCTCCCAAAACGAATACATGTCCTGCATATATGAGGGTCGATAATCGTCTATATCCAGTAACGAGTAATTTTCTTTGTATTGACAATTTTGGTCATTGAAAACCTATAAAACAGAAATGACTGTGGAGTAATTGACCGACATGCTCACAATCTTCTATAAGAATGAAATCTTACCGAACATGTAGGAACTCGCGGATCAAACACCTTATAGTAGGAAAATCCAAAAGCATTCGTATCGTCTTCTAGAATGTTATAAGTACTTTTTTCACTGCAAACGGAGCTTTGTGATGATAAATTTTGCACTAAAATTTTTGAGAACTCAACTTTCCATAATAAATTCGTTCAGACCGCTGGACCACAAGAGATTTGTGAATTTTCTATTATCCAAAGCAAAAGGAATTTGCTGAGTTATCACGGTGTTACAAGGTGTTAGAAAGAAACATATATTTTACTCGTTGTTATTATAATTTTGTCGCTCAAATGCTAAAAGATGCAATAGAAACTGATATATGTAGATGAGATATAATGAAACTGTGCTCTGATCTTCATTTCGTCTTTCCCTTAGACTTTTGATTTTTAGACCCCCCTCCCCCCCTCCAAGACTCCTTAGTAAAGATGTAGGGACTGAAATGAATTGCAGAGAATAGTTTTCGAAGGGAAATGACAAGACTCATCTTATAACTTTTAATGTTCTGACAAATCATTTTCAAGTTTATGATTTGATTTTACGTTCTAAAGGTTATTGGCTCTGGTTTCAAGATTTTCAAGATTTACTTCTTCCGACTGAACAAAATGATGATCTATGCATTCAGGATAAGTTACAGTTTTCGATATTTTCCTCGATTTGATGACATAGTGTAAATTCCTTTTGTCGATTTGAAGGTCAAAAGCTCTTTGGTGCAACACTTATGTCCCACGTAGTGATTTGAGAAAAGTGTAATTTACCTGACAGCCCCTCAGCCAAACTGAACATGAAGTAGACGCATGCGTTCCAGTGGAAAAGAATGTAACAAGCAGTCATAAGTAGTGCAATTTTCGAAGCATGCGGAAACGATGTGCGTTTTTGATTATTGTCGATAAAGTCGTTGAGACGGTAAGCTGGAACGAAATTCACAAATTCCATTCCATTTATTCCGTTCTAAAGATTTGACTGGGAACTACAATAACAGCCCTTTCTTTAGACTCAGAATGCGTGCTATTTGATCGACTAGTTTCTGGTACGGCACTGGCAAGCCTCAGAAATTGCAAAGAAGAGACAAGCTGGTGAAAGTTATTAACTTGTGAAAGCTTTAACAGAATAACAGATAAGATATTTTACCTTTGAACAAGCGAATGGCTCGAACCATGGATAGGGTGCTATTGAAAAACAAGAAAAAGTCTGCTGGTAGCAAAGCCAGGATATCCAAGTATATTCGGAAACTGTAAATAAATAAAAATAATGTATGCAACAGTCTTCTGAATGGATTTCTAAAGTTCTTTGGAAAATTTGGTACCATCAGACGCAACATTTTGTTGAAAGAGTTGCACACTCTTTTGTAATTCAAAAAAAAAATTTGTTATAAATTACAAAATTTCAGTTGGTATAATATTTCAGAATGAACGTAAAATGCCTGAACTAAGCAAGAAAGATTATTTGACAGAATTTGCTTATGATTGGATGGCTTGAATTTTGTATAAATGAAGTTTTACCTCCTATAGTAGTTTCTCAAAGTCATCTTTACATTCTTTACTTCGCTTCCATCCCATGTGTAGGCTAAAGGGAAAAATTAGAAATTTGATTAAACCCTATGAATTCTGACTTACTTGTCCGTGATTGCACAAGGATATCGAGAAAGAATACACAATCAAAGAAAATATTCATGTAAAGCCATTGCTTGAAGAAGAATAGGTAAACATCATCAAATATGAATATCACCATAGCCAACATATTGTAGAGTAAGCCGAGAGAAACCAAGCAGGCCCAATAGTAACAAAAATGACCTGTTGGTGACACATAGAAGTACAGTATGCGCCTATAAACATATATTTGAAAAAGAGCCAACATATATACTCCAAAAATCCAATAAGAAGTAAAATAAATTAAGTAAAGCTCAGATAAAACGATAAAGCACTGAATAAAAAAGAAAGCGAAAAAACGGCGCTACAGTGTTTTTTATAGCCTTGTTTACCGATTTCTGTTTACAACAAATATTTGTGTTCTACACTTCCTCTAGAACGCAAATTAAATGACATAAAACTTTCTATTGAAGCGCTATGTGAGTATAAGTGAAATTGTTGCTGTCCAACCTGCTCCATTCCGCAGCTTTAATTCTGAATATCTGCCAGCATGTGGTTTCGTCTTCGAAAATCTCCTCGGATGTGGTGAGAATAGGCATGTGGTCAGAGCGCGCGGCCTGAAAGCAAGCATGATAAACAATATCAAACAGTCGTAGATCAAATCATGTTTCTGGGGGCGAAAGGGGGAAGAGATTTCTTGATAGCTAAACTTGTGTGTATCAGGGACACAAGAAGAGTTCAGCTGCAGCACATAGAGCTTATTCACACCTTCGAATACAGAAAATTGCAAAAGTTGCTCGTCAAATTTCAGTTTCTTAAGCGAAACTCAAATTTATCCGAATCTCTTTGGCATGTACAAGGGCAGACGTGTGATTAGGTTTCGTAATTATGTACTACAGAATCAGTTGTGCCTGACAAAGAGAAGCTGAAGGGCGGTGCTTGCTATTTTTCAATATGAATTATTCTTTTCTTTATCTCTGATTGCAAACTCTGAAAAGCTAGATTGAGTAAAAGTGTGTTTATTCAACAACTAAGTTTGAATACATTTTTCGAATTTTTGCTTAAACTTCAGATGAACCATGACTTATCCAGTTTTTCTCCACCATTTCGGTATGCCCAACCAAAGTCCAGGGAAAAAAAAATCGCGACAATAAGCGTTAAAAGAATGCTGATAAATAAAAAACTGTTTCTTACCGGTTCGAATACCATTGATTCGTTCAAATTCGAAGTCTGATCATCGTCATTATCTTGCTCCGACATCATCCACTTGCGGACGAGCTTAATCAACAAATAATGATATTTAGACAAATGGGATTAGGAGTTGGGAGAAGCAGCGAGAAAATGCTCATGAGCATTTTGAAAAGCAGTCCTTTAATAAAAGTAATTTCAAGAGGAGAGGCTCTGTTGTTGGCAGACAAGTATTCGTAAGACTTTGTTTGAATCATCTCATTTCGCTTTAGAAAAAAAGTCATATGTATATCACCATGCACCTCCCGCCAAGGCTTAGGGTTGAAAAATTCCAAAAAGCTGTTCTCAAGATTCTTTGCATTGAGGAGCGCATGATTAAGTGTTAGAGATGAAAATAATGCTCACATAATAGGTAATGATGAATAAAAGACCAGGAGGAAAAAGTAGAAAGATGCGAAGATATTTGTTGCTCTCCATTTTTAAATTCCTCTATGTGCATATTTTTGGGAGAGTAAAAAACGTTTTTGAATTGTGATTATGCTCAGCATTGATCAAAAATTAACTTATGATCAAATTGGGACAAAAAAAATTATTTGCTTCCGAAGAGGCAAAAAAATGCTTTAGCATAGCGAGCTAAGTAATTAGGTAAAAAGCGTTCTCAAGAACTCGGATCGTCTAACGCTGAGCAGCATAGCCGCTGTCGGATTATGTAAGGGGCACACAAGCACGAATCGATTGTGGAAATCCTTCATCTACAGCCCTGATTTGTGTGATTATCGTTAACACCCCAGAGACATCATCAGTGTTCATTTGTTTGTTGCTCGTAACTATGAAGACCATCAATCGTCTAGGTAGCAAACTTTATCAAGCGGAAGAGCGTGGGCACCTAACAAATGAGGATTTATGAGGATTCTGGGGAGATTCAATCAAAATAATTTTGTGGATTTCCTGGAGTTGCTGTTATCCAAATATTATGTTCAGTTTCCTTTGATTTTGGCTATTCCCATTCAATAAAACACTCAATATCATACTACAAAAAGAGTCTTCTTTTTTAAAATACTGCTCAAAGGAAAAACTAGGGTGCCCTTTTTATGACATGCTTGAAAAAGAGAAACATCAAATTGTTTTGTACTTTTAGTCCCAAAGGTCAAAAGCTTCAAAAACATTTCATTCGAGTCCTGGTTAAGACTTCAAGGCCCATTTGTTCCAATTTAGAGATATTATATTAGTAAGATATTTCTACAAGTAGTTATGATTTTATTCTCGAGTTTCTTATTCGGCATTTTGATTTATCCGAAGTTCTTTAGTATGTAAGATGAGAACACAGTTTTTAGTGTAAGACAGGAAAAATGCTCTAAAAGCTCATAATTTTAATGCAGGATTTATCAACATACTCAATATCTTTTCTCAATAATGTATACCTACTTACCATAGCAGTTTTGACGACATTCACAAACGACGTTTTATGGGATAGATTTGGTTCTTGGCGCCTTGAACGGCCCGATTCGGGCTCGGTCACATTTACGTCAATACGTGAAGATGTATGCTTTAGGATGCCACGAGGTTTGTCGTTAATAGCCTGAACTCGATATTTTTTGGATTTCAACTACCCTAGATAAAACATCCTCACTGCCGTTTCAGTCTTCTCTCCATCTGCATGGAAAGGGCGAACCAGAATGGTGTTTGGAGCTGTTGGAACAGTGCCAACATTGGGCGGATTATGACCTGAATTGGATGAGCAATCTCAAGTTTTGTTGTGTTCGAAATGCTAGAAAAGCTCTATTTTCCGAAGGAAAAAACGAAAAAATGTGGCAACAGTTCTCGTTTTGCCCCTCAAATTTTCAGCCGTTTCGGTTGGTCAGAGTAGTCACTGGCGAAAAGAGGTAATTCAGAAAGAACAGTTTACTATTTCCAGTCTTATTAGCTACTACAGAAGTAGATGCAAGTGATTGAAGCAAAATATGATGTTTTAAAAATTAGAATCGCAGGTCATGCGATATAGCTTTTCTTGAGAAATGAACTAGAATTTTGATCTACAACACTCCTTTTACACTAGCTGGCAATCTCGGCTCCTCTCGGCTCTGCCAATATATTTTTTGTAGTCAGCCTCCCAGCCTCGTAGGTGAAATTTTGCAAAAAAATCGATAAAAACGACATCGAGCAATGAAGAAAAGAAGCTTAAGAAATTGCCTTGCCCCAAAGTATATGTGTGCCAAGTTTGGTCCGGATCGGGTCAAAAATAAAAGTTTCTATCCGGAACATACCTACGACACACATACAGATAAACAGACATTCAGCTTTATTCAAACAAATTCATAAATTATTTGTTTTGTTTTGTACTATTCAGGTTATCAAACATGGAAGTTACTCACCGTCTCGACTGTGCTCTGAAGAGTTACTCGAAGTCGACGACATCTTAACCTCTGGAGCTTATATAGCTATCTAGCGGTCACTGCAAGTGCCACTGAATGAATTAGTCGCCCATCTGAAAACTCTCATTTCTAGACGTTTTTACATTTTGTAAAGGCTTCGCAGTGAAACGAATGTTTATAACCTTCTAAGCTTCGCATGAAAATCGATGTAATGCGGGCTGCTTATCTCTTATTATTAAGGAGAGTAATATAACCGAGAGTAAGACCTGAATCTTCGTGCTCCTTTCTAAGGGCATCTCAAAAGTTGTATCGTATGTTTGAAACTGTTTAACACTCTGTTGTCATAACGTTCTTGGAAAACCTTCAAAAACCATTTGAAGCTGGCTTCAACTTAGATTTTCAGTATAGAACGAATCACCGATCGTTCTTCGTTAGCGTAGGATTACGGAAAGAACTTTAAAGAGGATTTGAACCATGGAGGGTCATATTTTGCCTCGGAAAAGATACGAGACGACCTGAAGACTTTCACACTAGGCTAATTAGAGTCGTTGACTTGGATTATGAAGTTTGCATCTTATCTTCGTTAACACGTTGACAGAACGTGCGTTTTTAGTTGTCGCCTTGTAGGACAATGCCTCCCACGGATAAGTTGAAAATTTCTAGCTAAAAATCGTCATCTATACTATACCTGCACAAGTTTCAGAAAACAGCCAAGAAACGTCAAAGTATCCTCTACGGTCAGAGCGTAAAATACCTCATGATGTACCCAATACTTGCAATCACTATATGGTTCAAGTACCACCATATGGGTCACACTGCTCCATCTGGCAGTCATTGCATGACCCACCATGTGGGTCACGTTGTCGTCAATATTTTAAAAAGTTATGCCACGTGAACACTAGCAGCCGTTTTTTGATGTTTAACTTGGCTACACTGTTTAGAAAGATTCATAATCTTGATAAATTTCAGTATTTAACGCGTCCATGAAAACCTTTTACAGCCTCTAACAAACTTCAAGTTCGGTTTCACTTCTTTTGAAAATATTCAAAACGGCTGCTTTTTCACAGTGACCCATATGCCGAAATTCCTACCGTAATCTTACATTAATGAAAAGTGATCGATGATTCGTCTATATAATAAATCTAAGCTGAAGCCAATCTTACAGAATGGTACTAAAATTTTCCCAAAGACTTCATGGCAATGGAGTTATCAACGATCAAAGTTCGATATGTCTTTTTGGGACACCCTGTATGTCATCGTTTGACAATTTTGAATTCGATATGATTTTTTCGCATGAAAAATGCATAGTTTAGCCCTTGGTATACACCAAGCTGGTACCACTACGTTATATAACTGTTTATAGATAGAAGCGGAGCAGCCGCCGACTACCAATAGTGAATATGCGGAACATCCGCTGACGATACTGGTAATATTCGAACCAACACCAGAACTGAGTTTTCAGGCCCTTTTATGCCACTATTTTGGGCGTGGATAACCTGAATGCTCACTTCTGGTAAACAGTAGTATCATACAGCATGAAGGATTGCCTACATGGAAGTAGGCGCCGCCAAGTAGACTATCAAGCACAGTTGAGGGGTGACCTGGCGGCTTAAGTGGTCAGTGAACAGTAACGTCTGTCAACGACAAGCTATTAGATATTGAATATGACAAACACGGTAGATCTACAATGCTAAAGGTTGTAGACGAGCCCGGCTTGGAATTTTATTTCAATTGTGGTCGCGTTCACAGTATACCCATGTAGACCACACTAGAGAGGCTCTATTCAAGTGCCAGTATCATGAACAACAAGATAATGGGGAAATAGCAGCCGAATCAAGTCAAAATATATTTGAGCAGATTTGAGGAATCATTCAGAATTGAAGTGCGTTAGATTTTCAGTACTTTGAGGAGGCATTCCTTATTTCAAGAGGAACGAGTGGAGTAGTGGTATGAGGCGCCGCTATGACCACGTCGGACTCAGGTTCGATTGTGCCCCCTGGGCCAAGCAAGCCCTCTACCCTCCGAGGCCGGTGAATTGGTATCAGAGTAATCTGGGAGAATAAATGCACTGACTTAGAAATCTGACTTAATAATCGGTTGGCCTTTGTCACTGTAATAGGTCCGCAAGCATTCAGTAGTCTCTTCGAACACGAAGTCGAGCGCGTTTGGCGCATGATCGCAGAGGGTATTGAAGAGCCGAATCCTTTATCCTTTATTTATGCGCAAGGTGCAGTAAAACTACTCGAAATTACAGTCAAAGATCGAGAAGCACAAATCTAAAAACTGTTATGACCAGCGGAATCTCATATAAATGTGCAAAAATGGATAATGCAAAACGTTCCCCCTCAAAAATATACTGCTTGAAGGCGGCTCTTTGCCACTTGACATAATTGAGTCTCTCTTTCGTCTTCAGATAAGATCTCAAAACTATTCTGAATTCAGGGCTAATAGAAGTGTTTGGTCACACATTGATAACCAATCTCATGTAGAAACTTGAAGTTAATGGAACGGAATTTTTGCGGTTATAGTGCATATCATTTCAAGGGCGCATCAAATTGATTAGCAACATGATTGATATTTAGTGATACAGTGTGGCATGTTGTAAGCTTGTCCAAGGGTTTATGTTTGTGTAAGCTCGAATACGTAGATTAACTGACAAACAAAATGATTGTTTGCGATAAGGTGTGAACCACTACCGTACTCTGATCTCAAATCTATCACTCTCTATGAAGCTTGTTCATGCCTGTGAATCCGCAAAGTGCAAATTAGAGACAGTCCAAACCTTCTATCCGCTGCTTGTACTGGAGCAAGCGCACTCCTACAAAGTGATTATAATGTGCTTGTAGATTAAAATAGCTTCATCCAAAACGGATAGGCATTCAGCAAAGAGGAGATTGGAGTGCAGCATGTATCATTAACTTTGGCAATGTAGACCCACGTTCAGAATGGTCATTTGGTCCATAAATATTTTGACTGCCAGCACAAACAGATGGTATCCTAGGGCAACTCAAACATTTTCTCGGGGGTGCCGCGGTTGTCTGGATAATCAATCATTTATGCCGCGAGTTTTCCGGTAAACCGACACTGGACCCTACAAATGACCACCGGCGCATATAGCAGTGCCCGTTAAGCGCCTATGGGCATTGGCCAGATTAGCATGGTTATAAAACTTAGGAAGGAGGAGCGGATGGATCTTTTAGCCTTTTTACATTCGCGGCAAAAGATACATGGGCCGCGACGTGTCAGACTGAAACAATTGCCCGCGGTTCGTCAAGCGAAGATTTTGGTGCCGCGGCGCGCCACGCAACACGCTTAGAGGTCGCGAACTTTCCGACAATTGTCTGAGATTAGATACTTTCAAAAAAAGAGGAGATGGGAAGGGACAGGTGGGGGCCTGCGAAGTACACAACTGGACTGCGCCAAGAGTACGCACGTGCCAACGCTGAGCTAGCTCTATGCCAGCTTTGTCGCTAATCAACACGAGACGCGTCCGCTTTGGCGCTGACACGGCGCTGACACCCGGCCGCCTTGGCACAGTGCCATTCAAACCAAATCTGCGCTTTTATGCGGATAGCGATGGAGGCTTTGACAACCGTTGGTTAAGTTTGACTCATTATGCGATGAATGCGGCTTCTATATCGAAATCCATCCGTACTCGTTGTGCAAGAACTTCTTCACATATTGCACATCCGAATAGAAGATGTAAGCAAGACTTTCCAATAAAACTGAAGAATATAGGTGTTCGTTGAAAGAAGGGGTGCAGACACTGTAAGCCGCAGGATCGTGTATGTTGTATTCGCGTCTACACCTCTCCTGCTGGGAGCATTGCCGAGTATATATGACGCCTTGTTTGATCTTTTTTTCGCAGTAATTTGTGTTGTGCTTGGCTATATTTCCAGCGAGCGTTCGCGGAGGAGTTCATTCTTGAAATGCTGAGCACTGAATGATGTTTATATTGCGCGCTGTAAGCGCTAAAGGTGGCTAGAGGCCTAAGATGGTCATTAATACCTGAACGAAGAGAAGTTGTACGTTGTCCTCTACGGACTTGACGGCTTGCGGCCGAGCTTGGTGGAAAACCCGAAGAAGGTCAATGAAGAGTGGGCCTTTGTGGCAACGGTGACAAACAACGGCACTGGTCCAGTGTCTAGGTTTCATAGCAGGTTTAGCAAACTTTTTGTTAGCTTCTGATTTGTATGCTCACTTTTGAGTGCGCCTTTGTGAAATACTGGCGTGTTATATGTAGTGGAGAGACTGAGAAAAAAACCGAAGGGGTGTTCGGTAGTATTGAGCGATTAGAGTCCCGTGCATACATCACGCGACTCCAGTCACCATGCGATCTGGCAAATTGCCAGATGTCTTCCAACCAAACATTGGCAGACTAGCATGCACGACTTTTGTATTATCTATCCCTATTTTCCATACGTTCACCGTGCGCGTAGAATGAGTTTTATACAATTACAGTGTTACCAAATCTCATTGGGACTGAGATCACATGAAGTATGCCGGGGTCTAACGATAAGAGCCGTGGGCTTGGAGTTCTGGTGTGAGGTACATCAGGAGTGTTAAGCCCGCCGAGCAGCAACAAATCCAATCCTGCGTCATACCACATCAAGTAGTGACAGGACCCACAAGGGCCAAAAGCTTATTACTTATTATTGTCAGCACGGAGAATTTCTCAACTACAATCGTCCTTTTTCTCAAAGTGCATCAGCTCAGAGGATACGGTCACCTTCTCTCTATGGCATTCGAACTCTCATAGCGAAACACCTCATTAGCATCACACACACAACGAAGGTCGAAATCATAGAATTGCCTCCAAACGCGGCTAGATAAGGGAAGAACGAGTTTGAAATCGCATAAAATTTTTTTGCACTGATGTTCCGCATGGGGTTTTAGCTGACAACAATGCTCAGCATACGAGAGGAGACGGAACGAGCTGCCATTGCGCGCTAGGTCCCTGTTAGCACTTTCTCCTGTCAAAATCTTATCTTCAGCTATAGTAGGTTACACTCATTGGAGTTTACGTTTATCACGTTGGTTTGATGAGAAGTGTTCCACTAGATTTCGGATACTGGAATTTTCAAAGCAAAAAGATTCTTCGTCAAGTGATAGCTTATGATTCTTAGTTCAGGGGGTAGTTTCGTATTGGTTATGCTTACGTTTACTACCTTAGAATTGTCGGTTTTTAAGAATTTACTTTTTAGTCTCTAGTAAAACAAATCTTTTCTCCTGAATGAACCCGAGTACTTTGCCTATCACTTCTTTTAAACCTGACCATAATCTTTTTTGAAGATGGTATGTCAGCTTTGCTTTTCTTGGAACTTAATGGAGTCGTTAGTCTCAATGCGTGCAATTTTATTTCCTTTCCATGGTGTAATTAGCAGGAAGAGTTATCGCTATTGTTCACCAGAGTTTGTTCACAAGCATTTCTTCAAAACGTTCTCGCTACTGTTGAATGTTTGGAGATAGCTTATTGACCTAATGTTTTTTCGTAGAATTTATAAGCATGTTTTTCGTTTGTTAAGAGAAAAAGAACATTTTTAACCCAAAATTCCGAAGGCTTGGAACATTGCCAGTAAACCAGCTACAAATCGTTCGTCAAATATAGTCTTTTTTCAGAAATTTATGACCAAAATATTTCGTTCGTCCACATAATCTAAAAGCTAAGCTATCACTTATAGCCATTTGAAAAATGAAAAGCCAAGAATTATTTTGAAAAGTTTTATAAGCATCCCACTTTTCCAAACTCAAGAAGAAGTGGCACCTCAAATGACATCCATTACATCCATACCCATCCAAATTCTTATTTCTCAAACACCCATTCATAAGAATTTTACATTGTCATGACCGCATCATCAAATTTTCTTTATATCCTTGTTCTTTTTGTTTTTTCCTTGCTTTTTTTGCAATCGAATAAAACGACAAATTGATAGTGAAAAACCTGTTCCTTTTCTTATGAGCCAAAAAAGTGAAAGTGAGCGACTTGGCGCGTTTTTCTTGCCTTTGCTTTTTCCACTGCAAAAGCTGGCTACATCAATGATAGTAACGACATTGAGATCGTTAAATACGGTCGTTTCCCCAACTTTTGAAGGCATTGATATGCCTCTATAAAGATAGGTTACTCACTTTTCCTGTCATATATCATTACATAGAGACATTTAGTTTTCTCTTGAGAAGACTGGCGAATTTTGTTACCAAATTTTTCTTTTGCGCAGAAATTGCAAAACTTTTTTTGCTATGCTTTTCCGGATTTTTCCAGAACTAGAACTTGACTACTTCAGCCAACTTGAACGAGTACATTAGCCACACCTACGAACGTGCAAAAATAATTCAAAAACCGTTCAAAAAATGTTGAAGTATAGCTTGCTTTAATCCGAAATGTTTTCATCACAACCCAAGCTTTCAGGTCTCGCAACCTAATGAATGAGTGGAACAAAGATATAAATCTTAGTTTTTATTACCAGTATCGGAACCTAGTAGTACATATATCATGCTCTATTAGTAAGAAATTGAGACTGATATACTTTTTTTGCGCTGCAACAAAATGAACTTTATCTCGTACAATGTTTTCGCTATAAAAATGTATGATAGCGAACATTTGCTAGGCTAGTTACGGCTTCCTGTTAAGATTTTCTATCTTGAGATTTCATTTGGAAAATTCCTTTATTACTTATTTTGAATTTTTTTCCTTTATTACTTATTTTGAATTTTGAATAATTAGCCAATTCCTTGCGCACATAATCAAAAGTCTTCCCCCACTTTAGCACTGCTTGCGCTAAATTTATCCATGTAGGAACACAGGCAAATCTTTATAGTCATTATTTTTCGCTCAAATTCCCTTGAATCAATACGTTTTAGACTATTTTAGGGCTACTTGTGTTATTTTACATATTTTCTAGTTCAAAGCCACTTTTAAATTCAACCAAAAGACATACCATGTTACATACCACGTTCACATGAAGTACCTTTTTTATTCCAGGAAATTTTTTCATAGATCTTATGAGGACTATCCCCTTGCCACGTGTCGAGATGAAAAGTAACACGTTTAGGCTTAGGTTGACATGTTTTTTCATAATTCCGGTGAAGTACGAGAGCATTTGAAATGACTCGAAAGCCGTTCAGCGGTTTTTTTTAGTAAAAGTAAAATAGTCCCGGACATTTTTGAAGGCATTTTGATCGCTTTCAGCACTTTGAAAATATCTTCCTCTCAAAATCAAGTGCGACCTGCGAATTTGGACAGGAAAGAATATAAATGCCAGCTTGGAATACCTGGCTGCCGCTTATTTCGTAGCTTATATGATGGAAACTGTTGATTGAATCATCTCTATTAATTCAAAAAAACAGATTTGAAGTTACATTAAAAGGTAGGATAAACAGACTTTTGGTAAAACTTGTTGAACATGTATGTAACATGCCAATTTATTTCGATACATGGCGGGAGCTTGACACTTCTTCCTGTGAAGTTATGGCCAAATGTGATACAAGAAAAGAAGCAATGTTCTTCTTAGGAAAAATGAGTCCGGATTACGGGAAAGTTCCAAAAAATTTGCTAGCCACGACTTCATAGCTCTTAATCTACGTCTATTAGAAGCTTTGCATGAATTAAAATCTATCAATCAAATTTGCAAACTTTGATCGACAGCTGATTGCGAAATTCAAGGTAAAAACTCCATTCCAGCTTCCAGCTACAAAGCGTAATATGCTTTGATTTTCCGCTGTAAAGAATATGGTTTTCTCCGGCTATTCTAGTCAAAAACCCACAAAATTGTGAAGATCGAAAGAAGTTGCAGATTCCGGATCTATATTAAAGTTTGTAGGTGTAAAACCATGGATCTGTTTTCCTAGTCTGTTCGAATCTTTAGACTACTCATGGTTGCCTCGTTTTATGATAATGCGCAAATCAAGATCTTTTGTTTTTTTATTCTGTTATTATTAGTGATAAATAATTCCAGCATCATTATCTCAGTAGAAGATGGACTTCTATCGTTCTTGATCTTCGCGAGGTAATGACAGTAAACAGCTGCTTTGAGCTGAATAAGTTCATAAAGACGCTGCGTCAGGGCTTGCGGAATGGAAGGGGGTGGCGCGAGCGGCTAATCGCTGCTTTTGTCGAGAAGGACACTGAATAGAACCCCAACCTCTTAGCGATGACTTTTTAACCAGCGCTTGCACTACTTCTACCTCTTTCCTCAAAAATGAGGTAAAATCATTTATAGCATCAGTAATGTGAAGCACAACTGTGGACTGCGCACATCTGAAAGTTTTTGTGGACTTAAAAATCTAAAGTGTGCTAAAATGCTTCCAGGTTTTGTTTTCAAAACCATTGACACTATGCACGATCAAACCTGGAATGCAAGACTCACGAGGCAGCAACACTACCACTACACACCACTCAGTAGACGAGGTCCACCCACTTAGTATGCAGAACCCTAAAAAATTCCTTATAACTTCATTTCCAATAAGTTGAAAAAGTCATGAAAGCAGCATTTCAATCTTGTTTTTACGATACATTCAAAGTACTCATCAAGTTTAAAATTTCTTACATACATTCGATTCATAGAACTTCTTTTGAACTGCATCAGGCTGACACCATCCATGATTTCGCAGTAATTACCTTTTTTACCAAATCAGTTAATAAATTCAAGCTTTCGCAGTCTTTTCTTGCAGTTAATGGTCACAGAACTTTTACTTTTGTATGGGAGTTAGCCATAGCAGTAACCTCGACTTGCTCATAGCGAAAAACGAGGAATCTCTCAATTTCGTCGAATTCAACAAGGTCATAACGCTGTTTACGGTATTATTAGCCCTCAATGCATGCGTCTGGATTTTTTTTTCAAACAAGTGATTCATTCGGCCTTCGGTGAGACAAAGTAAGCGCGCAGTGATGGAAATGCAATGGGTTTCACTATCAAATGTATTTGGTGTGACCATACGATCCCCCTGCGTAAAACTTGCACTTTTCCGAATGTTTGTCGAATCAGCCGGGAAGCTTACGAAAACACTGAAACCATGGCGTGAATATAAGGGAAATCCCTCTGCTTTCAGCGGTACGTGCATGGATACGGAAAAGCAACGGGTGATAGTGTATAGATGTTTGCTTTATGCTGCGATTGCCTACTCAGTAATTCCAATTCTGTCGATATGCGTCAATATACCGATGATGTTTCACTATCTTCGGGACGTTAGGGAAGTGGTTGAAAATGACATCAAGTACTGCAAGGTAACCATTTATCTCACTGAAGGTTCAATTTTTGATTTACGTTTTTTTAGATTTCCGTCAGAGAAATACGATCGGAAGCAATTCGCATCAAAACCCTTCCCCACTTGAATAGCACCAGACACAGAAGAGATATTAATCCATGTACCAGCTGCTGTAGACCAGGAGAGCCTGGACCACCAGGTCCACCGGGAAGAAAAGGTCGCCCAGGGATCCCCGGCATTCCCGGAATGCCAGGAGCACCCGGAAGACCCAGCAGCCCCTCTTGTGATCCATTTACACCACCTCCTTGTGCATGTCCTCCGGGACAACCAGGCCCACCAGGGCCAATGGGTCCACCTGGCCCTCCAGGGCCTCCCGGCAGGCCGGGTACTATAGCCGCCTCTCTTGTGAGGGGGCCTCCAGGGCCTAAAGGGCCTCCTGGACCACCTGGGGCAGCAGGACCGTGCGGTGAAGCTGGAAAACCTGGAGATCCTGGCCCGATAGAAATACAACCTGGCCCGCCGGGACCGCCAGGGCCACCAGGTCCTGCGGGTCCACCTGGACCAGACGGACTCCCAGGATCACTACTAGCTTCTGGTAAATATTTGCTTCTTTTACGATCCAGTTGCTACTGCAAAAAGAAAAATTTCAGGACCACCAGGACCAAAAGGACCGCGTGGACCACCAGGCCCTCCGGGACCTCCAGGAAATCCCGGTCCGGAGGGTCCACCTGGAGCAGCTGGCGGTAGTGGTAATCTTGGCATTTGTCCAAAATATTGTGCAGTGGATGGTGGGATATTCTTCGAAGATGGAACTCGACGTTAAGAAGCATTTCACTTGCACAATATCATCACTCTTATGTAGGCGCGTAAGCAGACGAAGTCCAGACAAAGTGTAGACTAAGCACGTACTGTCAGATCTAATTTGAGGTTAGATCAGTCTCCTGCTCAAACTACTATGTTCTCTAAATTTTAGAGTATTTTCACCAGTATATGAACTTTATGTTATTTTCACAGGTGTCACGGTTAGCGGCTAGGCTCTCTATCTCCTTCATTTACAACAACAATCTCATTCATGTGAATATAAGCATACGCTCTCAAGTTACCAGCTTTCTTTTCTGTGGATTCGGTAATGGCAACTTGAATAAATGCTCCAAAATGTTTACGAAATCGTAGTCAAGTCCCAAAATATGCTGTAGTACTGCCGGTAGCAAGGAAGTTAGAGTGATTATCAATCCAAATAAATGAAACTGTTCGGGAACAAAGAACAAAAAATGCTCGTATCCAGATAGGTTACGTAATCATTTTCTAATCGACACTACATGATTTTTCTGGCCAAAAATACTCTGAAATAGAGATTGGAATTTTACTACGCAAGGTTGCCTACGAGTACTCTCTCAATTCGTCGCAAGTGGATGATGATTTATGAATATGCACCCCAATATTTAGCTCTTTACTGCTTCACGGGAAAGTTCTATTCCTTATCAAAATACAGTGAGCCATATTTATGGCCCCTATTCTCAAATTATCATCGAGTTTTGCAAGATTATTTCGACGCCATCCTACATAGGGCTACTTATAGTATTGCCGTCAGGTTAGGTAGCAAAAATACAATGCTTCTCCAGGGTTCGTCGAAAGTAATCTCCTTACCTCTAGAGTCTACTTCGATGAAAAGCCTCCAAGCTCGTATGAGCTCTGAGAAAAAAAGAGAATTTTGCGAAAACATCAACACCAAAATGACTGTTTTCGCATTTTTTCTACAAGTCACAGCTTCACACCTAACTTATGACATACCGCTTACTGTGGCCATTTGAAATTTTATCGATGTTTAAGCTGAAAATAAAGAGAAACAGTACCAAAAAATTATGTTATGAATGAATAACGACTAAAGAGTAGGCATATGTGCGATATGAACATTGTGCAGTGCTGAAAGTGAACATAATGGTTCAGGTAATGAGGGATGAAGCATGTCGCTAAGCAACTATTCTTTGTAATCTGCCTCGGTACATCCATTAGTGAAAATAGTAAAAGTGCATACGGAGATTCCGACTGAGTAAAAAAAGCGAGGAAAGCTGAGGAGGTTCAAGCTCCTACAATAATCGTAAGATGAGTCATACTTACACTAGAATTATGACGATTTCATCGGGAAGAAAAAAAAATTGCAAATGAAAAGAGCCCCACGAGTTATCAATCATCCTATTACTACTGAAATACCTGAAATACTAAAATGACAGATCACCACCAACAAATGTAGAGTAATTAAGGCGAAATCGCAACATAGTAGAACTGTAACGGAGCAGATTTGTCATTGAAATGTTCAGATATTTGGGGGTAGAGTGAGCAGTTCCGCGTCCACTTGTCTCGCGTTTTTTACAGATTCCAATTTCTACCGCAAAAAAAACTTCCACCCTATATTCCGCAAAAAAGCAAATCTGTAGAACTAAGTGAGTTAACAGCATCAGCTTTTCTAATGTTCTCACGGATCCTTTTCGCCTTTAGGATGTGTTGGGCAAGCAGCAGAAGTTTCACGGGTACTACTGATTGCAACGTTTTATTATCCCACGAGTGCCCGGGCACAATTTTGGTGGTACTCGAAAAGTGATTGGGTAAATACAGAGAAAAGCTTTTCTACCAGCTCCTTGGAGATAGAACCCAACAGAAGCGAAGGCAAACAAAATACAAAACATCAAATCGGTTATTCTGACATTAGGGAGAAAAGGATTCGACGCTTTGCTTTTCTCCAAAAGAGTCAAAACTAATCGCAAGCACGAAATGTGGATGAGTTCTGAAACATAAAATGACTCAAGTCCCGCGTTTCATTCTCGTGCCAGGACCTTCATGACTCTTTAGACTAACGAACTCTCTTCCCATTGACGTAATCGAGAGGCACAAACCTACTTTCAGTGCAGTCTTTTTCAACCGGGAGTAGGCGAAACATTTCAAGTGGAGCAGCGCGTCCGCATCGCCATTGGCTCTGCGAGATAGATTAGAATGAAGAGACGCAAAGTGCAGAGCGGCGCTAACCGTTGCGAAGCGGACTCCCGCCATCCACTTTTCGCCTAAATTGAGTTGAAGCTTACTATAGTTTAGCCCCGCGTCATCGGTTTAGCCTTGGAGCACGGCAGTCAGTCGGCAGACTTCGCGCAAACACGCTTGCGTGCAAAAAATGCTTCTGCGCAAAGTGGCAGCCTACAAATACATAAAAACTTCCTGGGCTAGCGTGATTGCTTTGATCGATGACTTAAAAGCATTCAAATGCTGTTTTCTGCAGCTGCCTAACTCCTTTTTGAGAGCTTTTTATTTGAAACAGAAGCGGCGATGAAGAAACAGAAACACTTCGTATCCCATATTTGCGCATTACACTTGTTCAGCCTCCGTTAGGATACTTGATGTTCTCTTTAGGAAGGATACCGGCGAAGGGTGGCAGTTTTTTACAGCTGAAGAGCTTAAAAAACTGTGTTCAGCGTAGAACTTTACAAGTCCGCTCAATACTGCTTCTGCGCTTTCGTCATGCAGTAGCCTTTATGTTGTGCGTTCGAATACGTCCTTGCCATTCACCTACTGCTTTCACATCTGAGCATAATATAAGGAGCACAGCTTTCCCATTGTTTTGCAAAAAAGCCGCATTACTTATCTTTACTTGCAGTAAGGTGTAAATCTCCATGAAGGAGACAGCCGAAAACCAACAAATCGTTCAACGTTTTTAGCTAAAGATCACCGCAGTTGCAAATCAAAAGATGGGTTAAATGAAACCCACAGCTTCTAAAATATTAGACATTCTTGGTTAAGTCTCGATAAATTGAACATTCTACTAGTAAAAAAAAATTATGTCATCTTGGTGAAAGCATTTGTCATTATGAAATTACAAAGTTCCAATTTTGATAGAACAGTGTCTTCCTTTGAAGATTTTTTCTTTAGTAGTAGTTGTGTTGAATCAATGGACCAAACTGCGATTGAAATGTCTCAGAAGAACATCTGAAGGCTGTTGTGAAGTTGTAACATGCAGTTCGTCACAGAACTTCAAACTTATTTTAGTTCTGGACCTAAAGGCTTTCGTGAGATTGCGTAGGATTCAACACTGAATCCGTGCAGATGATACCTTCTATGTAAACAATGACAGAAGTTATTTTATGACAATAACGAAAGTTTATTACAATTCGACTTACAAGTGAAGGATACTTGGTCACCGCTGCCGTTCATAATGATTTGTATATCAAAAAATGCGCCTTTCAATGTTGGTTCGAATACTGTCTTCCATATTTGCGAAACGATAACACCTGGATGGAGTTATGATTATTTTTCCATGAATAAACTGCGTTACTGCGGAGGGTCAAAATCATCAATAAAAAATTTTCTTTCCTTTTCAAATGCTGAATATGATTTAGATAGGTATAATACAAAAGTATTCCTTCTAAGATTCTCTTTAATAGCTTCAAATGGTAACTTAGAACAAATCTGGTGATTTTAGCTACACAAAAGTACGAAAATTTTCTACGAAAAGAAGTTCATAACTTTCTTCAGAAGGTCGTTTCGCAGATATCGAGCACAGATTTGGAATCAGCGTTTCGAGATGCATCTTACAGTATACATCGATTTCCAAATTGCCACGGTGGCCGAGTATCCTTTCCTTGTTAGTTAACTCTATCACCCGATTATCATCACTCGCTACTTTCGATTTCGAACAAAGTTCCTGAAATGGGCTGAAAAATTTACTGAAAATCTTCCATGCATTGTTGAATTTGAAAGTCCTCAGTTCTTAAAGCTGAATATAACGTAGGCGTACGCTGAGACTGCGTCTTGCAATGCTGATTTCAAGTCTGTGTTTCATACCTTTTGAAGTCATCTCCAAGCAGGGTTATAAGGGTTTGTTTACTGATTTCCTTGGATCATCACCAATATCTTCTCCATAGTGCTTGCGCTTTCACTTGTCTTCTGCGGCTACAGCGAGCCTTTGGTTCTTCGTGCTCCTCATCCTCGAACGGCGGTGTACAACATGGATGCAAGCGCATATAGTGACTGGATCCAGCGAACTGGCCACGTTGTCTTAGCCCTCTTCTAGAAAAATGAAGAAAATCATTATCGCGAACGGAATGCATGATTTCCGGTTTTCTCGCAAACCATTCCTGCAGTCATTCCGTCAGAACACGCTGTTTTCATAAGCCGGACTCAACCGCGATCTGAGATGTCGTGGGTTAGAATGAATCAATATAAACGAGGTACGCGGGTAGCAGATAGTAGGCTAAAAAATAGGATATTGCGTGGGCTTTATGACACAACAAAAATCCGGCTGTCTATAAAATATTGCGAATCGAACAGAACGCACAAACTTTCGAGTTTTTCTAGCGTCATTTCAGATCCTCTCTGACTTTCGTGCCGTGCCAGCGCTGCATCGAAGCTCAAGTGAAAGCACACAGTTTTGATTAATCAACGTTCCGGTACGGCGCTGACACTGCTCTGGCATGCTGGGACGGGCAACTTTGGACGTAGCGCAAGCAAGTATCCCTGAATATGTGCCAATAGTATCTGCACTATTTTTGTTGTGTATTATCTGCTCTCAAAGTACTGCGAAGGTCATGCCATAAGCATGACCAGCTGTGATATAAGTATGTTTATTGATCAGATGCTTATTATCTGTCATACACGCCACGTCTATCGTAGTCGCCATGCTACCCCTGCGAGGGACTAATTCGCCTCAGGCTACTTAAAGCCTAGAAGAACAGCCAATCTTCTTCTTCTTCTTCTTCTTCTTCTTTATCTTCGCCATTGTCCCGCGGGTGCAGGGTCGGCGGTGGTGCATTTTTGCTTCCATTTGACTCGATCAGCTGCTTCTTGTGGTTTGAGCTTTGCAATGTGCAGGTCGTTTCGAATGGTGTCCAACCAGCGTTGCTTCGGACGGCCACGTGGTCTCTTCCCCTGTGGATCTAGACGAAGTGCTGTTTTTGCTACTGTATTATCTTCACTTCGTAAAACGTGACCATACCATCTTAATCTGGCACCTCGCATCTTATCCGCGATAGGTGCAACTCCGAAAATGTGTCGTACATCATCGTTCGTGACGCAGTTTCTTCTCGTTAGGCCCAGTATCCATCTTATCATTCGCGTCTCCATCGTGCTCAGGATCTGCTCGTGTTTTCTGGTTGTTGGCCAACATTCGGCTCCATACAGTGCGACTGGCCTCACCACAGTCCGATACACTTTCGACTTGAGATACAACGGAAATCGTCGGTCGCAGAGTACTCCTGTTACTTGCCGCCATTTTAGCCACGCCGCGTTCGTCCTAGCACGAGCATCAGTGATCGTGTCGCAATCTGACGTCACTCGGGAGCCCAGGTATTTGAATATCGTGACCTTCTTCAGCGGCTGCCCATCGATGCTAATTGTGCCATCGGTTTGCTCTCCGCATTCCAGGTACTCGGTCTTTGCTACGTTCAGTCGTAGGCCATACTCCGCTAATCGTGTCTTCCATCTCACAGTCGCCTCTTCAAGCTCTTGTCTCGATCCGCTTGCTAGCTCGACGTCGTCTGCGCAAAGGAGCGTCCACGGATGCGGCAGCTGGATGTCCTTGGTCACCGTGTCCATGCACAGTATAAAGAGAAGCGGTGATAGAGCCGATCCTTGGTGTACTCCGACTTGGATTGGGAATGGCGTTGACGTTCCCATTGCACAGCGTATGGCGCCCGTCGTGTTCGTATAGAGGAGTTTGATCCAGCGAACGTACTCTTCTGGGACGTCGTGTTTCCTCAGCGCATACCAGATCAGCTCGTGCGGTATCCGATCAAATGCCTTTTCTAAATCCAGGAATGCGAAATGAATCGGAATCCGTTTCTCCAAATGCCTTTCCATTAGCAATCGTACCGCGTGGATGGCGTTGATGGTGCCAGATCCTTTTACAAAGCCACATTGATTCGGGGTGACCTCCACTATACTTCGAATGCGTGCGTCGATGACTCGTTCGAAGATCTTCATCGTGTGGCATAGCAAGCGTATTGGTCGATATGTTGAACAGTCGCTGACGTCGCCCTTTTCCTTCCAGATAGGGACTGTGACACTCGTAGTCCAGATTCGCGGCAACTGTCCGTCTACGATAATGCGGTTAAAGAGCGATGTGAGATATGCCGCTCCACGCTGCCCCATCATCTTCCACACTTCAGCAGGTATGTCGTCGGGTCCCGGAGCTTTTCCGCTAGACATCTTCCTCAGTGCCTGCACAACTTCTGCCTCCTCGATCCGGGATACCGGTCCATATGTGGGGGCTCCTTGCGGTATTAACGGGTGCGGGAACTCCTCATTAAATAGCCCTTTGTAGTATTCACTCCAACGCTTGAGTATTGCCCTCGGCTTCGTCAGGAGGTTGCCCTCTGCGTCCTTAATGTGCATGACGTGGTCGATGTCCTGCTTCGCTCGATGTCGTGCCGCGGCCAGCCGGTAGACCTTGTTCGCTCCAGCAGGTCCTTCCAGCTCGTCGTAAAGTCTCTTGTAGTGAGCTTCCTTTGCTTCGGCTACCGCGTGCTTCGCCTTCGAGTTCTGCTCTCGATACCGACGGAGGTCTTCATTTGAGCGTGAGCGTTGCCAGGCTTTGAAAGCTTCTTTCTTCTCCTTGATCACTTGCTGGACTGACTCAGACCACCACCAGATCTGCTTGTCTACAAACCGGCGTCCTGGCTTGGTGGTTCCCAAGATTGTCTCGGCCCTCGACCGTATCTGCGAAGTAATCCGATTCCACTGCTCTTCAATCGACTCCTTATCATCCGTCAACACCCTCAAATCGTTAAGAGCATCTCTGACTTGCTGGCGGTGTTCGGGGAGCTTCCACCATTTGATCCTCTTTGTAGTCGTCCTTCTGGCTCGTGACCGCAAGTGGGTGTTCAGTCGAAGATCCAATACAAGCAATCGGTGTTGTGGCGCAAATGCATGTGTCGCCGTGGGTATAACTTTCGCGTTCATCACCATTGGCAAGTGGCATCGGCGCAGCATCCAGTAGTCGATTTGAGTTGAGCGCTCTCCACTCGCGTACGTGATCAAATGTGACTCTCGCTTCTTGAAAAATGTATTCGCTATCGCCAAGTCGTGTGCTTCTGCTGCTTCCAGGATGCGTTCTCCATCTTCATTCCTCTGACCGTATCCGTTTCCACCATGGTATCGCTTGAATCCATAGTGTTCGTGGCCAATGTGCCCATTGAGATCGCCTCCTACGAAGATGTAGTCTGCAGCGTCGAATGTCCTTAGCAGGATGTCGAAGTCCCTCCAAAACACGTCCTTCTCGGCTTCGGTACATGCGGCTTGCGGGGCATAACACGAGACTATTCGGAGCGTGGCATCATCTGCTTCGATCTTCATCGCCATCAATCTATCTGAGATGCGCGTCACTTCGGTCACTAATTCGCGGTATCTACCGTTGACGATGATCGCGACTCCGTTCTGGCGGCTGCTATCTCCCGTGTAGTACAAGCGATATCCGTCGCCGATGTCCTTTGCCTGCCTCCCTTTCCATTTCGTTTCCTGTATACATGCGATGTCGACGTGTCGTTCCTTCAGCCTATCGCATAGTTCCCGACTGCGGCTCGTGTCAGCGTTCCTATATTGATCGTCGCTAGTCGGATTTCCTGGACTCGCTTCTTTGGCCTGCCTCGTCCGGGGGCAGGTAGCCCTAGCTCACTATTCGCGCCATGCGGGCAATGACGCGCGTCGCCTCCGGGGGCGCCCTAGCAGCTTGACAAAATTCCTTAATAGTCCGATGCATGTGACACGACTGATTCGTACAGTCCCCGGCGCGTCGCTCCGCCTGGCGGGACAGTGCCCTCGTCGTTTGCCGGGGTTGGTCCCCGCTGCCAGCCGGCACCGCGGGGAGGTGACGATGGGACTTTGCCGGCCCCTAGAAGAACAGCCAATATAAATGAAATATACAGGGTGTCCTAAAAGTATGTATACACTGTTTGATCGTTGACTCTCTCCCCAAGAAGTCTTTTGTCTACCTTCAGGTACCATTTTGTAGAGCTAGCTTTGACTTAGATCTACAGTGTCGAGCGGACCCTTGATTGCTCTTCGTTACTGTAGGATTACGGTGGAAACTTTTGGCTTACAGTGTCATTGTGGATTAGTCGTGTTTCAACAAAAAAATTACAAAAATTCAGAAAAATGATGTATCGCCGATTTTGCGCGTGCTAGTTCCATTACTCAACATTTCAGAAGTTTGTAAAGCTCTTTAAATGGTGCAACAGTTTTAGGGATTGTAAAGACAGCTATTGGGCTTACGGGGAATAAGTCATGAAGGAAGCATCGCCGTCAAACAAAAAGTTCATATTTGGTTTCACGACTTCAAATAACCTAGTGTGGGAGTTTACAGATTGTTTGGTTTGCTTTCTAAGGCGAAATAGGGCTCTTAATGGCTCAAACCCCTTCTTGAAGTTTTTACCGTATCCTACAAAATGGTATCTAAGGTAGGCAAAAGATTTTTAGGGGACAGAGATATTAGTGATCAAACAGTGTATACATACTTTTGAGACCCTGTACAAGGTGTCCCAAAAGATGTGGACACAGTTTGATCGTTAATAACTCTCTTGCTTTTATGTCTTTTGCCGATTTTTTGGTACTTCCTGTAGAATGGGCTTCAACATGATTAACAGTACGGAGCGAATTTTCGATCTCTTCGCTATAGGATTACGGTAATAACTTCCAGCATATAGAACCTTTTAAGACACCCTGTATAGCACTTTAGCGGAAAAATCGACGCTTCTAGTAGTCCGCTTTTCACTGCGCGTTCGTCTTTGACCATCATTCTTTCAGCACTATGCCACCCCATAAACTTAATCTCTTATCCTTGCTTACCTTCATTTCCATCACTCTCGCTGACTTGCTGTCAACTTCTATCAGTCCTTACGTCGATTTGGGGCGATAAATATTGAATAGGAAATGATCAAATTAAGCTCTTTACAATACCGCTCACAAAATGTGTAAAATTTCCGTGAGTGTCGCGGAATTCCGGGAATGTTGCGGACATCCGGAGTTCCTGGAATTCCGCGACATTCGAGGAAATTTTGCACATTCTGTGAGCGGTATTGCCATCAACAAATAGCTCTACCGAATCAAGTTGGAACTTCAAAACGGATAAGCCAACGACAGAAGAAAATCACGCATCAGTTTACTCGTACAGCTCGTTGTCAGAAAGCCATGAGGGTCATTGAGCTGACAGCTGACTGTATAGACTCTACTTCTAGACATGTCAGCATCTGGCGGCATGGCAGGAGTTCCCAAAGCCTAGCCGCTTTTCCTCGCAGAGGTATTTGGCACCTCCAGAAATCCCTTGAAGGACATCACACTTTCTCGGGGCCAAAGGGCGGCTCCGCCCATCACTCCTCCATCTAGGTGCTCTCATTCTGAATTGTGTACACGTACCTGTAAGACGTGCTTCATTGTAAATGAGGGTAATAGAATTGAAATCGAGAAACAAACAAAATTCTAGGTTCGTATGAGGGTTTAGAATCCGTAAATGACTGCAGCTAAATCTCAGCATTTCGATTTAGGTAGTTATTAGTTTTAACCATGTTTTCGGATAAAATAATACTTTCTTGAAAACCTGTAAATGCTCGCGCTTGTGTAAGCTTATGAAGCATGTATATAAATCAAGCAGAAGTTATGAGTCTTCCAATCACAGTATATAACAGAGATAGCCAATTTCACGCAAATTTTAAAATTCATTTAAAAATATAACGAATCACCATATTTTGCAAATTTAGTGTAGTATTCTAAGTGTTTTCTTAGCCAGCTGTTCGACCATGCGACGAAATGTGGTATTCTAGTCCTTGCTTGTAGGAAATACTACACTTTGAAAATTTCTTTTTGATATGGATCTTGTCAGATATCTTAATTGCTGGAGAAAGCGTCAAGTTGTTTATTCGGAAAATTTGATAAACTCCTTTCAAATTAGGTCCTTGTAACGCTGACAAGGTAATTGGGTATGCTAAATTAATTCGATCAGATGACCAGTACTGCAAATGATCAACTAGATCCATTAATATTTCGAACTTTTACGCAAAATATTCTGATTTTCCTTTTCTGAAATAATGTTCAAATGTTATTTTTCAAGAGAATGCGTAGCAGAAGTTTCCAAGCCGCCTACTTGAGAAAATGATAACTATGTTCTTCGTTTTTCTCCACTTTTTCCCTCTTATTATCTTGATACCTGAATCTCTGTTCTCGCTGCTTGCACAACTTACAGTGAGACCAGTGAAAGGGTGGAGCAATGGGCGGGGTTTGACCTCTGAGGAGCGGAGGTGCTAGAACCCCTGGATGCGAATGCTGGCGCGAAGTTGGTGCGAAGTTAGTGCGAGGAAAGGTGCTAGGAACTCCTGCACGCCCTCCTCAGCATCTGACTTCTCATTTCTTCTGTACAATTTATTTGTAGAACAATTAGATTTATTTACAAAAAATCAAGACCGTTGTAACATGAGCAAGAAAAACAACTAATTTTTGATGCTTAAATATTTTGCGGATGTTCGAAATTCTTAGTGATCAATATCCCACAAGAAATATCAATAATCGTCGAGTTTCATTATTTTTCGCTCATTGAAACGCCGCATCGAGTATCTACATCTCGCACGGAGCTGGAGAGCGGTGCCGAACCTGTCGGGACGCAGCTAGCTACAACAGCTGCTCGAGAAGGAGGTTGGCCGAAGACAGCCAACCTCTGGCAGTGACCTCCGGCCGCCAGCACTAGCCGGTGGCCTTCCCCTTCCCCTTTCCCCTTTTGTATATAACTATTTATAATAAAAGTTATAGTAAGACTTATGTAAACCCGCTACACATCAGGTAAGGGAATAGCTAACCCTTAGACCTGACATGGAAGTCCCGGGAAGATTTTTTTTTCTTTCGAGCAGTAGTCAAAATTTTTTTTCTACAAAAATAGAATTCATCCACCCCTCCACATCCATATCGACAACAACTTCCATCCAAGTCACAGCGAACGAATGAGTGAGTGTTTCTATATCTATTTGATAACAATGATGACTAATAGTGTGCTGTGTGTGAAAAAAATATTCTTTTCATTGAAGGAAAACTAATATTTCAGAAAAAAATTTTTTTTTTGAAAAAAAAATTTTTATTCACCAAATGATGGTCTTTGATTGAATTATCTCAAAGTGACTATATCACCAAATGTACTGATGATCTTTGATTGAATTATCTCAGAGATGCATACGCTATAGTTTTACGAGCAGTCCCATTTGTCCCCAGCTTTTTGAGTAATAATGCATTATTTAGGTCTATCTTACCATGAGAAAATGATTCAACAGTTGCGTAGCCGCAACCGCGTATCAAGCAGCTTTGCGTGAAAAAAAATCGTTGACAGTATGCAATATACTAAGCATGAAAAGACGGGATAGATTTTTCAATAAGTTTACGTAGCCGTAACCGAGCCAAATTTTTTTTCTTCAGAATCTTCGTGTAGAAATAAATTTAAAATAACAAGAAAAATCACTTTTTTTTCAGAATTTTTAGTATATTCACCTGTATGTAACACATCCGAAATTTTGCGCTGGTTTATATTTTCCTTTAGAATGTTTTCACATGACGGTACTGTAATTTTTAGGGTATTGCGAGTTGCTGCATAGATTTTTTTGATCGCAAATGCATTTTTCTTTTATTTTTGGACTTGGACTTGCTCGCAATCGTAGCTACAGTACAAAATTTGCAATACAATTCGTTAAGAAAGATAGCATCTGCCGACGTGCCACACACCTGGCTATTACACATGGCCTAGAGCTCCAAATCCTTTATGCCAATCCGTTCTAGCAACTGTCTGCGCGCATTCAAAATAGCAATCAATTTGGTGACAACTGTAGAATCTAGCAACTGCTCTAGGGTCGTGACAAATATCGCTATGCGCCTGTTGAATATTCGGATGACCCTTACACACACTTGATTTACGGCGCGTCCAGCTATCTTGCGATGCCGAGAAATTGTGCATCAACAGCGACAGCCGTGATCAGCATCTCATTCATCGGCGAGCTCAATTGGATTGAGTCCTTACATCGCGATAAGGGTAATTAGCAAATCCAGATTTTGGCTGAATCAAAAAAAAATTTCCTTCTAGAAACAAGCAAAATATTTTCCCATTGTACTGCAAGACAGTTTTTTTTATTCCTCCGACAACTCGTATTTTGGTAACTGCTAGTGAAATTTCCTTCTATATCAAAACTCTAAGCACCACTGATCCTATTAACCTTTTCAAAACTTGGAAACAGTTTCCATCGAAAAAAAAATTCTAAATCAAAAAACAATCTCAAGCATAATTCCAAAATAATTTCGTATTTTCAGTCAAAATTTTGCTAATTTTCCCATCTTCTGTCAACGATAGGTCTAGTACAGATCTATAGAGAACTTTGCAGATTAATCCTGGAAAAACTTTTATCTGTTGTGACAGAACATGATGTTAAGTAAATGGGATTGACGTATGTAAATGTTGCTTAAATTCGTTAGAAGCACGACTTCAAACATTTTCGATTCGAAAGCAAGTCGCTTATTTGCTCAAAATGCGCTTTTACAGACATGGATTTTGCTGCGTTAGAGTTGAATTATCCTCTATCAAAGATACGAGTTTAATGAAAATAAAGGATATTAAAATGCTCATACATTTGAAACATCGCTGTTAGAGCATGTTGTATGACCACTTTCCGTCCTAGAACCCCTTATTATTCGCATGGATACAATTAGATGGAGCGTTTTCTACAAGTCAGTTCGAACGCTTGTTGGAAAAATCAGCTTTTGCCCATCAAAAGATTCAAAGCAGTAGATCTTTAATTTTGATATTGTGATTTTCTTCAGTGAGAACCAGTTTTCGTAACTGCACTGCTAATCCTGATTATCAAAATGATAACTACCTGCTTTTTCGGTGCATCACTTTCTACCACGTCTACCTCAATCATAAGAGACAGCTAGTTCAGTGCTCACTGTACAAAAAAAAAGATTAAGCGGTTACTCGTCTTTTGAACTTAAGGATCATGCGCTCACACAATATTAAATATGCGATTTTCCAAGATGCCTCATAAGTTTGAGTAAAAGAATGGCTGTAACAGAATTTCTTAAACAGAATACTCCTTAATGAATCATCCGATCGCTCCGCGGTGAACAGTAACATCAATTTTCAAGGCAAAAGTCTTAAAGTACTCATTTCAGATTTCTTGACATTAGAAAATTCAGATAAATGTGCTCTTGAAAGTGTTTTTCTCACGTTTTTTTTCTGTGATACCAGTTAGTCTTATCCGACCACTGAAAAATAAATTGGGGATTTTGCATGCTGAGCTATTCTGATAGGGAAATCATTGAAAAAAAATAGTCTGAATACACAAAGAACTTCATCCTCACTCACTTGAAAACGTATAGGCTATCAAACTACTTTCGCTAATGTCATTTGGCTATCTACGGAATGTGCAAATCAGTTCAGATACCTCAAAAAAAATTGTATGCAATCATCGGTTTTTTTTCTCCCAAAAACAGTCGACCCATTTTGCCGCCTAATTGTAAATCATTTCCGATTTATGATTAAACTCCTAATTCAAAATCGATTATTACATTTTGCAAACCCAATGCAATAAATACAAATTAACAGGCATAATCTCGGTATTGAAATAAATTAGAAAAAATATTTTTTTGTGTCATTTAACTCTGATTTGTTCCACTGCATGAGAAGTAGAGTCAAAAGCATCGTTTTCAAGCACAACGGTGATAAGTGAAGCAGTTTCGTAATACATTTCATGATATTTGATGAGAAAACAACATGAAACGTAAAAAGATGTCGCTTTATGGCTATTTTTGCTCGTGGAAAAGCATGGATTTCATACAACTAGTTCGGAAAGCCCTGATCAAGAAAATATATGTAGCAACAGGTGAAGGTCAGGATTTTGTTAGAGAAACACGAGAAGAAGCTAAACACAACATCTGAGAAGATTTTTGAGTTGTATTTACTGAGATTATTTTATTTAGAATTTGCAAAACTGAAACTTTTCCCACAGCAAGTTTTTTTTCTTTTGTAAAGATTACTCTCAAATTTCCTTGATCTTGACAGAAAAAAAGTAAGCAAGTGTAGTTTTTACTTTAGTTTGAATCAGCCATTCGAGAATGAGTTCTCTAACGGTGCGCTTGGAAAACCGGCAATACTTAGCAACTTGCTTGCAAAACAAAAGTGCACAAGTTTGCAAGATATATGCGCTATCTCACTTAAGATATCATCAGACTGCATTTCCGCCTAATTTTTTTATGCCCACGCAATCTTTTCAGAAAAAAAATATGTACAAACAAAATTATGATACTAAAAAAAAGTCCTGCGAACAGTCCCAAACGTCGATATAAATATTCCCAAATCTAGATTGTTATACATAAAATTAATCAATCCGAGAACCGAGATCCGAGAACCGAGAACCGAGAACCGAGACCCGAGATCCGAGAACCGAGATTCTAGTTTATTTTCGTAAACGTGATTTATTTGAAGTATCAAATTTATTCCCATTATTTTTTCTCTTTCATTTTGCAACCGTAAAATTTTTGAAACTGTAATTTTTTTCTCTCATATTTTTCTTCGTAATTAGCATCCGCGAAATTCCGAGACCCGAGATCCGAGAATCGAGATTTTCGAAAAGTATTCATTTTCTTTAGTTTCAAATTCTCTATCAGACTATGGACTTGTTCGCATTAGCTAGCTCAAAATTAAAATCTGCAGTAAACTTAGGCCCTACGTAAATACTTCTATTTTTGCTAGGCGCTCTCAAAAAACAAGTCGCTGTTACATCTAGCGCAGAATGCTGACCTCCAAGATTCAAATAATTCTCAAAAGTCGCATCCTATTATCGAAGATCTATTCCGCGTTTTGTCATAACAGCGAACCCTTTGAATAATCTTCTCATTAAAGATGCAGCGTTAAACTGGAATGAGGATCACTCAAAAGCATTCTTAACACTAAAACAAGCCTTAGTGGAAGCACGCATGCCTCCTACAAGTCAACCCGGGGACCAGTAGTGAACATCCACTAGCGTGCAGCCGTCCATTAACAAAACACGAGAAGGACTATGTGACTACAGAGCTAGAAGCCCTGGCCATAGTGTCGCCTTGAATCGTTTCTATCCCTGTGCCTTCAATAGTTCCATAACCTTGACAACTGAGCATACTTTGCTGAAATCCTGATGCATAGGTCAGATCTCGTGGGTCGTCTCGCCCAATATCAAACCACCTTACAGGCGTACGATGTCAAGATTGAGTATCATGCTGGAAAGCACAATACTCTATGCGATTTCCTTAGTCGCTATCTTATTGCGGAAATAGAATCCGTACAGGTGCATACACTACCATCTTTGGATCATATCCAGCAATTTCAAAACGATTCCATTTTTGGAAGTCCCATCAAATTACAAAGGAGAGTTGGATTTCCCACCACCATAATTTTCCAACACTTTGGGCAAATACTCTTTCTGTAATGACTGTATCTAGTAACTTTCAAAGTGCGTCTCGACTGATTAATCCTGATAAGGCCTGTCAAGATAAGATCATTGAGATTTTCCACACAAACCCAATTTTGGGATCGCATTTAGACCTACGAAAACCGTAAAAGCTATATCTGCTGAATACTTTTGGAAACGTTTGGAAGCTCACAAATTCAACTCGAAATTGCCCAACCAATTGTGCGAGGAAATTAAAACACTTTTTTTGGTTCCAATTCCCCAACTCCTTCCGAATTATTGCACACGGATATTGTTGGTCCTTTACCACAGTGTAAAAACAATGATCGATTCATCACCACGCCTGTGAGTTCAGCAAACTCACAATCTGCACCGCAATCCCAACCAGACAACAGACCTTGTTGTCAAAGCTAGGATAAACGATTGACTAAACACGGCATTTCTAACGAACTAGTGTTCGACTGTGGGTCTAATTACACTGGTGAAATGTTTGCGAAAATGAACCGAGTACTTGGCATTTCCAACATGTTCACCACAAAGTTACAACCACAAAGCAAATGGGCAAGTTGAAAGGATGGTTAAAGTGATTACAGACTCTCTAACGGCTTACTGTCCAAAAGCCAAAGAGATATGGTCTGATTTTCTGCAGCCGATCTTCTTCGCTTACAACACTAGTATCTAACCGACATCACAGGAAATAGCCCGTACTTCGTTGTGTATGGTCTTCACCCGATTACCTGGTGCGACATAGTCCATCAGTTACCCTCGAGGATATCCTACGCAACTGATAGTTTCACGGACCAGATGACCACTGCACTGCAGACCACAATTATGGAAGTTGGCAACCAGATCGCCAGCAAAACAGCGACGTATAAGTCAGGTTATGATTTCCATAATAAAGTTTTTTCCAAGGAAATTTCCACTGGAGATTTAGTATTACTAAGAGACGACACTATTCGTCCAAAATTCACATACCAGTGGAAAGGCCCTTTTATGGTTGTGCAAGTCGATCGTCCGAATGTCACTATCTCTAATTTGATTGGACTTACTAAAACTCAATGTGTCCATATGAATAGACTCAAAATCTATTCTCATAGTTCAACATTGGCTAGAGTTTCCCCCCAAAAACTCACTATATCACATAAGCCACCGGAAATTCCAGGAAATGTTGAACAAACTCAGTTTGCCAAACGAACTCCTCGTTTGCAACTGAAGAAAACATTTACAGCGGATCCAAACATCGATTCCGAAGGAGAGAATGAATAATTGCTCGCTGAATTTTTATATACATTCGATATTTTGCAATGAGCAGTTATTTATTCTCTAAGGTTAGTTTGTTTCCCCTATTTTTGCTGCACCGTCGCGTATTTACGAACCTTAAAATTTTCTTTGAACAGGCAATTCAAAGAAATCTTTCGCACTGAGCAGCTCAACATCAAAAACCTTTTTGTAACAAACAAATTTTGCCCTTATGTTGAATGGAAAAAAAGTGTGCAGTGCCCAATTCAACATATGAACTCGTTACGCCTCTGTTTTTACATGCAATTATTCACAGAAAATGTTACTGTGAACAAAATTTTGTAATTTTGTAAAATTACTATTGAATTATGTTTTATAATTGCCTAGAAATTACTGTTAAAATTTTTCTGCGTATATGTATCATAAATTTATCACTAATTTACCATTATTATCACCGTAAAATAATTTGCTGTTAACCAGTTTTTTTCATACCTTCTATTTCGTATGTTCACTAATTTCATACTACAATTTTTCTACATGCTATAAATTCCACCCCAAATGTTAAATCATTTGCCCTTCGATCAACTCCATTTTTACCATGCCCCAAAATCAATCGGTCCATCTCCATCTCCTATAATTCCACTCCAACTCCTTCCCAGCATCACGTCGGGAACCCCATTCATACCAACTGCATCTCTCCGCAGTTCCTCCCCCTCTCCTCAGCTACCTTCAAGCTCGAGGACGATCTTACTCAACGCCATAGGATATTTTGGGTGAAGGTCGTGGTTGCTCGCAGTCCACCGGATCCGTATCCTCAATTTATTATGTATCTTCAATACACGCGTTACTTCAATCTGTACGTTCTCGCCGTATATCACGTGTAAATTCCAACACACGTTACTCGGAAGAACATCCGCCATATCTCAATATATCACTACTTCAATTGTATGTTCTCGCCGTAAAATTACGTGCAAAGTCCAACGCACGTTACCCGGAAGAACGTCAACTACGTCAATTGCAACTACAACAGTGACACCCCAACCATGCCATAAGCTCGAGGACGAGCTTCCTGAAGGAATGGAGATGTCGGGACGCAGCTAGCTACAACAGCTGCTCGAGAAGGAGGTTGGCCGAAGACAGCCAACCTCTGGCAGTGACCTCCGGCCGCCAGCACTAGCCGGTGGCCTTCCCCTTCCCCTTTCCCCTTTTGTATATAACTATTTATAATAAAAGTTATAGTAAGACTTATGTAAACCCGCTACACATCAGGTAAGGGAATAGCTAACCCTTAGACCTGACAAACCTACGAGTGTCAAGGTGCGACAGCGAACACACGCACTTTGCTACAGGTACAGCAACGAGTCTGGAATTTTTAACTTCCATGATGAGAATGCTTCATACATTTTAATTTTGATAAAATGACACTGGCAGTCAGTTAAGCGATTGAAAATTCCTCTTAGGAAATTTTCAAAAAAACTTTTTTTGAGACGCAGTGCAAACAGGACATACTATTAGGTTGTCCCATAAGTTTTTCCATATCTGTATCTGTTTTCCATATTTTTCACCAGTACAAGTCTGCTTTTCTTAGATTTCTAATGGGATGGGGTGCCAAAGCAAGCCAAAGCAAGCTCTACAATATGGCTCTCAAAAGTTCGCATCAGGCTTGAACCGCATCGAGTTTCAAGACAAAAAGGGAAAAAAATCCAAAATCCCGAAAAAAAGGAAAATAGTTGTATCTCAGTTCTTCCGCCAGATGTATTTGTATATACACTTGTTGCATTTTTTGAAACTAGAAATTGAGAAAAAAAATAATGCGCTCAATTTTCAGACTTTTTCTGTAATTTGTCTATGCATGCTCCCCTCGAATATGTGATTATATTAGCTCATTCACTCAGAAATACTCCCACAAATTTGCACCCTTCTAGATGCCTTTGTTTTTGAGAAATATCAGTTGAAGGTACGAATATGAAAAGACTTATCGGACAACCTAATAGAAATAATAACAAAGACTGCAGACCAAAGTATTTTGAAAGAATCAAAAATACAGCTCTTTGTATTCGCAATAGAAAAATGACTTTTGGGCTTATTGTGTTACATTAGCCTCTCACTAGCTTGGCTTTGCTCAAAGATACCTCATTTGTTTTCTCTTCTGTTTTTCCTAAGTTCCTTTTCTTGTTCTTTTTCACTACCATTCTCAAGTTTCGTCTTCATCCTGTTCAGAGTTCATTTGGTAGGTCCCATAATTGTCTCAGTTGTTTGACAAACCATTTTATAAATGAATATGTAAGTAAATCCACAATAAGATACGGAAAATGTAGTTTCACACTCCTTCTTGTCTGAAATCTTATTAGCCAATTAGCACTAGCTATGTCAGGCGTTAAGTGCATTCCGCTCTAGTAACACAGCTCATATTTTGCACTTATATTCTCACTTTTACCCTGCTCATTCCCCTGAACTTACATAAGCCCAAACCTTGTGCTATACTCAATGGCTAGAACCAAAAAGCGCACAAATCCTTAGAGAATTCAACGTTATTCTTCGCTAAAGCGACGTGACCGGAACACATCCTTCAAGTGCTCGTACAATGCTCTTGTTTTCGCTTTGAGTGTTTACGTTTTTCTATAAACTTGTTGTGAATGCTAGGTGACAAATGCTCGGCAGTCACGTTAGCTATTAGACTCAATTTGTGCTCGGATTGTCAGAAAACATTGGTTCAGTAAGTTGAAGCTCAAGAAGTCAAATCAAAATAGCTAGGCAGTATAATTTTTACTCTCTCATGTACAATATTGATTGAAGCAAAAAGAAGAAGATCTGTTAATTATTGAGGACCTCGATCTATTAAAATGGCTAAATCTTAGAAATTAACCAACTACATAATTCTTGGAGTTTCCGGTGAAATATCCTTGATTTGATAAGTGGTCTGTATTAATCCGTAAAACCATTTGTTTTTGAGTATTGTATTTTTATTTTTGTGATGTTGTCGTATTTTGTTTCGTACTTTTCTTTCTTTCTTTTTTTTGATTTTCTTGCTTCCAACTCTTACAACCCATTCGTGCTCTAGCGGATTTAACCATCTAATTCCCTTAAAATTACTCCTTTAATAATGACATACTTCCAGAAACACTTCAAATACTTTTGTCTGTAATATTTCTACATTGCAAACGCAACCGAATCATTTTATGACCGATCATAATGAATAATTTTTGCAAATTTACAAAAATCAAGGTAAGGTTTTTGACACTTCATTTTCTAGCTTTCATCCCAGTAAGTATCAAAAGAATTCATTCCTTTTTCAGTTTTGTAAGAATTCTTTCACTCAATTCAATTCACCTCTTTCAATCACTTGAATTGCTTGTTCAAAGCTTGCATTGATTCACTTTCTGATTCTAATTACGAACATCTTTTTTCACGAAGCATGTATGTCCTCGCATATCGTTTCTTTTCCCTCACCCCTTGTCTATTCTCTAATGGACCTCCATATTTGTCAATGGTAATGGGCCGAGAAAACATCAATCATCTCAGCATCCAACGACTCGCCGCATGACAAACCAAATGCCATCTTCTTTCTGTCGTTTGAGCCTTTGAAATATGTGGGTGCAGATCGTATCTTGTCTAAACCATCTCTGAGAAAGCACTTGTTTTTGAGAATTGAATAATATATAGCCCAGGACTGGGGATTGAGCAAAGGGATGGGAGCAGTACGTTGATTCTTCCCAATTTTTATTCCCTTCCTGTTTATAATAAACAACATGCTCCATTCATAAAACAGCCTTTTTCAGACATGAGATTATTCTTTTTTTTTTAATGAATTGATGTTGGTCTCGTGGTAATATGTGCTCCACTTCTCAGTTTTGATTTCTTCTAAAACTATACAGAACTTCTAGGTTCCCATATCTTGACGCATACCCTTGAGGAGAATGTATTGAAAAAGTTGATACAGCATCATAAAAACAATCAAACAAAGATGTGAGAGACTAAAACTACATTTCAAAACGCTTTTTATCCTCCTACACATGTTCAAGGGAATCTTTGACATTTGAACGCACTATGAAACTTTCAATTCATATGATTGCTTCATCATATGTAAATAGATTATTTAGAGAGCGGATTATGAATAATCAGAAAAGTAATTACGCGTGAAAATGGAGACGTTTCAATAAACTTCAAAATTGTAAGTTATCTCTGTAAAAAAATTTTTAAGGTGTGATTGTTGATTGCAAGCTTTTCTGGTTATTTTTGCCCGTCACATGTTCACTTTCAAGGACTCATTCCGCTAAGATCACTATTTTCAAAGCAAGAGAATGTAAGTGCTTGATCTTCTGAGAGGAAGTCCTAAGGTTTTCATTTATTATATTTTATATTGACGGTTTTGGGCGAATCGACTTTGCCTGTACATATTCGCCACGAATATTCTAATGTGGGTAAATTCTATCACCAAGAAAAAGCTTCTCATGTTTCGGGGCTACAGTTCACGGTAGTTATGTGGTGAAAGGTGGCTTTTCTTTGCGTTGGTTCTATGGGGAACTCATTGTATATTGCAGATAACGATGTTCGATAGGGAATTACCAATGGAACAATTTCCACCATGCGTTCGTATAGAAAGCCAATAAGAATCATAAAATTGAAGTTTATAGAATTCTGCAAAGAAAGAAAGCGGTGGAAAAGTTTTGAAAAAAGCATAGCGTTGATTTACCGTAACAGTGACATCATAAAAACAAATTGATCGTGATTTTTGTAACCAGCATTTCTTGTTGCTCATATCATCAAGTTTTGCGCTAAATAACAATAAGTCGGCAGCTTGTAATTAAGGATAAGAGCTAACGTCTTGAGTAGATAATCATGGTCCGGATGATGACGATGGAAAATCCTGATGCGATGTTCCCTGCGTAAAGACGACTTGGTACGGATGTGTTTTGTTTACGGTTGAGGTGTAGAATAGCCAAATGGTCCTGTCTTGGGAAGTAATACGAGACCCACTTTGTAAGCTGACGACAATGTATCAGCAGTAGAATGAGGTGATCTATGTATGGACAAGACCTTCTTTACTATTTTTGTTATTTCGCAAGAAGACTGAATCAAGGCAACGGCCTCACAATAAATTGGGACTTTCTCCTCAATGTCTTTTTTTCTTTCCATTTGATTTTTACCTTTTACGAAGTGAGATTAGTGGTCATCATCCCTTAAAAAAAGAAAGCATCGTTAGTTTCAGCTTGAGCTTTGATTCCTTCAGATGGGGGGGGGGGGGGAAATATTCAAATAACTTTATTTAAATGAGACTCGCATGGCTTTTGGATGATACTTACATCCAAAAATGAGAAATGAAAAAAATTGTTCTTCTTATGCGTGGTTTAGCCAGCAACCAAATTTATCCTGGCGTTTTGTAAGTTAAGGAGATTTTTTTGATAAATAATAGTCATACGTGGATCGAAAAAATAACGAAAGAGAATATAAAAACGGTAAAAATCTGAAAATATGTGAAAAACATTTTTTACGAGAATCGTAGAAGACCTAATAAACGTCCTAAATACGCAAATCGCAAACATTGATAGTCTGGCCACTAATGTTTGCACAGCAGTCATATGCATGTAATTAATTATGTACACAGCATTTCATTGCCAATTACATTCCAATTACTATTTCTTCAATTTTTTCACACAAGTCGATACTTACTCAGAAATGCCAATATTCACCTTCGAAGTATGCTCAAACTGCTTCAAAGAGCATTTTCGAGGCTAAATTTCCTTGTAACGCTGAAATAATCTCAATACTGGTGGAATACTTGCAATATGGATGCGATATGGATGCGATATTGCCATTGTTATTTTTAAATGCATTTTTCGCGTTTTTCAGCTTTCGTAGACAATTGTCGACGTGATGCTTTTAGCGCGAAAATGCAAATAGCAATCATATTAATGGATTGAGGCTGATTGGAATGCGGTTATCCTGCACGCTTTTTACCTAGTTTGATTTGAAGCCAAGGGAAATCATTAGTATCTAAAATCATAATAAATAGGAGTGGGAAGCGCAAATCTCAAAGTGCAGATAAGAAATCGAATCCAGTTTTTTGTGCTTGGAGATTAATGAAAGATTAGGGCTTCAGGGAAGGATTTTTTCTGAAAACGAGGAAAAATGAAGCTTACTCGGTAAAAAGGACAATTCACTCTAGAAAAATTTGGAATTATTCTACTTCACAACTTTACCAAATTACACTAAATTCAAACAATTTACACATTGTCTCGTGAGATCCATCAAAACTTGCTAGTCATCTGAATAATTGCTCATTCTCTGCCCCTTTCGGCTTTCCAATGGATTTTAATGAGTATTCTATTAGGTTGAACCGAAAGTTCGTTCGCACCATTTTCAAAAAATCATATCTTCTTTCCATCACGACGATTTTGCCCATTTTAGATTTTGTTAGAAAGCGTAAAGCGTGTAGTTTTCAATAGTCCTCTGGCGACTTTCCAGCATGTTCAGATTGCAGAGATAAAAATGAAAGAACGAAAACATCCGAAATCCGGAATTTTTGAGAAACAATTCCAAAAATCTAGAAACTGCGCGATAAAAACCAGAAAAGCCATTATCCTAATTTTTCTTTTATTTGATTACTGACTGAGTTAAGTTTGTGCTGATCGAGCTCTTCTTTCAAAAGTTATGATTTTTTGAAAAAAAATGCCGAAAAATCAATTTCTTAGGAATTCTTAGGAAAGTGATTTTTCGGAATTTTTTTCAAAAAATCATAACTTTTGAAAGAAAAGCTCGACCAGCAGAAACTTAACTCAGGTAGTGATCAAATATAAGAAAAATTAGGATAATGGCTTTTCTGGATTTTATCGCGCAGTTTCTAGATTTTTGGAATTGTTTCTCAAAAAATCCGAATTTCGGATGTTTTCGTTCTTTCAATTTTATCTCTGCAATCTGAACATGCTGGAAAGTTGCCAGGGGACTATAGGAAACTACATGCTTACGCTTTCTAATAAAATTTGAAAGGCGCAACATCGTTGTGAAGGAAAGAAGATATGATTTTTTGAAAATGGTGCGAACGAACTTTCGGTTCAACCTAATATAAAAAAATTTCGGACAGAAGTTTATTCCGAAATTGTGCTTGAGCATGCAGGAGAAAATTGTTCAATTTCTAGTAGAAGTTCAACAAGTAGTTACGCTGAACTTGCTTGCAAAATGCTGATTGATGACCCTAAACCCGTCCATTTTGTCTAAAGTCTTAGCAAAACTTTCTTTACATTTTTAGTTTTTTGATTCTCGATACTTTTCCTCTCTTCCCTCCTATAAAATTACTCATTTGCCCCGCGAAACTACTAGTTTCCCTATTACACTACCATTTCACGATTCTTCTGTAACAGTACCCCCCCCCCCACCTTCTCCGTTCCTCCCCTTCCCCTCCATTCTCCCCACGTATTTTCCATTTTTTGCGTTTTTCAACAAAGTTCTTTCGTTATCTAAGCAATGATGCACATTTCTCTACTATGCATGCACAGTTCTCCTCTAGCGCCCCTCCCACTTCTCCTCTCCCTTTCCTCCCCAACCCGAATGAGCCAGTCTTTGCTTCCCACATGCGGTCGCTGTGGTCACACACACCGACAGCAGAGCACAGATGTAAGGGTCCGTCCGTCACTTAATACGATGAAGGCGTGGCGATGTATTTAGTTCTTTCCCCCCCCCCCCCCTCTGCTCTGGAACAACACACCACGCACAGACACACACACGGACGGACGCTTCACATGTGATGTTCATTATCGAGTTCATTCACCCCCCTCTCAATCGATCGATATGAATTTTGTATTGAATAAGGGGGAATAGCGGGGGAGAACGAGGAATGTACATTTGTTATGGATCCATTTGAATGCACTCTACCAGCCTGACTCGGGCGCATAGCTCAGCCCATAGCCATTTTTTTCGACGTCCGTAAGTAGTCTTTTCCCACCCTCCTTCTCTTCCTGAGGGACCAATTACTCATTTGGACTTACGGAGTTTTTTCGTATGACATCTTCTCGATCATTCGGCATTTGACGCTATTTTCCTCAAAGGAGATCTCAAACCTCATCTCAAAGCTACTTTTCTTTTTCCACCCACGTAGTCTTAAGAGGTGGCTAGAAAAAGACCTCAGACGAAGAATAATCCGTGGCATCATTGTGCTACGTCTTCTATGAAAAACAAATCCGACGATAATAAATCACATCACCACTAAAGAAAATATGAACGTTTTGGAATCAAAAATCATCCGTGGAATTTGCATGTCCGATTCTCTTTTTCCATTTTCCACCGAATTCCGTTAATTCCAATATAATTTCCGCCTATGTTCTTTCCTATTTCTCAGAATTACATATAAAAAGTTTTTGTCACGCTAGAAATGAGTTCAAGAGAAAAGAATCCGTTTAGAAAACCTGTTGTTTTAAAATTATATTAGGTTGTCCCGAAAGTTTTGTCGGTTTTTTCAAACCACTGTAAAACCACGCACAATGAAGATTTGAGCGAGTTTCAACATGCATTCGATGCAGCTTTTCCTTCTCTTTCTTAAGGATACACGTTCATACCATAATCTTGTATGCTTTTTTTGATAATTGCCAAAATTCTCCACCGGTCAATTTTACCTGCTCAAAGTTGAGCTAATTTTCAAAAATTTCATTACAAAGTTTCGAAAAAGACTAAGTATGGGTCAGATAGAGCAACTCTCGGGCTACAAGATCTCATTTTTAGATTCTCCTAATCTGCTGATTTTACCTTCAAAAAATTATTTCTCCGGAGGCCTCGGTTTTTAGCAAAGTCATGAAACGCGTAATTGCAGCAAAAGCATGAAAGCTTTTGAGTTTTTGCGAATTCAAACTTGTTTGTTATTTAACATCATTTATGCAACATAACCAAGTTTGATTTGCTTCAAAAATCAGCTTTTTGGAATTTTCTGTAATTTACGTGATAAAGCGTATTCAAAAAGCCGCGGTTTTTCTCAAATAAATAATTATTACGGACATTATAAACGTGGCCCACGTAATCTAAAATAGGTACAATGAGCCAAAGGTTTGCCCTACATAACAGTCACCAGCGCTGATCGAAAATATCAAGATAAAAATTTTGAAAATTCAGGAAAGTTTTGGCGCTACTGCTGAGGTGCTCAAAAAGCCATGGCGATAACATCGTAAAGACGGGGTAAATCAGGGAACAAATATAGCTGCAAGAAAGAGGATACAAAATTGAATAGAATGACACCTTGGCCGTCCATGGATTGGTGTTCTGTGAGGTGTGGTGAGCGATGAAAAAAACCGACAAAACTTTCGGGACAACCTAATATTTTTGCTCACAACGTCATCGGATTTGTGCTGAAACGAAATTGATAAATAACTCTAAAGCTTCATAATTCTCTGGCAACAAAACTATTTAAAAATGTCACAAAATGTCCTTCAGAACGGTAAGGTGAACAGTCGATTGTCATGGCTTTCAGTTCTTTTCAAACTCTTTTTTCTTATAATGAAGTCTGCCCGTTTCTCTATATTTATTGTGTAATGGTTAAAAAAAAACCCGCCTTACTTTTGAATGCATGCAAATGATTTTCTGTGTAACCTTTGATTCAACTGGCCTGGCGGCTGGAAGGCGGGTTTGTAAGTTAATTAAGGCCGCTCGCGCCTGCTACGCAGTCTGCGTCTCTTTCGCGCTCGTGCGCTCTAACCATTATGTAGCCTTAATTGGGTCATGAAGCCCCGCCAGCCGCCAGCAGTTGAATCAAAGGGTAATTTTTACCCCCTGCTTTTCTTAAAGTTAGCTATACTTTTTCAAGAGTTGGTATTTTTAATGTAGTTCTTACCCATCAAGCTATCTTATGCCATCTGCATACGTCTTCAACATTGACGCTTTTAGAAATTCTCCATGGCGTGGGGGGGGGGTAAATGAAATCTTTTCCAAGAAATGCTTTAGCTTGTTTCTGGTAAGCAGTCAAAGTCTGCTCCTGGTTTATTGCTTCCTTGATCATGACGTTTTGAAAATGCAGACGGTGTCCACAAATAGAAACACAACAAGATGAGGGTTATGAAATTGTTATAAAATTGGATTAGTAAAAGAACAATAAAAAAGGAAGTATCCGTTTCGTTCCTTCCCTTAGACGGATAAGTATGATTAGTAAGCTCTGAGAATTTTGGGTGAAGTTTTTTTTACCCAAAATTCTCAGAGAAATCAAAGATCTTTCTGGATTTTTGCAGATAGACATATAACAAATGCATAAATTCATACGTCATGCAAGCCACTTTCAAAACTTTTGAAGTCCATTTTTTCCCCAAGCGACGGCCCACGTTCCGGAGTTCTATGTACCGTAAAAGTCTCTAGTTCTTGACGTATATAAGTAAGCACTTTCTCCATGATTGAGTTGTGCTACTTATTAATATATTGTTCAAATCATACGCTATATAAATAACTAAAGAAACTTATTGTCCTTGCTTATAAGAGCAAATCATGCGCACTTATGATGCACTTGAGCTGATTGGATTGTAGTGCATCTTGTTGTCCTTTGAAAAGCTAGAGGGAATGTAGGAGTAGTTTCGGATAATGGGAGGTTTGTACGCATTCACGGCCTTTTTGGGAAACTAAATTCAATTAAACCGACTAGGATTCGCAGTTTTTTATTGGCCTTGAAAAAGAGCAAGAATTGACGTTACGCTCTAGGATTAGCGTTATCTAGTCAAGATATCTTTATGCGAAGGAATGAATTTAGGTTTCTATTAATTTTTTATTCTCTTCTAAATCAGATAAAATTAATTTCTAATCTAAACTCATGCATGATTCAAGAATTGTAAAGTAATTAGTTTTTTTGAGCAGCCGAGTGCTCAATATCTCTCCTTTTGCTCCCCCCCCCCCCCGACTTCGCTTCTCCTTCATCTTCGAGTCCATATGCGCCCATTATGCATATGTCAATTTTATTACTCCCCATTTACTCGTCAAAGTTCATAGCAACGCCATCAAATGTACGACGACGGGTGATTATGCAGATTGCTTTGAACTTCTTCGCTTATTCTCTCGGCACATTGCAATTTATGCGATGGTTATGGCCAAAGAATATGTTCCTGGTTTGAACATTTACTGTTCTTAATTTCTATGTATTCTATGTCTTATCTTCCTGGACAAATTTCCCTAAACAAAAATAATGAAGGTGATAGAGTCGTTAAACACGATTATTGAATTTTGATTCTTCTTCACTTCATACAACAACGTATGCGGTCTTTGTCTCCTTCAAGGGCTGAGGATTGAGTGCCAGGCAAATCTCAAATAAAGCAATTTTATACGCTGTGGTCATTATCTTATTTTTTTGTCTTAAATATATTGTTTCTCCAAAAATTTAATTCTACTTTTCTATGTATACCACCAGCTACAAAACGGCTCTCAATTTTCAAACTTTCAATAAACTACTGAACCAGTAAAGAAAGATGCTGGACTGCATCCACGCGCTTCGGGACCACCACGCGGTTTCCCGCTATTTGCAGATTTTTGAATTGCGCTTAGTCTCTTATATTAGATTAATTACTCTAAGTGATAATTTTCAATAAACGCAATAAAAATAAGTTTATCCATTACAACCAATTTTCCGTGACAAAAGCCAGCTTAGACTAAACAAGTGGCAAAATCTAATAATTCTAAATATTATTAAAATTGCTACTGTCAGCGGTTCAGAGATCTGCTTGCTCTCCTAATAATTACTTCAAAATAAATTGCAATGTCTGGATCGTTGTGTTAGTGACGGAATTCTGTCGCAATCTTTTTTTTTCAGAAGTCAGTAGCTGCATGCTAAACTTGCTGCCCTTGAAAAAGAGATTTTTTTTGAAGAACAAAAGGTTTCAAACTAACCTTTTGGCTAGTTTTCGCAAGAAACAATAAGCTGTGGACATCGTGCCAAATAAATGAAAATAAAGGGCGTAAACTTTCTTGAAGGAGCTGTTGAAAAAATACCCAGTAACTTCAGAGAAATTAACAGAGTAATATAAAAGAGCTAGTTAGGAGGAATCTAGGATGATACATATTCCATCTATTTTTTCTATTTTTATCCACATTTGATTTAGTGGGGCATATCCGAAGATGGGATGAGATATGCGCAAAAGTTCAAAACCAGCTCGTTAACATCGTTTGTTGCTAAATCTGGTAAGTGCATCCAGCCTTGAACATCCTTTTCCTTTGTCGCTTCAAGTTCAATGTGGGGCATTTTGCCCCTAAGCGCATTAGTGAGTATGTCACACTGGCTCATCCAGAGTGAATCAGATTTTTCTATGGAAATCGACTATTTGCCTGTACATGATGATGAAACTTATAAGGACTGATACGATTTCTTTCGTTCATATTCGCCTTATGTTAGAGAGAATTCTCTTAAGAAATCATTGTCTTTAGCCTGAAAGGTCATTTCTAAATATTAGGCATTCGAACCATAGAACAAATATAAATAGCTTTACAATGACACCTTCTCGTATCTTTGCTTCCCTAGACCAGCATGCCTAGTTTTTTTTTTCAGGTTGTGAATATTGATAATTTTTTGAGATCATCAAATATAAATCGAACAAGCTAATGCGCACAATTGTTCAAGCGAAAGACATATTTCCTATATCCTACTTCATTTATCACTGATGTAAAACCATCTGGAGCGGACTGAATTGCTGGTTTTTTTTTGCCCAAAGTTGCAATGTGGAAATTCAAAACATTCTTCACAGTGTTGAATGTTATCTTTCTTATACCTTATATCAAAGAAAGCATTTGACAGCGGTCCTTATCTTCAGCTGTTTTCGCTTTGGCATCGAAGCTGGATGCTTATTTACGATGACGAGCAAGTGTGCTACGTACTAAGAATGAGGAAGTGCTACTGGACGTATCAATCAATTTTTTGAGTTTTTTTTTCTTGCTGGGGGCTCACACGTTTATCACAGCCGTTTCTTCCCGCTCTAATCGCATTTTTTTTTATTTTTCGCGTTTGCTAGGATCTTCTAGCTTGCTCAATGAAGGCAGAGTAATAGGTTCCAAGTTGAGAAGTTCTTTCACACATGAAGGTAAACTGTTGTAGCTTTCTGTTAATTTCCATTTGAAAGATGTCCGGGCGGGTTTTGGGACTTCATTGCCATCGAAAGTGGACCCCCCTCGCACACGCCATCGCGCATGTGCGGGACCATGCGTTTGACCAGAACCTGGAGAAATGGTTGGGAAGTTGGGAACTTACATTTTGGGGAAAGGTGTAAGTTCTAGAGGGTGTAGGGAACTCCATGGGGAGAGCCTCGACCACCTGTGGATTTCCTGTTCTGCGGCGAAGCATGCAACGCCGCCATAGTTTGTACGTAAGGTCCCACAACATCTGCGCGTCTCAACCTTGTCGGGGACTTTTCCACACGTCGAAAGTAATATTGTCAGGCTTTGGGAAACGTCTTTTTTTGCCATTTTCGCGCCTAACGTGAATTTTTGGACTCGACGTTGCGGATAACCCCAGGTAAGCGAATCTGCTGGAAATGAGTTTTTGCCCGGACGCTGCCTATGATTAGAGGTTCTTGGTATTTCCAGATGTACATTCCATATGTGCAGAATGCAATTGTTGAATTCCAAGTTTTTCCAAATTTCTGTGGCAAATTCCGACAAAAGCTTAAACTTCCATGCTGCCTTCCTATTAGCATAGATGCTCGGGAAATATGTAGAATGTGCATAAGAGATGAAAAAGAAAAAAAAGGAAATGTTCAAATGATTCTTAAAATATAAGTTCTGAACAGTTGTTACAGATCAGTCTTTATTTCACTGTCTGTAAGTGTCACTGGATAGCATTTCTTCCAAATAAAGGAAACTGAGCCAAGATTAGAGTTTTCCCAAAAAGAATGGTCAACAAGATTTATGTTACGAAACAATTTTATGGTATGGCAAACCCTTATCCCTATGTTATTTTTCCATTCAGGGTTCTTATTGCCCAGTTCTGAGACAGACGAACAAAGGAAAGGAAGATTTATGGCTACTGCCATTCACTTTGAGAATACCCTCGTCAGAGAGTCTTGCACAAAACTTCACTCAACTGCTCGTCTTGCACAAGTTCCGCCGTTCTTTGCTGCGGCTTGACGTGCAGCTGGTAAAAATAACGGGTTCCAAGTACTCTATAGCCCGGGCAAATTTATCTTTCTTTTTTTGAGGACAATTGGCAGAGGTTTTTGGAGCTGGTTATGTGCTCTCAATCGTTTCTTGAGCTAATTTTTTTAGATTATGTACATAGCAATTCGTTGTTCGAAAAGCAATGCTGCTTAGGATTACGTACTTGTGTTTTTTTGGGGAGAACACTTGATCACATGAATCTTTTGAGCTTTGTGATGTGCCCAGACCCAGACGTGAGCTAAGCCTCGATGCTCAGTCAAGGTCCTTGAGAGAAACGCCCTCGTTTTATATGTAAAATCTTCACTCTCAAAATTATACAAATAACATGCAAAATAAAATAAGAAGAAATAAGCACCACAGAATGTGAGAGGATCCTCATGATACACCCTGTCTCAGTACATAAAACTGAACTTTTTCGTTAGCTTTTGCAATCGCTATGAGTCCTATGAGTGTGAGGGTCGATTTTGTTACATATGAGATATCAAATTACTGCTAGCGCCTCTTGTCCACTGATGCTCGTTTTTTCCGATAAATATTTGCTTCCAAAGGCAATTGTCATTACTATAATAGAAATAAGTGTTCAGACACTAATGATGCTGAACCTAAACGAATAGGTTGCGCAAAATAGAAGATGCATATTTTGTTCTTTCTTTTTGAGCCATACACGAGATTGGTAATTGATTTATTCAATCCACGGCTAACGTTTCGGCAGATCGCCTTCGTCAGAGCCTGTAAGGAACAATACGATCTGCAGCCGATTCGAACAAGCCTTACAGCTGAACAGGCGAAATGCCAAACCTTGTTTTCGACCACTAATTCAGCTGCACTCGAGCACGTACCTTCTAGATACGCCGATATTACTCTGCTAGAGGAAAGCGGAGGTCACGTTGTCCACTGCTAGAGGAAGATGGACTTGTTAGACGTGTATGCAGACCGCTATTTATATACACCAGATCAGAATAATTGATCTAGATAAGGCGAGAGTTCATGCGTAATTGCTAAGTTTTCCTCTTTCCGGTTCATTTTTGGGCCTCTTGCATGAATCCAAAACGCCTCTAAGCACTTACGTGCTTGCGTTTGGGACTCGTAGGCCAAGATTCTCACTGAAATTTCAAAGTTCGTTCCTGCATGCTGTACTACTCTGTGGGTGCCTAGGGGTGTTGATGTACGTGCTTTATCTCTGCCGTCTAGATGCTCTTTAATACGGATACATAGTGGACGCGCTGTTTCACCAATGTATTCATCGCCGCAAATCGCGCATGAAATCAAGTAGATGACTCCAGTTGCCATGCAGTCCCCTTCTCTGCTTGCAGGGCAGATTATGCAATTCGGGGTAACGCAGTTGCGATCATACAAGCGATTGCGAACTAGGATGGTCTTCAGGTTATTCGGCGGTAGTTCAACAATCGTAACCAAATCTTCGAATCCTACTCTTTTCAAACATTGTCGCAATGATGCGCTTACTTCTTCGGATATATATGGGACGCAAAATGTGACTTTTTTGGGCATATAGGAAACATCTTTTTGTACGCGATCTTTGGCACTTTTCTTTGTTCTACCTGCATGCTGTCCGTATCCATTAGAGGCCGCTATTCTACGAGCAAGCGCTATCGATTCTGCCTTTTCTTTCGGACCACTACAGACTTGAGAAGCAGTGCGAAACATGTTGTTGATAATGGCTCTCTTTGTCCATGGTGGATGGGCCGAAAGTGAATGGACAAGAATATTTTTATTACTAGGCTTGCGGTACCATTTTGTCGTGTGCGCACCATAACTGATATTAACCTGCACGTTCAAGAATGGTAACCACTGATCTTTCGGCTTTTCTCTTGTCAACTGTATATATTGAGATTGCTCATTCAACAAATTGAAACACTTATCCATATCTTCTTGACAAGCACAGACTAAAAAGCAATCGTCAATATAGCGGCAGTATAGCAACGAACGACCTAGCACAGGCGCTTCAATTTTTGCCATGTAAGCTATCGCAAGGGTGGGAGCCAACCTTTGACCCATGGCTAACCTTTTTTTTTGTGCATAATAGTTCCCGGACCACTTGAAAACGTTGCAGTTCAGACATGCTTGCAAGAGAGTCATAATCTGCTGTATTGAGAATCCGTAGAAATTAATAGAATTTTCGTTTTCTACAAGGAGCTCGTGCACAGCCTGCAATGCAGATTCGTTTTGGACATTCGTGTAAAGTGCATTGACATCAAAAGATTCTATGACACACTCGCTATTTATGCATGTTGCGCGGAAACGTTCCAGAAACATTTTCGTGTTGGCCAGATGAGAGGGGATGAATTTGAGCAGTTGCGTGAGTATCAGTGTAATGAACCACCCAATTCTATCCGTGGGTCCTCCTATGCAACTTATGATTGGTCTTACCTTAAAGTTGGAAGGACTAGTAGAGGCCAAATCGCTGTCGGAATCAAGCTTATGCGTTTTTATTAATAAGTACAAAACGGGGCAAACTGGTAGATCAATTTTAAGACGCGCAATGACATCGTGTGACATATTCGCTGCTTTAGCTATCTCAATCCATTTCTTATTGAGCTCACGATACTGTTTCTGAAATTCGTCAGCGGAAGCAGCGCGGTAAAGCGAAACGTCCTCTAGGTGTAGTTTTGTTATCGCAACGTCTAAGTGGTGGGGTATGACTAAAAACTCGCCACCTTTATCACTAACTGATAGTCTTATTTGAGTTGATCTTATCAATTCTTGTATCTCTTTTATGCCCTGTTTTTGTAGATGAGAGAGGTTAGACTTCAATTTACGTTGGCGCACCCGTGTTATAAGTTTAAAGACTTCGTCCGCAAAAAGACGGAACCTGATATCGACACTGGGGTTGGCCTGTTGTTGCTTAAAGAAAGTACTCGGGAAAGGTAGTGATAGGCATGTATGAGAAGATTTTTGAATCTCGCTCCCGTTTTCTAGATTTGCGTGCTTGCGAAGTTTATCTTGAAGGTCATGTAGACTGCATGTGATTTTGCGTAAGACGACTTTGGAAATTGGCTGTGAAGGTGAGAAACTTGGCCCTAACTCTAGAACAGAACGTGCATTTGCGGAAAGGGGAAAACCTCCAATTACAGTTACTCGTGATGTTGCCTTACGGTCTGAGATCTTAGTCTCACTTTCTCTCTTATCTAGAGGTATTTGAGAAATTGGCTCGGTAGCAACTTTATCTCGTGATCTAGTCAAAAGGTTATCGAATTTCCTCTGCAAAGTTGTTTTGGCACTAGAACGAATTTGGTTGCAAATCGAAATTGAAGCACCTACTGTTCTCCTCCAGAGCCGATCGTCTAGGAAACGTGAACAACATAACTCTTTTGATATACATTTGTGTAACCAAGTGTACATTTGATTTTTCTTGCGACGCAGCGCAATACGTAAGAGCTGGAGTTCTATAGCTTGTACATGATGATGGTTCTCTGGTAAACCGCAAAGTTCGTGTATCCTTTTTCGTGCTATGAAGTTCGGGATTACACGATGTTGGAGACATCGGTTGAGAAAGTAGATGCACTGCCTTGTTGAAACTATCTTTTGTCTTAATGACAAGGCTTCTCTCACAAGTCGCTTGTATTCGGCTGGTATATCAGATAATAACTGGATAGTGCGACGTTCAATAAATCTCGGCATGATATTGATACTTTGTTCTTTCTTTTTGAGCCATACACGAGATTGGTAATTGATTTATTCAATCCACGGCTAACGTTTCGGCAGATCGCCTTCGTCAGAGCCTGTAAGGAACAATACGATCTGCAGCCGATTCGAACAAGCCTTACAGCTGAACAGGCGAAATGCCAAACCTTGTTTTCGACCACTGATTCAGCTGCACTCGAGCACGTACCTTCTAGATACGCCGATATTACTCTGCTAGAGGAAAGCGGAGGTCACGTTGTCCACTGCTAGAGGAAGATGGACTTGTTAGACGTGTATGCAGACCGCTATTTATATACACCAGATCAGAATAATTGATCTAGATAAGGCGAGAGTTCATGCGTAATTGCTAAGTTTTCCTCTTTCCGGTTCATTTTTGGGCCTCTTGCATGAATCCAAAACGCCTCTAAGCACTTACGTGCTTGCGTTTGGGACTCGTAAGCCAAGATTCTCACTGAAATTTCAAAGTTCGTTCCTGCATGCTGTACTACTCTGTGGGTGCCTAGGGGTGTTGATGTACGTGCTTTATCTCTGCCGTCTAGATGCTCTTTAATACGGATACATAGTGGACGCGCTGTTTCACCAATGTATTCATCGCCGCAAATCGCGCATGAAATCAAGTAGATGACTCCAGTTGCCATGCAGTCCCCTTCTCTGCTTGCAGGGCAGATTATGCAATTCGGGGTAACGCAGTTGCGATCATACAAGCGATTGCGAACTAGGATGGTCTTCAGGTTATTCGGCGGTAGTTCAACAATCGTAACCAAATCTTCGAATCCTACTCTTTTCAAACATTGTCGCAATGATGCGCTTACTTCTTCGGATATATATGGGACGCAAAATGTGACTTTTTTGGGCATATAGGAAACATCTTTTTGTACGCGATCTTTGGCACTTTTCTTTGTTCTACCTGCATGCTGTCCGTATCCATTAGAGGCCGCTATTCTACGAGCAAGCGCTATCGATTCTGCCTTTTCTTTCGGACCACTACAGACTTGAGAAGCAGTGCGAAACATGTTGTTGATAATGGCTCTCTTTGTCCATGGTGGATGGGCCGAAAGTGAATGGACAAGAATATTTTTATTACTAGGCTTGCGGTACCATTTTGTCGTGTGCGCACCATAACTGATATTAACCTGCACGTTCAAGAATGGTAACCACTGATCTTTCGGCTTTTCTCTTGTCAACTGTATATATTGAGATTGCTCATTCAACAAATTGAAACACTTATCCATATCTTCTTGACAAGCACAGACTAAAAAGCAATCGTCAATATAGCGGCAGTATAGCAACGAACGACCTAGCACAGGCGCTTCAATTTTTGCCATGTAAGCTATCGCAAGGGTGGGAGCCAACCTTTGTCCCATGGCTAACCCTCTTTTCTGTGCATAATAGTTCCCGGACCACTTGAAAACGTTGCAGTTCAGACATGCTTGCAAGAGAGTCATAATCTGCTGTATTGAGAATCCGTAAAAATTAATAGAATTTTCGTTTTCTACAAGGAGCTCGTGCACAGCCTGCAATGCAGATTCGTTTTGGACATTCGTGTAAAGTGCATTGACATCAAAAGATTCTATGACACACTCGCTATTTATGCATGTTGCGCGGAAACGTTCCAGAAACATTTTCGTGTTGGCCAGATGAGAGGGGATGAATTTGAGCAGTTGCGTGAGTATCAGTGTAATGAACCACCCAATTCTATCCGTGGGTCCTCCTATGCAACTTATGATTGGTCTTACCTTAAAGTTGGAAGGACTAGTAGAGGCCAAATCGCTGTCGGAATCAAGCTTATGCGTTTTTATTAATAAGTACAAAACGGGGCAAACTGGTAGATCAATTTTAAGACGCGCAATGACATCGTGTGACATATTCGCTGCTTTAGCTATCTCAATCCATTTCTTATTGAGCTCACGATACTGTTTCTGAAATTCGTCAGCGGAAGCAGCGCGGTAAAGCGAAACGTCCTCTAGGTGTAGTTTTGTTATCGCAACGTCTAAGTGGTGGGGTATGACTAAAAACTCGCCACCTTTATCACTAACTGATAGTCTTATTTGAGTTGATCTTATCAATTCTTGTATCTCTTTTATGCCCTGTTTTTGTAGATGAGAGAGGTTAGACTTCAATTTACGTTGGCGCACCCGTGTTATAAGTTTAAAGACTTCGTCCGCAAAAAGACGGAACCTGATATCGACACTGGGGTTGGCCTGTTGTTGCTTAAAGAAAGTACTCGGGAAAGGTAGTGATAGGCATGTATGAGAAGATTTTTGAATCTCGCTCCCGTTTTCTAGATTTGCGTGCTTGCGAAGTTTATCTTGAAGGTCATGTAGACTGCATGTGATTTTGCGTAAGACGACTTTGGAAATTGGCTGTGAAGGTGAGAAACTTGGCCCTAACTCTAGAACAGAACGTGCATTTGCGGAAAGGGGAAAACCTCCAATTACAGTTACTCGTGATGTTGCCTTACGGTCTGAGATCTTAGTCTCACTTTCTCTCTTATCTAGAGGTATTTGAGAAATTGGCTCGGTAGCAACTTTATCTCGTGATCTAGTCAAAAGGTTATCGAATTTCCTCTGCAAAGTTGTTTTGGCACTAGAACGAATTTGGTTGCAAATCGAAATTGAAGCACCTACTGTTCTCCTCCAGAGCCGATCGTCTAGGAAACGTGAACAACATAACTCTTTTGATATACATTTGTGTAACCAAGTGTACATTTGATTTTTCTTGCGACGCAGCGCAATACGTAAGAGCTGGAGTTCTATAGCTTGTACATGATGATGGTTCTCTGGTAAACCGCAAAGTTCGTGTATCCTTTTTCGTGCTATGAAGTTCGGGATTACACGATGTTGGAGACATCGGTTGAGAAAGTAGATGCACTGCCTTGTTGAAACTATCTTTTGTCTTAATGACAAGGCTTCTCTCACAAGTCGCTTGTATTCGGCTGGTATATCAGATAATAACTGGATAGTGCGACGTTCAATAAATCTCGGCATGATATTGATACTTTGTTCTTTCTTTTTGAGCCATACACGAGATTGGTAATTGATTTATTCAATCCACGGCTAACGTTTCGGCAGATCGCCTTCGTCAGAGCCTGTAAGGAACAATACGATCTGCAGCCGATTCGAACAAGCCTTACAGCTGAACAGGCGAAATGCCAAACCTTGTTTTCGACCACTGATTCAGCTGCACTCGAGCACGTACCTTCTAGATACGCCGATATTACTCTGCTAGAGGAAAGCGGAGGTCACGTTGTCCACTGCTAGAGGAAGATGGACTTGTTAGACGTGTATGCAGACCGCTATTTATATACACCAGATCAGAATAATAATAAGATGCATATTGTTCAACTTTTGTCATTCTTGTTATCATTGTCATATTAGCGCTCTTAACTCTTTGAAATGCGTCGAGATGTCTTTGTCGTGGCAAAACCGTAGGAACGTTCAACTTTTCAATAATTTTCGGAAGATATCGTGTTCATCGAAATTTAGCGATTCAAGATATTTTTATTCAAACTCTTTTTTTTTGTCGCGACAAAATCGTGGCTGTGCGGTAACCTCCCCTTTGAATAATTCTCATTGTTACCGAATACGTCGTTGATTTCTGGCAATTTTCTAACCTAGACAGTTCAAAATTGAGGGCACTCCGCAAATGCTCATTGTTCATTAAGATTGTTTCCGTCAAGTCAGGTCAAGCTTACCGAAATATCTGGTTAAAAGTTTATTTTAGATTTTAAAGAACATTAGCATTTTAGATTTTAAAGAACATTAGCATTGGCTTGTTCCGCAAAAAACGTTCGTTTTTGTATATGCCAAGCTATCAGTCGCCACTAGCACTTTCCCGTCATATTTCCTTCTAGATAATTCGTAGTTCTCCGGTATACTTTCGTTGCACCATCACTCTAAAAATAGAATAATTGCATCGGAATTGTCGGCTATGCAGCCTTATATTATTTGCCATATGCGCTTGTCTTGAGCATTGTTCTTCATCTCAGAAGCACCCAATTATAAAGCTCCAGAGCGCATGTTTACTCTGGTTCTATGGAAACTCTGCTGCTATTTTTTGCCTAATATCGCTCTGCAGAATTTGAGGTCATATCAGTTTAAGTCGTAGGATTTTGAGACGAGCGAAATTTGCAGATTTCGCAGTTTAAAACTTTTCAGAGCTAGGCCAGTAAAGTTTTTCCCAAAGCAAAAGTAGCAATTCTAATGCTAGATTTTTTTCTGATTTTTCTCTACAATTATTCGCTTATTATCCTCCCTGACGTTTTAAAAATCTTATTTATATTCCACAATCTTTGCCATGACCCAACTTGTTGTCAAAATAAAATTTCTAGCGAAAACTATCTAGTATTATTTTCAGAAGAGCGAAATCTGCAGAGTTTGCACTTCAGAACTTTTCTCAACATTCCAGTGCCTTTTTCCCCCAGCACAGCAGTTCTAATGCTAGAAATTTTCTAACTTCTAGTTATAGTATTCGCATCTTTCATGACCCAAAACTATTGTCAAAATAAAATTTCTGGTGAAAAATACATATGAGACTGCAATTCCGAGCAGCTCTCAGCTATCGTCGCTCTCGGCAAAGCCGCTGTCAACGATCTTCCTGCGATCTTCCTCAAACAGCTGATGAAAGCTGACAGCTAGTTGTGTTTTCGATCTTTTATCCCTTCAGGCGACATATGACACTAACACCTATGTACTAATATTCCGTCATCTAGTACTGAATGTATTTTTGTGAATATTTGAACATCTGGTAAATATTGCCGGCGGGTAATCGATTGATAATCCTTTACAAATGACCTCGAATTTGATTATCAAAAATGAAAGAGTATTATTGAACAAGCTCTTCAAGGCCCGATTCTGCTAATTACTTAATCTTTGTGAATTCCAACCACTTGGAAAATGCTGTCCGTTTTGCATTTTTTTACAGTCGTAACTTGGTTTTTGAAAATCGACCTGTGCCTCAAAAAAAAAAAAGAAACTTGTAGTGGTAGTACGCAAGAACTTATAGACCTGGCTGTTAATCTTAGGAATTTGGTCAATTACTTATTGGGGTCACCGACCACTCAGACAATTCCTCGGAACTTCCGCAGGGCAGACAAATTTTGCAGCGGTTTCGCAATATTTTGTTTACTATTGCGAAAGTGTAAGCGTTGAAATGGAGGCTTCCGCAGGATTTTCACGCCAGACTGGTTGCGAAGGGATACTTCCGCGGAACTTTTTGCTAAGCGCTGCGGGACTTCGGAAAAATGCCAGCGGTTCCGCAGCACTTTGACATGCCGGTACTTGCGCAGGTTTTTGAATGTGTTGTCTTCGACGATGTTGCCTCGCCAACAGCTAGAGTGCACTATCGAACATGTCATCCGCAGTGCATAGTATAGTAGGTGAGTCTCGCATTCAATAGAGTAAGGTTCAAATCTCGCTTAGGTGCTGTCTTTTGCTGCTGTAGTTCGCATTCTTCGGAAGTGCAGCAGCATTTCATTTTGGGAACTTCCGCAGGTGACCCGGCGGAACTTTCCCGAGCGTTCCGCCGGATTTCCAGCCAGTTGTCTGAGTGAATGGAGGTGGACGAATTCTTCATGCTTCGCTCAAAGTTCATGAAACAATAATTACTTGCTGGAGTAAAACAATTTGTTTTCTTTTATGATTTATGTCTTTAACTTAAAAAATTTTATATCTCACCTTATGCAATTTTAAATGCAACCAACAGCTTGCGTCTTTGACGGAAATTTCGGAATTTTTATAGCAGTCTATCCAGATGCATTAGCTACCTTGATAAATTCGTTCTTTTTCATACTGAGCTGCCTCTATCAAAATTTTCAGTACAGCGTTTCTTAAAATTCTGTCATCGTTGCATGTCCATGAGTAACCCATTCCACCCCATAATGTGTGATATCACAATATAATTTCAAAGGTGATAAAATGAGCCTCTTGCCGCTGAAAGCCTCATCACGATAAATTATTGACAGATAACACACAAAATGAAAATTTGTCTCATCACGCAATGCGGTTTTTACTTTGCATCGTTGGAATGCCCAATTTCCTGCACATATGGGCATGCTTCCATAATTCATGAAATTATCGATGCAACATGTATTCCGCATAATTATAGCTTCAACTTTTTGTACTGTATGAGTTGTCGGAAGTAAGTGCTACTCTGAATCTACGTAACTTCTCCGAAAAACCCAACCTCTTTAGCTTTCATGTGACAGCTCGTCATAAAAAAGAACATGTCCGAAAGAGATGCATGTCTCTTTGTTCCTCTTCAGCAGAAATTTCTCTTGCAATTTTGAATAATTCTTTACGTATGTATGAGGGGCCTTCCCCAACCCAAGTCATTTTTCTTACTTTTGAAACTATTCTGTTGCAAGTCTTCCGCTCAATCAAGCAAGCTTCAATATATAATGCTACTGTAGAGCGGCACTTTTATTTTATTAAAATTTTTGGATATATTGGAGTCGTCTTAGGGTAAACATGCTCTTTTTCTATAATTTGTAAAAAAAACTATTGAGCAGCAAAATAGTTACTGAGTATGAAACTTCAGTCATATGATGCGCGGAGGTCTTCTAAATAGCGAAACACATTCAAATCAATCAGGGAAAGTCGCTCCTTTTTTGGAAAGGAAAGTTGGATAACTAAAGAAAGGCAGCGAAAAATTTACCAAACTAAGAAAAGAGAAGCGTGAACAAGATGAAGGACTGCTATTGCTTTTAATGATTGCAAAGAATCTTCTTGGAAATGGGTTAAGATTTTTTGAGAACTTATCATAGCGAGTCATTTGTGTATAATAATAGCGATCAAAAAGGATATGTAGAAAAGTCTAAAAATGTCGGAATGAAGTTTGATTTTGAAGGTGCTATGCTCTCGTTCGTAAAGCTTCAAACTCATATTGCGGTAATCACGTTCAAACAATTTTAAAGTAACAAATGTGTCAAGAACTTGACAAATGCTAAAAGATACTGCATTGTAAATGGAATGGACTGCAATGGTCTTTACCTTAGTCACTTCCGTGCACAATTATAGAGGTTTCTGATTTTTGAAGCATGAAAGTCTTTGTTTACGACTTTTCCAGCTCTGGTAAGGATAGAGGCTTTTTAAGTCTGCCATCGTAGCCGGAAGGATGCCCCCTCAACGAAGTTTTTTGCTTTGTACTAAATGGCGCTCATTGAGACCTCGGCTGCCCATATTCTGAGACATTTTTGGCATCTTAATAAACCCTCGAAATTCTAATATCTCCGCACTTAATTAGAGTCCAACACAAATATCCTTTGGCAAAATTTGTCTCCATAAGGCATTATTAGAGGGGCCATATGAGATTGAGTGTCTGGTCTTCGGCATTCGGCTCTCTATTCCTTCTTTGTGCAAGATTCTGCTCAGTCTAAGCTTGTGCATAAAGCCTAATCGGATGTGGCAGTGAGGAATGGTGAAAGCCAAGCCAACTAGCATAGACATTTCAATCCCATTCGGTCCCATAGCCCTCTCTGTTTAATGAAAAGAATGTTATTAGTTTAGGGTTACAAAATAGATTAGATCCATTTTAAATCACCTCTTTTCCTTATTGCATGCGAGACAAGGATTTTGATTCTGCATAAGAATCCTGTTCATTATTTGCTAGCTCAAATAAGATTATAGAAGGAAATCTAATGTTATTACTTCCATTTATTTGGCTTATATATGCCACATTTTGTCATTTCCTCTGCATTTTCACTGGCAACATTGCAAAAAATTCTAGATATCGTTTTATGCTTCCTTTCTTAATTTCCACAGTGTGCACATTAAGGTCAATTGTTTTGATGCTAAAGACGTCGGACTGACATCATAGGAGATAGTACAGTGCCAAAATACGTTTTACAAAAGTGTTAGAGGCGAAAAAATACAAGTAAAAGCAAGGAAAATTCAAGGAAAGAGAAAAATTTGCCTGTGTTTTTAAATGTCCTAACCTTGCTAATTATGTGTGCATTTGCGGCATCGATCATTGCCAAAAAATAGAAACTGTTATTTCCCAGATATGAAGCAAGTTATCTCAGAAAGTTCTCGAGTATAACACAAATTGCTCGCCAACTTTATAGTAATAATTAAACTTAACGATACAGCTCCCAAAAAATGTGGAATTTGAATTTGATAAGACGTACCTTGTTTTTTAAAAATTCATTACTTGCTGTGTGACCCTATGGTTATTCAAGTACTCCAATTTTGATGCCACAGCTAGCATCTATTTTTGTAGTTAAAAACTCTATGTTGTTTGTTTAAGAAAATTCCACATTCATTTAGATAATAGAGAGTAAAAACAAGACTTTACAGCTTAGGGTACAAACTTTTTACATTTTTAAAATTGTAGCTAAAAGTAGCCTAGCGTTTCTGAAGCACTCAACATGATTATTTTTTTTTGATACCGTGGGTAAGTGGTATAAAACTTTCCACTCGGCTACAAACATGTTGCCATGGATTTACAATCTAAAGGTGAATAAGACTTCAAGAGCACTCCTACGCTCCATACGGTCCTCCTACGCTTCCACACTGAAGGTTTGCTAAATTCAGTCTGCTTGGGGTCATATTTCTTTTACATCATAAATTTACGAAATCCAAAAGTTTAGAATCCTTTGTAGAATATTTTTCTCAAATCTTGACATTTGAAATCGTCTTCGTGAAAAAACCTGTTTCTAACTTTTCTGTCCCACATTTAATTTAAAAAAGAAAAGAGAAAGATTCAGTTTGGATACATCTGCTGATTTCGCCTCATATCTTCCAAAAAATAAGACAAATACAAATTGAGAGAACAAGGACATAAGAAAAAAGCAAATGTTTCTTCTAACTTTGTTTACTTGGAGTTACACCCCAACAGATTTTTTTTATTTATTCGCCTGAGGGCATCTGACGTAATCTCCGGATTGACAAGACCTATAAACATTGTTTTGCTGGACGAAGTACGAAATCGAAAACACAAAACATTCAACCCTCAGAGGGTTCTAAAAAAACCTTTCGCCCATCTCTAGGTATTCTATCATGTTACATAGGTTATTTTATAGAATAATGCTTCGAAATTGACTGTATCATCCAAAAAATTCACGAGCATCGATCTCGAGAACATTCTTTCCAAACCCTGGAAGCCCCAGTGACACAAGTACTTTTTCTAGTTGAAGCCTTGCGCATTATTTCAGAAAGAAGCCGCTTAGAGTAAGATTTCACTGAATTAAATCTTCGGTTTTTGTTCTCAAGGTCAAAAAGAGCGTAATACTTTTATATCAGAGAAATGCACAAAAACCATACTTTCTCTTTACTGAAGGAAGTAATTCGATGTTTCACCTTCGATCACCGACGAGCTGATCTAGGTTTTTTGAAAATATTGGTAGGTATAGATGTTTTTTCTCGGGGCCACAAAGAGCATAAATGTCTTTTTCAACTGAAGAAGTAAGATTTTCAGTGCTACACTCATATCAAAATTCTTGATACGCTTTCGCATGCATGTATCCATGCCAGATGAATATTTTTGCGTTTTTTTCGTTTTGTGAAAATCTACATTTTTCTTCCAAGGATGTTCTTCACTAACAATGATACTTCCCCCGCTTTAGTCAAGCTACGATTTGTATCTTATTCGTCCCATTATGTTGCACTGAGCTTGCCTTTGGAGATCCTTACAGAAAAAAATTCAAAACTCATAGTGGCTTATAAAATTCATACTTCCTGTTATTTCTCAAATTTCATATTATTTACAACTTCCTTATTTTCTAGTGCTTTTCAACCAAGCTTGGCTTTGTTTTTTTTCTTTTCAAAAAAGCTTATCCTGCCGCCTGTCTTTCGCAGGAGTGAAGCTATTCACGTGTTTTGCATTGGAAAACTTCGGAAATCATATCATTCTAAAACTTTTTTCTAAGTCTTCTTGAAATTGGAGATTTGAGCTTTTATAGGACTTCCGTGATGAAAGACTACATGTAACCTTACAGAATCTCTAGCTGTAATCTCTCACTGGCTATTAGATGACTAGAGATGACTTATTCAATCAAAACTTATCGGTTTGTAGTGTAGATATTGCCGATAGAGAATTTATAGCCACCAAAAAACGCTGGATTTTCAAAGATAAATATTCTGTATCCAACTCTCTTTTTCTTTTCCATCGGCTTGATAAAGGAGCTATAATTATGTATGTGGACTGTATTGTCTCATTCTTGGGAAGTTTTTTTTTACATCGGTGGAAAAAACTGAGCATAGAACAATCAACTCCTTATGTTGTTTTTTGATAGATTTTATTTGAACAATACAGAACGACATTCTAGGAATGTCTCCTCGTAGAAAAAAAAAGAAAATCCACCTCTTTATAAATTCGCACATGTCATATGCGTAGGTGCATTTGAAAAATAAGCTTTTAGTTCGTTGCCAGAGGTTATAATGGCTTCATGCTTTCGCCAGCGCACTTTGAGCATAATCGTTTTATTTGTGGAACTTGCGTCATGTGAATACCTGGGTGCTAACACACTGAAAATTTTCCTTTGAATATTTTTCATGTAATTGTTCGCGCTTGAACTTTTTGTGAACTTCGTGCAGTAACTAAGCGCAGATTCACTGAGTTGAATTCCTGCACATTTTGCAAACCTGGGCAGGTGTATACCACAGTGATTACTTCTTATTCACTGTGTTGCTGCGATAAGTTCTGGATCATTAAGCGCTATATAGGCGTCTTGGCCTGCTTCACAAATTTCATGCAAAAAGGTTTCACCTTTTTTCGCTCCACGTTTTTTTTAAAAGAATATTATTGCATGCAAGACTGCCTCTGAAAATCTGTGTTTGTCTAACTTTTTTTTCTACTTTTTCATTCTTCCATCACCTTGTTCGTGTTCTCAAGCGAATTTGGTGTCTATGTGGGAAAGAATTGGGCAGCTGGATAGTTTTATGAATTGTGTATGTACATTTGCATTTTGAGAAAAGCCTTTCAGTTGTTTGCGTATCATATTCACCTTGAAAAATACAAAGATTGAGGAAGTATACGTTAAACACCCATCTTTACTTTTTCTGTGTTCTTTCGTCTTCGTAATCGTACGTCTCTGAAGCTGTGTAGATAGATTTGGTTTTTGCCTTAGATTCATCTTTTCGCTGGACAATTTTTTCGTATCTAGTTTACTACAAATTTTCTTACGTATTCTTCATGAATAGCATTTTTCAGAATCTCAGCGTGAGCACCAAGAGGAAACTAACCGAATTTTTCGAAGTTTGTGTCGGAACATGATTTTACTAGAGGATAATATGTCGTTTTTAGTTGATAATTGTTAAATTACTATGGTACAGCACTTTTGTATCCAAACAAAGGGCAAAGTAGTACGTACACTTTCATAAGTCATGAGATTTGAAGACGTTCTGGGTAATACATAGCTCTGAAAGATTGAGTTTTATGATACCCAATTAAACCCTCTAACAAATAGACAGATGATTGAAAATTCTCAGAATACTGACAACTAAACTTATGAGCAAGAAACGCTCATGAATAACAAGAAATTATGATAGATTTTTGTATATTTGGTTGAAAGACTAAGAAACTTCTTCTCGTTCCTGCCCCTACCTAGACGAATTGAAAAATTTACGAAACATCTTCGAAACTATCCATCAAGAAAGAAAGGTCTGCCAACCTTATCATCAGGAGCACTTACTGTTAGAGATGATTTTATTTTGAGATAAAAAAGTGTGTAGCTGTTAAAAATGTTGAATAGGTATTAGGTTTTTGGACTTGATTTCTTAATAATTTTATCATGTTTCTCACCATGTTGTTGAGATAAAAATCGATTAACTAATTATCTGCATATAGTCGAGCTTATGGTATTCGAAGAATAATGTGAAGGTGTATTGCTGGAAAACCGCATCGTCTATAGAACCCCTTTAAAGTAGTCACCAAGTAAACTCAGGTCTCAAATTGCTTTCATACTTCTTTTCTTTGATATTCTCCTTCCTTTCTAATCTTCTAATCCTCTTCATATTTGTTGAACTCTTATTATAGCCTAACAACACAAAAGTGAAAGCAGATTTCGACTTATCTCCACATTTTTTGCAATAGCTGATCAAATACACAGCTTTTTTCTAGAGCCAAATTTAGCTCACATGATTTGATAAATGGGTTGTTAAGAAGGATTTCACACCTAAGAAATGCTCCCCCATTAAAGTTCACTCGACTAAAATATCAATCCGAATTGTCTCTTTGCCCTGGCAGTCGCGCACGACAAATTGTACCACAAAACCTCTAACAACGGCTTTAGCTGAATCGGAAACGATTAACTTTTATAGAAATCTGGTATTGTTAAGCACAAAATGCCAAGGTCTCAGCCAGAGAGGTGCCGGGGCAAACTCGAGTTTGTTTTTCGTCTCCGTTCACCAAATTAACTTCTATTACCACAATGTTTTTGAATACTGCCAGCATGGGCCGGCGTATAAAATTGCTTTCGTACTCTCGTTCCTGATTTCATTCGTGTTTGCTTCCGTTATTCAATCGTTGCCCACGCTGAAGACGAATTATCGTAGTACTTTCCGCTTTTAGGTTATTAATGCTGTAATGTTGCTAGCATTATGCCAGATGGTACGAATGACCGAAAATTTCGCTGCCTCTATGGTACGACACACGCATCGGTAAGGAGTCCTTCGAAATTATTATTCATAGATTATTATTATTAGATTTATTATTCATATTATTCATATCAATAGTTGTAACATACGCTAAAAATGAATCTGTTCCCCCTACAGTTGTATCGGCGAATCCGGCCAAAATTGCTGGATATGCGGGATTTGCGGGATTTAGTTATAACTTCTTCTAAAACTTTATTTGAAATCTGCAAGAAGATTTGGCTTCAGCTTGATGGAACGAATCTTTTGGTGTACATTATGCCCATAGTCCATGGTGATACGGTAGACATTTCAAAATTTGTTCATTTGAGCAACAATACATGTTGATAATCTCATAACCCATGCCATTACAATACAATGCACCATAGAAAACAGGTATAATGTATACTAAAAGACTCGCCTCATCAACCTGAAGCCAAATCTTTTGCAGACTCGAAATAAAGTTGTTTTGGAAGAAGTTATGACTAAATCGCGTAAATTTGACCGAATTCCACCGATACAACTGTAGAATACATTATAGGAGAGCCGTAGTACAGCATATTCCAAAAATGTTTCTACCGTTTGATCTAAAATATCCTTCTTGTCCTGATGCCTTTCGCCATTCCTTAGGAACCATTATATAGAGCCCGCTGTGGCTTAGATTTTACAGTATGAGTTTACATTAGAAGGCTTTTAATTACTGCTAATTTACGATAAGATCTGTGGAGACTCTCTTATTGATAAACCTCGACTCAAACGATATCACAAAATTCTGAGGGTGAGCAAAGTCAAGCACTAATTTCAAAAATGAGCATTGCACCTTATCGTGGACCTTTGTTCGAAAGATGCGCATCTGAGTGTCGGGGAGAAGGTCAGGGAGTGCGATTTCTATAGAGCTCATGAACTTAACAGCCCAATTTAGAGCTATGCGAGTCTTTCGATAATACCAGACCATGTCCCTGGCTTACTAACTATTTGAGCTACCACTTGCTAAGTTGGAGGCTTTTAGCGAAAATTTGATAGGAATATTAACGAAAACGCCATTAGGTGAGGGTTTTTGACCTCCAACACTTATGTTCTGAATCTATATCAAAATGATAAGATCGAGTAAGCCAAGGGACTGTCATACATATCCTGTCAGAAGTTTGAATTCTTCTTAGAGCATCATAAAAAGCTAAAAACGCGCTAATCAATGCCCATCAGGCGATAAAAATCGTGTTTCCCATAAATTTCGCCCTAAAGTTTCCTAAAGACCTGATACCTAAAGTTTGGAGAGACACCAGAGCAAGATGGATACCTTATCGAACACTGAGAACATTTTTGGGACATCCTTTATTTCAAAACTTGAGGTAAAGCCGTTTTGTTTTTAGTTATACTTCCGCAACCGCAGTGAGATCTTCCAGCATTTCATCTATAGAAACGACCACAACAAAAAACATGTGTAGGAAACTCTCTGAAATTGCGAACGCTTCATTTAAAACAACATTCGTATTCCATTCAAAACCTTCTGAAACTGGGATTCATTTTCACACACCTTTTTGTATGTTGGTGAATCCACTCTAACTTTAGTAAAAATTGGCAACATTTTTTGCAAGCTAAAAAAATCCAAAAATCTGAGCTTTTGTCTACCCCTCAAGTTTCAGATATCAGCCGTTTTCATAGAAAGCTGGATTATGCATTCAGAAAACAAATATTAGTATTAACACACCATCGAAAAAAGTTCAATATTTTCTGCCTCTTTTGATGCTCAATGGCATCTGAAAACAACAACAAAAAATGCTTTTTTGTGACGCTCGATCACCCAAGAACACTCGCTTTCAAAAAGTGAACCGATCTTTTGCGAGTGTTAAAGTCATAACCTTTTGCTCAGATAAAGTATAATCACATCGGGAGAAATACGTAAGGGTCTAACTTTTTCCGTTTGATCAAATGTGTGTTTTATGGTTTCATGGTTGATTACATCTGTAAGCCATAAGCTACTCGTAAATGATAATGTACTCTGACTTGTCAAAAATAGATTATGTGTCTTTGGTCGGACTCTGAGTTCTGCCCTTTCGCTGCCTTTAGAGCTGCCTGTGTTCTTGCCATGCCAGCGCCGTGCTAGCGCCGTACCGGAAGCCGATCGATCAATATGAGGTGCGTGCACGTCACGGCACTGGCACGGCGCCAGCCCACTATTTCTCGACGCCTCCTTTGTAATGAAAACTTTCTAAGCAACAAATTCTATGTATCTGCTAAATATTATTATTTTTCAGCTCGTCACAAAATTCATTGTTGCGTACATTGCGATTGAATGCATTCTATTGATGCAACTGCCACTTCCACCATATACGTTTATCATCTCTCTATTCGGGTTCGCTATCTGTACATGCACTGTGATTGCGATAATTATCAGAAGTTCACGCCTATTGATGCCTTTGTACTTTTTTGTTGTGAGTTTTTTTCATAGTTTGCAAAATTTCAGCAAAAAACCTCGTTATCTTGTTCGTTTCATAAGTATTTTTCAGGTCGGTTCCATATTTTTCTTGTTTTTTCTCGGTGGTTATTATTTCTATGTGAATATTTTTCATAAGGATATTGTTATAGGTGAGTTTGACTATACTCCAGAATATATGGTCGAGTTCTGTAATTTAATGTTGCACGTATACACGTATCGCACACTATGCGCGCTACTTGACGACTTGACGACGGGGGAGGGTTGAAGGTTGAAACTTCCTCATTTTCAATGATTTATCCTCTTTCCTTGCCTCTTTTGTTTTAATTTATATGTACTGGTTAGTAGTACACACTACTAAAGGTTTTTACGGAAAACGTATCACTGAGAAGTTACGCGCAAATATGTCGTCGATTGCCGCGTGTAGTATGCAGATTCACATATCAACTTGAAAATGACTCGAGTATGGACTTTCGCCATTGGTTTTCTGCGAAGTAAGCCTCAAATAATCAACTACCTCTTTCAGCAGCATTTGGCGAAAAATTCGATGAATATTCATGGATTGCTCACTTATTGGATGTGTTACTGTTGATGTTACATTATTGGCAGCTTGGTGTCATTTCAAAATGTCGACGTTTTTATCAATATATACGTGTAGAAGACAAACGTAAGCAAAATTTCTTTTAATAATTTGAAAAAATTGAAAAGAGAATTTCTTTTTAGAGCCACTGGAACTCCAATTACGAAGTGAAACTAAGGAGGAGTTTGCCTGATACAAACTATAAAATAAAGATTTGCGCCAGTTCTTATTCCCAAGTATAGATGCATGGTGGACAGTGGCGTATCCAGGATTTCCGTCCGGGGAGGGGAGGGGAGGGGGAACGCGCCCGCCTCCCAAAAATTTTTTTTGAGGAGCTAAATTGGATGTTTGAAGAATTCAAAAAATTGGTTTATTTACAAGTATAAACAAGTCACTGCACATTCTTATAACCAATGCAAATTTGAAAAATATCGCGACCCATTCTCTGGCTTCCCTCCTCCCCTCCTCGGTACGCCAGTGATGGTGAGCCGAATGGTTTACAAAAGGCAGAATTAGAGAAGATGAACAGCAAAATGAAAGGAGGGAAATGTGCACGAGAGTTAGCCTCAAAACCAACTTGACCTTTTTAAGATAATGAGAAAGAGAACTTAATGACTTGTCTGATTGAAAAAATTACTAAACTTTCGCCAAGCGCGGACGATTGAGGCAATTGGTCTCGAGTACGGTACTGGGCGTGAGCTTGCAATCATATCTCTCGGCCATGAATGAAATTTTATGAAACGCTTCATAAGCAATAGCTTACCTATAGAGTTTAAACTACAGATACTCAAATCTGTAAGGCTCTCTCTTCTCAAAAGATCACGCCGGGTAAAATATAAGAAGTTGTGGTGCCAACAAGATATCATGATTGCGCGAGGATTGACATAACGAATCTGGGTCAGAAGGCCCAAAGGCCGCTATGTTTACGCAAATCGTATGAAGGCTAGAAAGCACATATGACTGAGGGAGTTTTGAGCTTACGTTCTATCATATTCTCCAGCATCACAGGGAATATTCCCAAAATCGATGATAGTGAGTGAAGACATTTTAGAGCGGTTTTCGTGAGTAATTGGATTTGCTTTCTCTCCAGTTTGAAAGTATAAGAAGCTCAAAAACTGAAGCAAGGTAAAACGTTTAGATTAGCTAGTTAATTTTCGTGTTTCTGGAAGACATCTTTGAAAAAATATGCGTATAATCTCGGCAACTGTGTTAGTGCCGAAGGTTTTCGCTTAACAAGGAAAGTTCCCAAAAAAAGAATTCGCAATAGTTTTTGTATCGACCCCTTGAAAAACTCGCGATGGAGCGAGTATTACGGGTAGCAGAAAACGCCATGCTGGACTATTCATATAATGTGATACAATGTGCTGGGAAACGCGTGCTCTGCAGAGCGGCTTTGTCATAAGTCGTGAAGGAAGGCACGAGGACACGCTTATGAATTTTGTGCAAACAGCACTACTTCTATTTTATTGTCGCATCTTTGCGTAAAATAACTAGAAAAATGGTAAGCAATGCAATAAAAAGTGATAAAAAGTTTGTACCAGATCATCTTTCACAGAAGTTGAGCGTCACGGAGAGTTCGCAAAACTTGGTTCGCATTCAGATTCTCTAGAGTTCGTGGATTTGTTTGTAGTGCACCGACATTAGCCGAGAAGTAAAAAAAATATATATTTATGCGCGCAAATACCTGATTGATTGTGTTAAGGTTATATGCTTTGTTTCAAGATTAAGCCATGTATAGGCGATTCGTAGCACGCAAAGACTGCGGACTTATCGACGTCTCTCTGATCTAACGCTCTTTCATTTCTCGTACCATCTGCTGTCTCTCTCTTGCACGAACTGTCGCCGGACGCAATGGCGCCCAGTCTTTGCGTGTCACGAATCGTGTATATGTCGAGTTCATAGGAAAAAATTTGCAATTGTGAATTGACAGCTACTTCGGCTTCCTTTCCATAGCAAGTCTCAGAGAGTTATCCTGCTTGAAAAAGCCGTATTCTAGGAAATCAACGACCAGTGAGCCTTCTGCCTAGAGATTCCCCCTTCCTCTTCGCCCAGCGTCCTCTCGTTTGATATGAAGCACTCAAATTTTGTCAATATGTAGGTTATGACGTAGGCAACAAGCATGGCTGCTGTTCCGCCAAATTCTGGCGTCACAGTGAGGATTACGGTAGGTGTATGGTAAGAGGGGGAGAAGTATAAATCGCTACGGATTTGGCTGAAACTTGACTTAGGGGGATTATCCGACATGCTAATCACGAATAACATATTGAATTACATGGTGTGGGCTTTTTTGTAAGATTACTGTAGCTTTAAGTTATGGAGTCTCACCCTAAACAATAAAAAAGACGTTAAATTTACAAACGAATATGATACTTGTGTTTAGCAGGTGGAATAACCTCAATATGTGAAGTCTCTGCGGATTTTGACGTTCCCACTCATTAGTCATCAATGGTTGTCCTCAGTAGCCTTGCGTATTTCAACTTCTTGAGGGCGCTAGATCTCGACTCGTTTTTTAAATTTACTGGTTTCCTACTGTGCCAAAAGATTCAGCATCTAGCAATAATTCACATACAGTTTCGGATCATTATGCATGATTTGGCCCGCGAACGGCTTTTTGCTCATAAACTCATAAATCCTCAAAATTTACTATTCTCTGAAAAATACTTGTAATTTCATTCTGTTTCCATCTACATGTAGCCAAAGTTTGATTGCGCCACGTTCGAAGAGAGTAAAGTTATAAATGCAGTTGCAAAACTTAGTTCCCGGCCTAATAACTAAATAAATAAATAACGCCAAGAATGCTTAGTGGAATAGATCATTGATTTAGATTGCACTCAAAGATTTAACTCACGATGGTCATTATCTTTATAGCGACTATTAAGCCGTAATAATTTCAATAACTGTTTCAGTTTGAGTTTTTTTTCATCTGCAGAAAGGTTTCATCTTCCCAAAGTCACCGTAAATGGATGAACTCCTGATTTGAGTGGCTGTTTACGATTCATTCGTAATGGTCACGATGGCGGCGTGGTACGTTTCAAGGTCATAATTAGCGAGCAAAAGGAAGGCAACGCATATGGATAGAAGAAGCAGTGCGAATCTCTGCGATACAGAGATGCAGCACTATTGACTTACAATAAGCCGCCTAATCTATAGTTCTGTCACAAAAATACACTGGAGAAAGTTTCATATTACTTGATGGACCTCTCAACAACAAAGTTTCATTTCTATTCAAGATTCATTCGCTTTCATCAAATCAATGTTGCGTGTCCAGCTTATTTTGAAAACAAAAAAATTTTGATACTTACACGTACACGTTACACACGTATTCTAGAAAAAATCAGGCTGAGGCTTTCCAAAGCGAAGCGAATGCAGTGTTGGTCGTCCAATTCCAAGTTAAATGGAGTGCAGCTTGTTGCTGAGTTATGAGAAATAAGAGAATACGAGGGTGTCTGCGCGCTGCTCGAGAGAGCAATAAAGTAGAGCAGGGAAGTTCAAAAAACTCTTGCAAGTTTGCATACACTAAACTTCTACTGAAGACACAAGACTTTAGTAGATGAGACAACTAAGCTAACAACACCAACATGCTTGACTAAAAGCCTTGAGATGTTTCATCACATATAACAGCGCGACATGTTGAAGTTACCGGATTTGAATGCATACTGCATGTAATCAGATAAGACCAAACTTGCAGCAGCAATTCATCGAAATCACAGCCGCACTTCACTTCGCCGCTGCATTGCTGCGGTAGGTGCAGTGAATGCGGCAGTATAGAACAACTGATGGGCTTTAGAGACACTCTCACTCAAAACACTGTCAATGTTGAAAACAACACGAAAGATAATGAAGGGATCCTCAATCGAAGGTAATAATCTGATTCCTTTCGCGACGACCGCTTGCTCACTCTGGTGCTCAAGGAAGTGGCGCGCGAATTGGGTCATACCAGCAGCTTAAGCGTTGATGAAGGTACTTTTTATATAAAAAGCTTCAAGCTCATATGCAGCTTACTTTGATTTCCCAGCAACTTTTGAACTACTACAAAATTTAACATGTAACAGAAGTCTGTGGGCTTGAGTGTGGGCGTAGCAAAGATTTGTGTAGAGGAGCAGCAGCTTACTGCAAGGATGATAGGCAATGTCACTAATACAGTAAACATATGTATTGCTTTGGAGGGACCATGCTGTACCATTACTTTGTAGGTAACCTAAATGCTCACTTCTGGTAAAAAACAGTATCAAGCATGAAGATTGCCTGCATGAAAGTAAGTGCCGCCAGAGAGAGTATCAAGCGCAGTGAATGTGACCTGGCGGCTATGTTGTCAGTGAACAGTAATCTTTATTATCGAACAGCTAACAGATACTGAATATAAAATACGCGATGATTCTGCAATAAAAAGGTTGTGGATTACGTAAATAATCTACTTCATTCGCCCTAGTTGTCGTTGACAAGAAAAAGAAGCAGGAATCCCATTACTTTCGACTCACATCTTGAGCATCAAAAGCGAAAACTTTTGCAACGGCAGAAATAAACTGTTGATGTTTTCATAAAACCGGTAAAAGAATGGGGCCGTAACCATAAGACATCAAGTTTTGCAGGTTTCTTAATGATCTCAATGATTGATTGGTAGAATGGTGTTTTGTCATCTAATGTGAAGTCACAAATAGGAAGTTCATATTTGCAAATTATGAAGTCTAAGTTTTTTTTAAATATTGGGTCATCCCAAAGGTTTCGTTTTTTACACACCTCTCAATGAGCGAAAAAATATTTACAAACGATGTTGGCGCATTTAACACGGTTTTTATGCTCTTGAATGGTTACATTCATTGGGTCTCAACCACAATTCTCGTAAATTGGCCACAAAACACAACCCATGGTTTTCGCCGTGGTCAAAAACTGCCTGTTTTCTAATCCATATTGACCTTTCGAAGAAGTCTCATTAACGGTAGAGAGCACAAACGTCTTGGATAGAAGCAATTTTTTCTCCTTTCCATAACTCGCAATAACCCAGACACCGCATCAAAAAGAATTACATCAGTAAATCTAAATAAGTAGGATGGTAAAAAAAAATTCCAAAAGTGAACAGGTTTAACACTGATCTTACAAAGTAAACAAGCGTTTACGAATTCGAAGTATCAAGTCACGAATGTCCGGCTGCAGCTTGACGCTCGTTCGGGAACGCAAATTATTTGATTTCATCACGAAATCCAAGCTACTCGCTGGTTGTTGTTCTGTGAGATTTGTGTTGACTAGATATGGAATTTGATGGAAAAAAACTATTGGGCTATCATACAGCAAACGAAAAGAATAATGGTTTCTATCCTGTAGGGCTTGCCCTATCCAAACGCTACTTTTTTTGAGAGCTCGCTGGATAGGATGCAATATAAATGCAAGTATCTGAAAAAGCTGAGAAACTGCATCAAATGCTTCCATTGCTTTCACGAATCTTTGGTCGGAACATGGTACATGTTTGAAACGCAAAATTATTTTCGGAATGACCTAGTAATCACAGCTAGTTGGCAGCAGTCTAGCATCTCCAGTCTTCCCGGTTCTACTGTATTGCTAATTATATGCTGCATACCCCTCTCCTGTTTCCTTCATTCAGCTTTTCCTTCAAAATTTGCCTTTTGTGGATCCCGCCACCAACTTTTTCCTTTTATAATTTTGCTAGTGACTGCGAGCGCTACTGTGATGGCATGGGCTACCGCGATATTCTTTTCGTGATGCCGCATTTTTTTTATAGAGAAAATCAAAGGAGTTACAGCCATTGCTTACATGAAACCGTGGAAAGGAATTGTTGATCTTGGATGAAGATTTTTGTTTTAAGGTGCCAAAAAATGGACGGAAGGACTAAGGGAATAGCTTAAGAAAGCAACCCACTTCGTGAAGGTCGAAAACATATGTGTGCGAAGTTTCAGAGGACTTGATCGTACAGCGGAGTGTATGACAAACTATCGTATATTCATACATGTATAGTATGGTGTGGCTTTTGAAAATGATTCTCCTCCTTCAAAGTGGTTTGATCGAATGTTGATGCACTTTTGAGCAGTATATATATCATACATGCTATGAAAATATAATCCGTTTTGTTTGTAGACGAGCAACGAAAATAGAAGTTTTATGCGAATTGATAAAAAGAAAGCAATTTTTGACAAGCGGATGACGAGAAATGCTAAAAAAGAAGGTTTGCTTAGAAGAAAAAAAAAACAGCACTTCACATCACATTTTATTACATTCCTGGCAAACCAGCATTTTTTTGACTTTCTCAGGCTTGCAAACGTATTCAACGCTTGAACATTGACATTACAGCTTTAATAAAAGATGGGTAAACACTGCCAGGGAGAACCTTATCTTACCTTGATAAGGTCAGGCAATTTCGTGTGTGTCAACTCTCAAAGACACATGCAAACTGCCACTTCTCACTTGAGTGTTTCTTTGTTATCTACTTTCTTTTCCAGTAGTTCTTCTGCCATTCCGGTTTTTTATGGATACTTGCAGAGTGCTCACTAGTGCTACTAGCAAATTGAACAACACAGTCACAAATTTCGATACAAACATTTTCATATTGTTATGATTGGAAAGCACTATGAGAAACTTATGAGGCGACCATTTCGCTTATATCTAGGCCTTGACTTTGTATATTGGTATAACATTTTATGAGTTAGAATTGTTTCAAATTGGACGGTACTTGTCGATAGTTCGTATAATTTTCTTTGCATCGCCGTTAGCATTTGAATGAATAGGAATGACTAATAGATTATTTTGTCTTTGCCTCTGCGGTATTTCTTCTCCCGTTCGAGAAGAGATGCCTGACATTCAAGAGCAGTTGCCATTCAGCTTCATCCAAAGTTCCCTTTCTTAGTTTCCGATTGTGAATCCGCCCATAAGCTAGCCTATAGATATAAATATTGTTGGGCTATGCATGCTAAGGTCTTTTTACGAAGAAACCTATTGATGTTGGGGCAAGAAAACTTATTTTTGTATGCGCTGCTTCTGACTGAATGTGCGTTTTTCTGGAAGGAGAATCCTTCCTCTATTGTCTTGTCCACCTCTTCATGAAATTCGTTTTCCGATTTCAAAAAAGGAATGTATGTTTGCTGGCTTATCTGTTAACCGTTTCAATCATTTCTGGGAGAAGAGCTATGCTCCAACTACAGAAGAAGCTTTAGATCCCCAGCTTTACAAATTTCTACCCCTCTTTATTTTTCGCCTGACGTTGCTTATCAATCAAACAGAATTAGAAGTCACTTATATGTACGTAACAAGATATTTGATAAGCCACTGGACCAGCGTTTCGAAACTAGAGTGAACAATTAGACTAAGCATGCATCTCAAAGAACATAAGCTGGTTTGTGCCAGACGGCAAAGTGCGCAGATCTGTTGGATCTTGTACCAAAGATTTTTCTTGTTGCAAAAGTCGAAGTTTCTCAATCTTTTACGCTGTCAGAAGGCTGAACTATGTGGCAGATTTCATTCCATTCTGTAGCTCACTCTATGATCTAAATTGTTGTTTTTCTTATGGTCTTTCTGGGTGTAGCCGTGATTAAAAGCTGTGAGACAGATCTTCTTCGACTTCTTGTTTTTACAAAGATGGGCCGAATCCAAGGAGTAGTTCTGATAACGGGCGCAAATCGTGGGATCGGATTGGAAATGACTCGATCCTTATTGGCTATGTCTGATGTATGTAGAGTATACGCTGGCTGCCGTGACAGGGAGAAAGCTGAAGTAAGTTGAACTCAAAATAATTCTACTCTTTTGAATAATTTTTTGTCAGAAACTTCGCAACTTGCAAGATCCTAAAAAGAAGCTTCGTGTTGTGGAACTGGATGTTTCGAAAGGTTTGTCTGTGTATTACACTAGACTACCCTAATGCGGCTTTCTTTTTCTTTTTTTCGAAGACAATTTCTTAAGTTCTTTGTAAATACTTGTTATGAAACTTTTTAGACTGGAGCATAAAAAACGCATTAGAGGCTGTTTCTAAAGAAAGTGGACACATCAATGTGTTGATAAACAATGCAGCTGTACTTGAAAAGGTTAAAGTTCCATCATTCTTATTCTTCCATGTCCACCTTTGATTTTCATGTCAGAAAGTGTGGATTACTGAAAACTTATATTGGGGAAAAATTGGAGTCTTGAGATTTTTGCAAAGATTAAAGCAAGAAACTATAACCTTATAGGATCACAAAGGAGGAATCCCAGATGGCGACCGAGGAGCTTGGCTACGACATTTTGACATCAACATTGTGTCTTATGCAATGATGATTCAAGTATGGAACACAAACATTCATTTGTCAACGCAGGGTTTTGTTGTAGGAGTGTCTTCCATTACTGCGAGTTTCAATATCACAACAAAAGCCAGCAACTATAATCAATATATCTGGTAGAAAAGGATCTATCGAACTATGCACGGGCACAGAGGAGGTCTATGGTAATTATGCATACATGTGCAGCAAGGTAGGATGAATGAGCTACGTTACGCTTCTTTTATTTTTCTTTTGCTTAGGCCGCTGTAAATCAACTCACCCGTGTACTTTCCGTGGAATATCCGTCCATGCTTGTTGTTTCGATGTGTCCTGGATGGAATCGAACAGATATGGGTGGACCAAAAGTAAGCTTTTCAATTATTTTTACAGTTAACCAAGTGATTTCTTTTAATACATAGAGAGCATCCTACTGACCAAACTTACAGGGGATGAAAGATCCGTCTGAAACGGCGCCAGAGCTTCTGAATACAGTGAACGCTATGGTTACCTCTAAACATTCCGGAAAATTTTGGGACCGAAAAGGGAGACCCATCCCCTACTAAGACGCTTTCTTCTGTATACACAAAACATAAAACCAACTATGTTTATGATACTGTAATAGTGAGTGTTTTGTATATGTTGTACCTAATGTACTATTCATTGAATATAGTTACTGAATAGCTTTACCTCTTGTGAACTTGACATCAGTGACTAAGTGGGTCACGCATAAGTGTGTAGTGAACGTCATCTCGCAGGTTATAAGAACGTAGTTTATTAGTGAATATCCTCAGAGGTTTGTTTCAACTTGCTTGTAATATACCAAAGTTGCTAAAACTCAAAGTTTCATAAAACTTTTCACTTCCAAATTTTGTGACAGTATGCGAAAATTTACTAAAAACTCGATCTTCACATTGAAATTCCTACAAGAAGCCAATAACGGACGACAACTAAACGGCACTACATTATTAAAACAAATTTCTTGAGGAGAGGGAGTTTATCAAGCTTGTGTGTTCTATTTCTACCGCGTACTCCCTATCTCTGTGTCCAAAATCACAGGAGACCTGTGTGTCACCTCTATTCGCAGTCTCGCGTCATACTGTCTAGATGTCTTCCTCCTGCGCGCGCACTGAAGCATCTGTGACTCACAAAAAACCTTCAAAAACTTTCATTTCAGAGGATTATCTGATATACGACCTCATTATCACCACCCAAAAACTTCCCGGAAAAGAGAAGGAAAGAAAGGAAGGCTGTCCCTGAAGAATGCTTTTTGTTGTGAACACAAAATTGACCACATGTTCATAAAACTGGTTAGGTGTTTGCATAGTTGTTGCACGGGAAGATGCTGTACTCCTCGAAGAGATAGCATTCCTTCGATTGCTATGCATCAAACATGTGCAGAGTATTGTCGCCTATCCGGCGATCGCCAGCCGCTAATATGGGCAACTGTACATTAAATAACTATTGATATGTCTAGGTTTCTTTCCAGAATTCTACATGCCTAATCGATACGCACCAAAAGTATACTCGTCGAAACTAGCGATGGTCAGTTTGTTTTTGCTCTTTTTTTTTGGTAAGTTATTCTTGTTAATTATAAAAGGAGTCAGTCACAAGATTTCTCACTCGAGAACCACTTATGCAGGCAGTGGTGAGTACGCTGAAGTTTATCAAGTTGCTGCAGGTTCTGTTTTGAATAATCCATGTTAGGTTTTGAAATCAATGCGGAATTTGATTTTACTTTCCCATTTCATCATGATTCAGAGTGTAGAAACTCAAAAAATTTTGCAAGTACAAAGAGGAAACATCCCTTTTCCTTGCATAATTTTGTTTCACGTTTCCTGCTTGAAACAGTGAATACGCACGACAACTGTTTCCAAAATATTTCTTGCTACCACGCAACAATAGTTCTGTAATTTTTATTTGCAATCTTAAAAAAGTTACCTTCATTAGCAAATGAGAGCAGTCATTACGATCGAGACTACAGAATAAAAAAACAAGCAACAAAACAAAAAAGCTTCCTTTGCACAACAGCAATATAAGTCCGCATATTAGGTCATTCCGAAGATGCTTTCTTTTTCTTTCAGCAAGCGTCACATTCAACAGTGCGAGGATCTCGGCTATAATGTGATTGACAGCATATCATCTTCCTACAGATGCTAATAGCTTCATCGCAAATCAACGAATCAATGTGTTGTCATAAGATCACCAAACTTCGCAATTCATGGTTTTTGCCATGGCCATGTTTTGAAAGGAATCCAAAGTTTCAAAATACCCACGCGAAAGCGTCTATTATGCCACAGCTTATTACAACTTGCACCTATGTACACTATTTTCAAGATAACTTCTTCAAAAGTCACCATTTTGGAAGTTGCAAATTACACAAACGCTCCAACCAATAAAAAATCTTCAGAATTTGAATCTTTTAAAACTCGGTTATGATGATACAACAGTTTCACAATACAGTTGAACGTTTACCGCTATATCAATTTTCGGGTGCGTGACTGCAGTCGCATGCCCGTGCCCCGCGTTCGAGAATGGCTGCTACGTCGAGCTGCAGCCTATATGGCCCCTTGTTGCAAATGGAAAGGCTGGACGAAAGGTAGATGGTACGAGCTGCCTACAACTGAGTCAGGATATGGAGGCTTGGGAACCTTAGATGCCCACATTAACTGTGACTATCTACCAAGCATTCTGTTTGAGACAGAACAGGTTGAGCGTACGGTAACTTGGTACCGACTATTGAGTGTGCTTTTGCTAGATACGTTCAGAACGGATTAACACTCCTCCTTCTTCGCTTTTGATCAGCTTCTTCCTTTCCTTTATTATGGTTAAACCTCATCATTACCACGAAAACTGTCTGGTTATGAAGCAGTTCTTTTTCGCTCGGAAAGACAACCGATATGGCGACTGCTTTATACGGACGCAGGCCCGCCAACAACGAAAAAAGCTTGGAATGAGTCTCCAACTCGGAGTCTTTTTCTTTCGCATCCCGTCTTGATGCTTCTTAGGCCACACCCATTTTGAAATTTTCACAAAAGTTTTTACTTCGAAGGCTAAGGCTATCGGCTCCTTTGTGAAAAAATAACTTGTTTGGAAAGCAGTTGGATCACCTACCTCTCGTGATGTTTACTGAGTCAGTAATCACGGAATGTCATCTCTTGCATTGCCTTTCGATTTGTTCGGCACTAATGCGGGACTTGCACAAACTTTGAAACTCATCGGCGGACAGTTTAAGGGACACTGATGACAACTGTGTTAACGAGATTTTTGTGGGATAAATATGAAGGCAGTTGTGACAATGCGGCCTTCCGACGCAAACACGAGTATTGTGCCCTGCGGCACAGAAAAAAATTAACTTTTTCAGATTTTAAATATACTGTCGGATAAAGCCGATTAGTGCTGAGCCCAAATATAACAAAAATCAAAAAGAGTAGTTTGTAGGAAGTTATTCAAATGTGGCATTTCCTATGCTATGTCGGTTTGCGCCGTTTAGCACAGAAAAATTGTAAATTTTTCAATTTTCAAGCATACTGTAGCGGCTCGGTGAGCCCTAAGGCTGCGTTCATACTGATTACAAAATCCGGGAACACTTCCAGCACAGTGCTCGAACTAATCGTTGTGCTGAGACTGTTCCCGGACTTCGGAATCAGTATGAACGCAGCCTAAGCACCTAGATTTACCCGAATACCTATGCGCTCGCCCACTTTTACATACGACGCAACTTAGCCTACCACTTTATCCTAGCGCGTAAAGCACAACGTTAAATTACTAGTAGTTTATCTTTATGACACCAAAAGAAACAAAGTACTATGTCAAAATGCTAAACTAACACTTAAACAAGAAAAACCTCAACATGGGACAGGGTGCCCGGTCCCGTGCTACCGATGGGCGCGTACATGACATCTAAACATAACGTAATGCTTCCGAGGCTTCACCTATACAGATCCGTCCCTCGTCGCCGGATATAAGCGCTACACCTTTCCGCTCCCAAAATTCATAAGACCTTAACTCGTCCAAAACAATCCATCTATCTTCAACTCCAAACTAGTATGAATTCCGAACCGCTCGACTGCCAGGCACGAGCATAATAGAAAACATGAGAAAAGAATATCTATCAAAAAGCAAGGCAAAGACGCTGCAATGAGGCGCCGCCGCTATATATAGCCTTTTGGCTGGCAACGCGCCAAGGCAAGGAGAGGTCCGGAGGCGATTGCGACAAGCTGGATAAAGTACCGTAATCGTCGCCAAATAGCGCGGTAGCACCAGTGCTCCTGGCCTCCTACTTTTAGGAATGCTAGCATCGCGGAGCCGTGACACTCCTCCCAAAAGCAATGGACTTGGGCGTTGGAGAGATGGTTACGTGATAGCACCAGGAATCTGCGGTCAATGCCTTTAGGCCCCGGGCAGACTTCACGCGATTTGATCGTCGCGACTGAATCGCGACGAGACAACTGTTACAACATCATTCCATGCCGATCAACTTGCATTCGATTGTGATACTTTTCCAGACCGAAATTTTTGAATGTGAAATGAAAATGAATGGAAATCTTGGCGATTAGATCGCGACGATTAAGTCGCGTGAAGTCTGACCGGGGCCTTAGCTGAAATTTTATATGATAGAATGGAAAAGAAATAAAGAAAGTCTATTGGTATCACAGTAAGAGCGCGAGGAAAGTAAGTGAGTTGGAAAGGACCTGTCCCGTGTCGTGAACTAACATTAGATAAGTTGGTCAATGGGTTAACGAATAGATACATTCGCAAACTTCAAACAAATAATTTGATCACATTGCAGTTAGTAAATGATCCAAGAAGACAGTAACAACAACAAATTAATACCAAATTTATACACTTTGTATAATAAACAACAACTAGAAAACAATGATTATGATAAAGAGATCTTAGAAAGGTACAACAGCATTTTGTTATTGTACCCATAGACAAAGCAAACTCCAACTTTAATTTCATTTGTGAGAAAATTCATCTGAGATTGTTAAAAAAGGAAATGGAACAGTTTAACAAAGAGAAGTACTTACATCACTACTACACTGCAAGAATATTCGGATGTTCGTACAAAACAAAAAAGGGTACTCAATGGAATGAATGTCAGATTTAGTTCCTTGTTCAACATTATCCCTAGAATATACGGCATCCCTAAAATGCACAGGAGCCTCATAAAATTTAGATTCATTACAAGGGCTGGAAAAAATGTTTAAGCCACTTACCAGTGCAATACTATTGATACAAAACACATCTCAAAAACACTTCACAAATTGCTCCAACGTTATTTGTAAGAGAACAAAACTCAAACATCTATGGTCTATGGAAAACAGCAATCATGTTATAAGAAATTTATGTGCAGCAAAGGGTAATTTACGTATATTCAGCGGATTTCTCTAGCCTATTCCCAAGCTTACCTCACCAAATGGTTAGATCCAATCTCAGAAGATTCGTAAGCCTATGTATGCGGGGTTATAGATACATCAAAATCTACAGGGGAGAAAGTCTTTAAACGCGGTACTTTTAACCTAATGATGAAGCCAGGCAAGATAATTATTAGGTTGTTGCAAAAATAATGTCGTTTTTCTAAGCCTATATTCCAAACAACTTTTTTTCCAACAAACTTTCTTTTACTTTATAGAATCTGCATATCATTAGAAAGCTCTCATCACGCACTTTGTAACGGTGGTAGAATAAAGTTGCTATCCTCATCTGTGAGAATTTCACCAGCATTTTGCGCATCCGCATTCAAAATCAAAATTTCGCTGCTTCAAATCGTTGGCCACAACTCAGGCGCAAATGAACGGATTCTTTTGAAAACGTAGCTACTGGATTGGTTGAAGATTGTTTACCTAAGCATGTTTGAGTAAATTTTTCCAACCTGTGCCGAGATGGGTCTTGCTGCTGGCATTCTACGGGTCCAAAACTTCTCATAATTTGGGCAGTCGCCGAAGCTTCGCTCATTTCTGTATGCTTGAGGTTAGGATATCTTTCTTACAATTTTATGCTTGAGGTCAGGATATCTTTCTTACAATTTTTGCAAAAACACTTAGCCATTCAATGCGCGAAGAATTCCGAATTTCCATAATTTGGCACTCACAAACTCACGCCAAATAGGCTAAAAAAGGTGAATATTTTTTGAACATCCTTTTTTGGAGTTTTTTTTATACACGCGTAAACTCATGGCCTGCGGCTTCAAAATAAGCTGATTGCCAGCCATACGAACAAAACTTGAAGGAAGTCGTAAGCTCTTAAAGACGAGATTTTTATAAGAATAAGTTTCAGTTTTCTGTCACATGGTTTTCTTCCCACTTGCGATATCAGTACGCGCAGATGCGCGCTAAATTACGAGAGATTTGCTGCTTCTGAGGTTCTTAACCACATTGGAAAATATGATGACTGAACGAAGTTATAGCCCTCCAAAGTGAAAATTTGCAAAACGGACATTATTTTTGCAACAACCTAATACATGAAATCAATAGGTAATGTTTACTTAACTGTCTGCTACATAAAACTGGCTTTACAATTCAAAGATTCTTCCTTTGACGCGAGCACAAGCTCGGAAACGCTTAGAAACGCTGTCCATGGTAGCAAGGAGGTGCCCCACGTCGATTTCTTCCAACACCTTCTGAAGAGCAAGTCGCAGAGACTCCACTGTCTAGTGGGTAAGCGCAGGCTTTGGCCTAAAGAAATGACAAGACGCTATAGTCTAGGGGATTCAGAATGGCCGAAAACGGAGGCCATTCCGCAAGAGTAGTGAAGACCTTGAAGTTGCTTAGCCAAGTTTGAACAACCTTCGCTGTGTGCGCAGGTGCGGTACCTACTGGAAGCACCAACCTTCCCCTGAAAAATTTTGGTCTATGGCATCAGTTGCTTCTTCAGAATGCTATCCAACTACGTATCAGCGTCGACCTTGATGCCATGAGGCGCTAAGATTAGTGGCATCTTGCTGTCGGAAGCAATCATTACAGAAACCGGATGAAGCTTTCCTTCTGCGATCAATTTTTGCTATTCTGGGGGCGATTAGGTGATGATTCAGTGTTTGGCGATCAAAAAAACCTTCTTCACGGTGGAAATTTTGACGCCAGAAAAGAGTATGGTTAGGTGGCGTGCCTTGGAGAGACGTTCAAGCAGTCAATGGTATCTGTGCAGTCAGTTCAGCTTCGTGTCCTCCCAAAAAGCATGAAATTTTAGCATCCTGAAAGCTTCATCGCAAGGCCCTTTTTGACGATGTCGGAGACTGTCCTGCCAGAAATGGACAGCTCTGAAGCCAGCTCAATCGAGCTTCGCCGAGGATTGCGACGAAGTTGGCGAACAATTTTTAGAATTTCGTTACTGTCCGCAGTAGCCAATATACCACTCATGCAACAGTCCTGGGTGCTGTTCATATCCCGAAGACGACGCTAGATGGAAAAGAGCCTGATCTGTAAATTCTGGGAAGTCCGCGCGATTTGCTGGTCAGCCATCCTCTCCTCGTGCATCTTCTCCACCAACGCTCGCTCTATTCCTGAAGACATATCTCCGATAGGAAAAGCTAATAGTCCAGTTTTTTGAGGGCTAGAACACCAGAGTATAAAAAGCAAACATATATAGTTAGCATATAAATTTTTTTGGAAAAGCCGAACATACAAGGACATCAAAAACTGTTAAAGGACTTTCCCCCAAGCCTGTATAATAACAAGGTGACGATGCTAGTACTAGTGCAACACAGGGTGAATTTTATCAAGTGGAAGATATTTTTTTTATGGTGGACTCCTTATTGGAATCCAACTTCCTGTATTTTGGTGGTACAATCTATCAAGACATATATTAAAGCGCTAAGGTCTATTTGTGCGTGTGTGTGTTTGTCTGTCTGTCACGAAATTCATAAAAGGAGCTGCAGACAAGCTATCGAGTTACAATTTTGCATGACTTATCGCACCAGCATTCGGGTCCACCATGCACAAGAACGAGCCGGTTCAATAGACGGGTCGTTTAAATTTGGCGGTCAAGGTCCACGCTGCTGCACGCAAAACTGGTCGCTAATACAACTTTTTGCAAAATGAAATGCCTGACAAGTAAATCTGCGCCCTATTAATTCTAGCCCAAAATGTGCTCAAAAGTTTGTGAATACAGCGCCAAAAAGTGATGATTGCGTGGACAGCCGATTGGGCAAGGTTTTATTTTGAAATGAGAAGAGTTTTGCACGGAAATGTAACATTTGATTCAACTGGCTTGGCACCATTAGGGCGGGTTTTGTGATCTAATTGGGGCCGCTCACCTGCGTCTCTCTCGCGCGAGTGCTCTCTGACCTAGCCTTAATTAGGTCACGAAGCCCCGCCTTTGCCGATGCCAAGCCAGTTGAATCAAATGGTAGCTCACAGTGACTACTATCACATTCAGTAACTTATTCAAAAACGCATTCGTTCCTTTGCGAAAAAGTTTTTCTACTCAAAACTACCGATTTTACATAAAGACGCTTCAAGAATAAACAGTTGTTTACGATTCATTGGTGATGTTTAGAATCGTTTGGTGAGTTTTAAAGTCATTATTGTGCGATCAGAAAGGCATACGGATAGGAGAGCCAGTGCGAACCTCCGCGAAGCGGAAGTGACGCGCTGGTCAACAAATAAGAGGCATACTCCAGGGGTCTTCGTAGTCACCAAATTGCAGACCTTACATTAGCATACATGGAATATGATTTCATGAAAAGACTAAGCTACAACTATAAAGAATCGTGATAAATACATGTACAATTACACTTACAAATACATAGATGACCTACTTTATGTCTCTAGCTCAGCCGATGAGTTGATAACACCCTGTTAGAGATTTGCCACTTCTCTCTTGAGATAAAGCGCACAAATGCAAATGACAAATGGCAATGGCAAATTTTCCTGATCTTTCTATTGAAAATTATGACAGCAACGTTAAGTTTAACCTTTACAACAAGACAGACAGAGTTTCGAGGTCATTAGATACCCACAATGGCTTTCTAATATACCAAAATATACTTATTAGTAAAATTTTTCGGAAGTTCTTAGGATTTAGGAACGGTTCCCGCTAGAGTAAATTTAAAAATAGAATATTTGAACTCTAGCGAATTTCACTTATAAATGGATGGGATGGGAATAAATTTACTCTTGTTTAATACCATATACTTTATGATAGACCATTCATTTTACGTAAATAAAAAATTCCTACTGCTACATCCTTTGATGCACTGCCTACATGAGACTTGGTGGATGCCAGCGCGCGGCAGTGGTTGGGCGGGACATGCATTTGAATAGCCATAGCAGTCCCCAAAGCCATGAGGGCGACTGACACGGGTACACAGCATAGGCTTCCGGTGATAAACAGAGCTCAGAGAGGGAGATACAGTACTGGGAATTTCAAACATTATTGCTGAGTACGAACTCAACCTGCTTTCATAGTAATGCTTTTATAGTAATGCTTCCCTCCTAAACTCTGGTGGCAAACATTGATCTATTTAACTCCATTATTACAGAGGAGTCTCATTTTGTTAGCTTCGATTTACCTTCCACCTGCATTAAGAGTAGGGGAAAGCGTAAGGCGTTTTGGTAGAACATGTTATGTTTGACTTCCTCGTAAATATGCGTTATAAGACTCGTGACTATGAATTAACATCCGCCTTGAATTATCAATATACCATTTATGGTATCCTTACCTCTTTGGAACTCGTCGGACTTACACTCCTCCTGTACTTCTTATATTCTCCTCTTTTCACCTATTAAAACTCTTCTTATTTTTCTCTCGTTCCCCATAAATTCTACTCTCAGTTATCATTTTGGACCCTCCACGTTACAGCTTTCTTGGGAACTACTGATGATGGGCCGCCAACAAAGCTACACTACCGGTCTAGATCTTAGGCTCGAAACCGCTTGTTTGTGGAATTCGAATATACACTTTAACTTTTTGTTTTTCCCTGATCTCATAATTACTATATACACTCTTCTACTCTGCATATGCACAAGCTTTTTCTGTATACTCTTTTCAGATTCGGCGTCCATCTGTAGGTAGAAGTTCATGACGTTTACGTATCTGCAAAACAAAAGCAAAGTTTATGCGGTTTAAAATTTTACCTCAGAAGACTTTGCAATATCTGCTAGACCCCAGACGGATAAAGGGATGAGCAGAATTACAAATACTTTTGCTAAATGATTTAGCAGCCCTTGCTGTGAATAGTCTCAGCATGAATGAATGTGATGGAGCCTGCTGGAGCTCAATAAGTGAGACCACACTTTCCATGCTGGGTCCTCTATCCGGGAATGAAGGCCTTTATTGGGGCGAAAATTCTGTCAAGATCGAGGTTTCCACCCTTTTTCATGGAATTTGTGGTTGAAAACAAAACTTTCCGCTCCACAAGCTGGTCAGCCGCGGAGAAAGCTTGCAGGAGCTTAACAAGCGGGACCACAGTTTCCATGATCGTCTTCAGTGCAAGAGCGATGGCTTTTTTGGTGCGAAAATTCTGTCGAGATCGAAGCTTTTACCGTTTTTCATGGAAATTGTTGGAAAAAACAAACTTTTTGCTCCCCAAGCTGGTCAGCCGCCGAGGGAGCCTGCTGGAGCTCAATAAGTGAGACCACACTTTCCATGCTGGGTCCTCTATACTGGAACGAAGGCCTTTTTTGGGGAGAAATTCTCTCAAAAACGATGCATGCTGGGTCTTCTATCCGGGAACGACGGCCTTTATTGTGGCGACAATTCTGTCAAGATCGAGGTTTCCACTCTTTTTCATGGAATTTGTGGGGGAAAACAAAACTTTTCGCTCCACAAGCTGGTCAGCCGCCGAGGGAGCCTGCTGGAGCTCAATAAGTGAGACCACACTTTCCATGCTGGGTCCTCTATCCGGGAATGAAGGCCTTTATTGGGGCGAAAATTCTGTCAAGATCGAGGCTTCCACCCTTTTTCATGGAATTTGTGGTTGAAAACAAAACTTTCCGCTCCACAAGCTGGTCAGCCGCGGAGAAAGCTTGCACGAGCTTAACAAGCGGGACCACAGTTTCCATGATCGTCTTCGGTGCAAGAGCGATGGCTTTTTTGGTGCGAAAATTCTGTCGAGATCGAGGCTTTCACCGTTTTTCATGGAAATTGTTGGGAAAAACAAACCTTTTGCTCCCCAAGCTGGTCAGCCGCCGAGGGAGCCTGCTGGAGCTCAATAAGTGAGACCACACTTTCCATGCTGGGTCCTCTATACTGGAACGAAGGCCTTTTTTGGGGAGAAATTCTCTCAAAAACGATGCATGCTGGGTCTTCTATCCGGGAACGACGGCCTTTATTGTGGCGAAAATTCTGTCAAGATCGAGGTTTCCACTCTTATTTTTGGAATTTGTGGGGGAAAACAAAACTTTTCGCTCTACAAGCTGGTCAGCCGCCGAGGGAGCCTGCTGGAGCTCAATAAGCGAGACCACACTTTCCATGCTGGGTCTTCTATACGGGAACGAAGGCCTTTTTTGGGGCGAAAATTCTGTCGAAAACGATGCATGCTGGGTCTTCTGTCCGGGAACGAAGGCCTTTATTGGGGCGAAAATTCTGTCAAGATCGAGGCTTCCACCCTTTTTCATGGAATTTGTGGTTGAAAACAAAACTTTCCGCTCCACAAGCTGGTCAGCCGCGGAGAAAGCTTGCAGGAGCTTAACAAGCGGGACCACAGTTTCCATGATCGTCTTCAGTGCAAGAGCGATGGCTTTTTTGGTGCGAAAATTCTGTCGAGATCGAAGCTTTTACCGTTTTTCATGGAAATTGTTGGGAAAAACAAACTTTTTGCTCCCCATACTGCTCTTGCACGTCGAAGAATAATTGCGTATCATGACAGCTTATAGGCCCCCTCTTGCCAAAATTAAACCCTTTTTAATGACTGTTTATTGCGTTCAACTTAGCTCACAGGATCTCAAAAAAAATCACTTTATAGAGCTTAGAGGCATGATTTTGATTGCTCATCCTTCCGGAGGCAACCTCCGAAGTCGCGAGCATTCTTTCCTGCGTCTTTTATTTCGAGCGATTTTTGAGGAAAAATTTAGAAATGTTTCTGAAAAAATTTAGAATGATACTTAATTCTCATTTACTAAGATGTGCACATTCACTCATCGACTACATGAATTTTTTGATAGAATGCTTGATGTCAGAGTCAAGCTATTTCAAAAGCTTTATCTGCCTTCCAGAAATAAACATAATGTAACAATACTGTTGCATAGTCAATTCTTCTCCAAACCTACCATTTCCTGATGATTTTCTACTCGACATCTTCGACGTTGATTTGTTGATCTTGAGGTCCGAAAGGCTCGCTTCAATAAAGAAACGTATGCGAATTTTTTTGACGAGTGAAGCAAAGTTTGTGCCAAACATCTTCTATTCACCTTTTCTCTTACTCCTGCCACTTTCGAAAAATCAGACTCAGGTGCCTCTCTTAGCCTTAGAAATCTGTGCTGAGAGTAGTTTGCAAGCGCGAACGGGGCGGCGAGATTGTTGTCTTGATGGGTGCCATTTCCATTTACATTTTTTCCATTTACAGAATTACTGTGGCTGTGTTAGCTTGAAACAAGACTTTTTAAGTTAGGAAAAGGTAAGCCACACGAAACGATGTTTGTGATAAAGAAAAACACTATGAAAAGGTTTACGCAGTGCGCGAAAGCGTTTTCATATCTAAAGGTAAAGCGGCCTTCGCATTTGCTCGCTGCATCATTCATACAAAGTTTAATGTAGTAGGATTGAACCGTGAACTTACATCGGCTGCTGATATGCCGTTAACTTGCTTTCCGGCATCAGATATTGCGCCGTTGTGGAAAAAAGAGAAAGAAAAACATTGAATACCGATACATCTTCTTGCTCTCGAGTAATCTGCATGTTTTCTTTTTGAACTCTTTTGAAAACACTAATCCACCACGCTTGTCATGAAACGACTTTTACTTCCTATTTTGGCCTGTGTCTCTCTAGAAGGAAAGACAAAACGATGGGCCTACCATCAACCGTCCATTAATAGGTGGTGCTGTACAGGTCCAACCTCACTCAACGTCCGCCTTTGCAACAAAAGTCCTTCATCTTCGTCTACGCATCGTTATGAATTTTTATTTGGCTAATGAGACGGACGGCTCTACTAGATACTCCAACGTAAGCGATTATGCAGTAATCTGCATCGCATCTTTAAACCAGGTTGTACCTTTGTATTCAGTACATACTGCAGGTCTGTCTTGGGCTTGTATTCAGTACATACTGCAGGTCTGTCTTGGGCTTCTCAATGCATTTTCTATCAATAGTAGAGTAGGCTAAAGTAAGTAAGCTAACGTAGTTGTTTACCTTGATTCTGATGTGTTTTCCATTGAGAAAACCCAATGCATGTGTTAACAGTATTTGCGCTAAATCTCAACGCAATTTGCAAACATCGGAGCTGTGACTTCTGGAAAGGCATTCCTTTACAATGGTGTTCATAACCTCATTAACTATATCTGAGACTACTTTGCCCACAGCATGTCCTGAGACAGGGCCACGAAACTGGGATCAAACCCAACATGCTTCAATTAGCCTTGAATTTTATATCAAAAGCTTCTACGGCTTGAATAGATGAGCTTTACCACAGGTAAAGGCGTTCACGCCCTTCTATCGGCGCTGTTTGAGTTGGCAGATGTACGAGCTCGGCGCCGGCGACTTGTAGATCCTTCATTTGACGTCAATGCAAGCACAAAGTGATGCCGTGAGGGTGAAGGTGGATTTTCATCAAACACGCCTTTAGACGCACGTAAGCCTCGTCGGGTATCCACCGGCCATAATTTCGATATTATAGCTCTCTCTGAGCAGGATGACACTCGTAACTAAGTCAAAATTCATACTTTTGACGAAACAAATTATTCCAAGAGGGCACTCCGTAAAATCAACAAATTAAGTCACCCACCAATGCGAAAACACAAAATAAGAAGTTTTTGTAAAACTCAGTTATCCAGCATTCTTTTTATTGGCTTGTCGGTTAGATGAAGGCACTGCTTTTACTGAGTCATTAGCTGAAAACCTCCCTACCTTTACAATCCAAAACCGATGTTATCACCGTCAATTCGTTGTCGGCAACTGGCGAACGCCAGGAGTAGCGAATGGCGAGCGCCAATGTTGCCTGCTACACGTTGAGCACGTATCAATGAGACCTGTGATAACTTGTCAGCGTAAGATACGCAAGAAAAGCAGTCGTAAATGTTGGTGACTGGCGATCGTCATGTCGACGACGGGCGATCTCCAATCGTAGTGACTAGCGACATATTTTGCTATATCCTCGAGGAGTAGAGCGTTTGCTAAGGCGTAGTTAAAGTTCCTTGGTTTTATCATGAGCACATCATCATTATCATCATATGCTAATCCGTCTGAAGCATCCAGCACAATTCATTTTTAGATCCAAGGCATAATTCCATCGATTGTCAAATCGCTGAAACCTTGCGACTTGGCATTTCGCCAGATCTTTAATTACTGTGCGCAGCTCTTATATGCATAGGCGACGGGCAGCTTTTGTATATTGTCACAAGCTCATCAAATCTTGCCTCTTGCCCAAGCAACGTGCTTTTACACCCAAATACAAAAAAATCGCTGCGTATAAAATCGCGCAGCTAATGAAATCGCGTGAGGTATGCCTTGTGCCGTGGATCGGTCGTCGCATAGCACGGATCTCGATGGTTGACGACGAAAACGCGACGACATGATTGCTCTTTGCAACTATATGGAGTGCGGTCAATTTTGCGCTTGTAAAGTACAGCACCAGCGCACGCGGCATCAGCACATTATTGAAAAGAAATCATAATGTCCAAAAAAGCACGTAACGGCTATGTCGAAAAAGCTGTCACCTTCATCTGTATCCCCGTTGATTATCGTTTTGCATGAGCGGGTACCAGTGATGCCTCCATTCGTCCCTGTCTCGGGCGACTGTTTGTTTACGTATCACCAGGAGCCCGAGGAACGCTCTGAAGGAATCATCAGAGGACTTCGTGAACTCTAACCATCGAGTCGGCGGTCTCTCCAGTGGTATCCAATCTGTTACAGCTCTCTCTCGATTGGTTTTCGTCGAAACGCATTACGTGCCCGGCCCATCTTATCTTGCTTGCTTGGCGTAAGTGGCAGCGTCCCTGGGCCCGTAGTAATCTACCTTACGTGCCGGCATTTCATGCCCTGAGGTCGCCGTGATGTAGACTTGAGGTCCCTAAAATCTCAAACTGCTTCCGGAAACCCCCAAGTCAGGCTGATCATCTATTTTTTTTTTGTTACGGTCTAGTTTTGCTGTCGAAATAGTATGGGAACTGGAAGGAAATATAAAAAATGTCCTCGTTCGCCATTTATTTGGCCCGAGATGTGAACCTGCCGGCAGGTTCACGATCTGTTTTTGTCGAAATCTGAGATGCCATCTAGCTTGCAGCCTGCCGGTAGGTCAGAGAGTGCAGGAAATAGTACGTAGTTTGTGGAGTGCGACCTGCCGGCATGTGGACGTGCCCCTACCACGTCCAGATGCCGGCATCCTTGCCTACGGCATTTGTGAAATTGCGTTGCGCGGCAATATCACACAATTTACGTCAGGCAGAAGAATCAAAAAAATCCATTTTCTATTAAAAAAACCATGATTTTTACCACTATATGGGGTTTTTTGTTTGAATAATTGATATATCTGCAGGAAAAATAAATGGTTATAACTATTATAACCAAAATGAGCGCCATCTTCTTCTTGCAATTCTTATGAATCTTGTTTCGCGTGCCTCTTGCTCTTATCAATCAGCTGTTCTTTCAGGTCAATGTCTATCACGCAATGTATTGATCCTGCGCTCTCATAGGCGCGACTTTTCTGTGCGTTTTTGTCGCAGTTTTTGCTGCCCCACACAGCAAAAACTAATCGTGTGGTTGAATGGTTAATGCTGCGGCTCTCAAAGTTGACGCATGCAGGTTCAAACGCGCTTGATGTTAGTGTTTTGCGGCTGCCTGCGTTATCAAAATTTCACGTGCATATGACGGCGGAGTACGGGATTTGGAAATTATCAGAACCTACGAACGATCAAGGCAAATAACACGTCATTCTCGAGAAGTACAAAAAAGGAGAGAAAAGCTTAATAAAAAGCGAGAATTCTAAAGCAAGATTTAGCTTGCGCCCTAAACACGAACATGCCGCGAGGTTTGCGAACTTGCGGGCATCTTTGATGTCACCTGGTAGGGTAGATTACTACGGGCCCTGATGTTCAATTGTTGATGTAGGTAGAATTTCGTATTCCTTGCCTCACTTGCGTGAGTCGGTTTACTCCTAGCATCACTTTCTCGACAACACGTTCGATGAAGCTCACCGCATGAACTCATCTCCATCCTGCTTCCTAATCGTCCATGTCTACCGTATGTCAAAGCAGGAAGAACCGTCGAGTCGAAAAGGTGGGCGCTAGCCGAATGTTCTTGGTCCTCTTCACTACGTCCTCAATTGCCGTATAGGCTCTCCATGCCGCACGTTTCATCCTGCTCAGTTCCGGAGCTAGATCGTTCATCATATTGAGTTCACGATCCAGTTAGGCGTAGCTTGAGCATTCGGTGATGTTCGTCTCGTTAAGCATGACGGGAGCATCATTCTTTCGTTCTTCATAAACATTGTCTTCGTTAGATTCAGCCGTAGAACATCATGCCGATCTACACACTTCGTCAAACTGGGCCAGCATTCGTTCCGCCTGCGTGATTGCTTGGTGTCACCAATACGATGTCATCAGCAATGCGAAGGTGTTGTAGTTGCCGGCCGTCGACTTTCACTCCTATGTCGTCCCATCCCAAATTACGCATGACGTTCTCCAGAGCAGCATTGAATAGTTCCGGCAATATAGTATCGCCTTGTCGCATGCCTCTCTTCACGTTGATGATGATGCCTTTGCGGAATGGTGTGATGCTGTTGTGAAGTCGTTGTACAGCTCACGAATTATCTTGAGTACTGAGTAAGGATACCTTGATTGCTCAAGGCATCGATGGCGGCTTCAGTCTCAACCGAGTCAAAGGCCTTCTCTTCAAGTCGATGAAAGTGAGACAGAGCAGCATCTTATACTCTCGTGACAATTTAATGAGCCTTGACACCGTGTGTGAAACATGACAAATGTCAAAGACTTTCACCGATACATCTACGGACGAAGATTAGCCCTTCTAGTAGACCATCGCCCTCTACGCACCGTCTTCGAGAGCACGGAGTGCCTGTCTGCACTGCTAAACGTCCGCAACGATATAATGGCACTACTTGCTTATGATCTCAATGTCGAGTAGTGCTCTGACATCGTTTGGACAGACCGATGATTTTCCCCGACTATTTTCGAATGGAGCTGCTTAGCTGCTTCGGAACAGGATTGTTGAAATGCACGCCATTTAACTACAACAAAAGACTCTACCGTGGACAAACTCGGAAAGCTGCTCATTCGCAACTATCTCTACTGGTGTGGTAATTACATCAAGAAAACTTTCAAAGCCGCCAGAATTGCCAACATGCAGTCGAATACGTCATCATGTCATCACGCAGGAATATATGAGGATTTTCAGTTTCAGAGTACATAAGTTTCCGCAAACGCTCTTTCGGACAATTGCATCCAACTCTCTTGCCAGGTTTTTTTTTAATTCGCAAAGTGTAGGACCAAGCACGTTCGGACTCCGGCATTCCGCCCGCAGTCGAATGAGCTTGCTGAACGCTTCGTCGGAATTTTCAAGAGAGCACTGCCAAAGCTGCAAAGAGAGGGGAACCAAATCCTTGTCGATGCTACTGCTTTGCTTTCATTGTATCTTACAGTCTGCCCCAATCGGGATCAGGCCGAACCGTCGGCTGAATTTGCGCGCTCGCAGCGCTAGGGGATTGCGCTGCATACGCGTGCTGTCGCAGAGTGTGAAGAGATCGAGGAGAGAGCAGACTAGCTAGCGCAGATGTGGCGCGAAACCCTCGCGGCGCGGACTCCCGCCATGCCGATTTTGGCCTGGTTAGGATTGGGGCAGACTGTACCTGTCTTCGCATAAGCCGTGATGTTTCTTGGGCCAACGATTCACACTTCATCTCGCATTTGGTCACTGACGCTCTCATCGCCACAACAATTCTCTCTTACTCTTTCGGACTGAGACGGCGACGGAAGCCACATACAACTACCGATAGAAGCCAAACAAAAATGCGGTAGTCGTGCAACAAAAAGATTCAAAGTAGACAGGGATGTCTGCGCTCACGACTACCGCATTCCCTCAAAGCCTTCTTGGACTCCAGGACGTGTATGATTATGCATCGAACGCCCAATCTACAACGTGGAAGTCGAAGGATTCGTAAAAAGACGCCATATCAACAGGTTACGCCCTCGCGCACTTCCCGATGCCACCAGCTCACTGTTGAAAGAACTCAACTTTCTGAACTTTGAGCTTTCTAGATCGTGGCCCATTGTGTCTGATGATGTTCCTGAATCCTGTTTCTTTTCCATAACTGCTCGTGGGAGCTTTTTTTACAAGACAAATGTACAAAAATGCGCATCGTCTCAGCATGTTGACATCCAAACTTTACATTTTTCAGATGAATGTGAACCCATAAGGAAGGCTGACTTGTGTATGGTCAATAAAAATAACGATTCTGTAATGCACAAGTATCGAACGGTTCAGAATATACAAGTACACGAGCCCGCTTCCCAGCTTGTTTTGACGAATCCTTGGATGAATCTTGACATAGTAAATCAACATACAAACGTAAGCTGGGGTAGAGGATTATGCATATGCCGGCGAAAAGGGAACATCTCGCGCGAACGTTTGCAACAAATACGTACATCTGACATTACAAGTTACAATTACGCTCCTAAATAATGGAAAAAAGGATTGCGCTAAATTTTCCTTGCGTAATTAGTTATCGTGACAAAGCTGTTAGAATCAACAACTTACTACAGTTTTCATGGGTGAATGAATTTTCGACCTTTTTCATGACCTAGCTTTCTGCATAACATTACACTAAATTCGACTCCAAATTGAGACCAAATACGGCCATTGAAACTTGTGTGTCCACCAATACTATTTACTTTTCACACCTCTTACTAACCCCATGTCATCATGTTAGTGCAGGTCTGAACAACGATCGCTTCCTTTTCTCAATCAGTAAAACTTAATGACTTGCTCTAGTTCAACTATAAAATGCTAAATTTTGTTGATATTTTCTCGGAGTTATTGTTCTCTCTCCGGAATCGTTTGGGCAAGGTTATTTATTACTCTACGGCCGATCCCTACTTTGCTTGTTTTACTACACTAAAAGTCTTTTCGCTGGCAAACGACTAGGTGTGAACACCACCTCCATAACTTACAGCAATTTCTTGATCTTCTTGATCACATATGAGTAATTTAATCACACAATCCTTCTTACTACCCAAGTGTGGTCTCAGTCATTGGACTCTTCGTATTAACCATGTGGTGAGTATATATCCACCATGCAAACCTGGGTCAGATGGAATGTTTCAAAGACGTTTCGTTTTCCTGGCAGTAATGAGAGCATGGGTACCATCTTCATAATCACATCTTCAAGATTCAACAATTTCTAAAGCAGTCACATACAAGCTCAATCAACAAGTAGTTCTTAATCAATTTGAAAGTTTGGACCCAAACTTCATGGTGAATGCGGCTATATGAGTAATTGTGTGTTCTTTTTGTTTTTTGTAAGAAACGTCAAGAGGATATTGAATGAATAAATAAATAAATGAACAAATTGCGGACTTAAGAAAATGGTGTCACACTGTCAATCGAGCATGCGCGCAAGAGCATTTATCTAAGAAAGGATTTGCTCTCGTAAATTGTGTTAAACTAAATGCATAAGGACGGTTTCTGGGTTCATAAGATGACAAGTCATTTGCTCGTAAACAAATAGCTTCTAGCGATATAAAGTGCTCAAGTCTGAACTTTTTTCTGCAAATTGACCCGTTTTTCAAGATCTAAATCAGCCAGCGTCATAGTTTATGAATGAGAATTGTTGATAAAGCATTCCAGAACTTATTGTTTATGTTTTGGAATGATCTTTATAAAATTTTTCTAGAAATTTCATAAATTCGGCATATTTCAACGAAAACAATCTAAATAATCACTTAATGTTTTTTGCAAAGCTTCCTTTATTTAATATATCAGATGTTTCCAGAAATCCAAATACATAATTGCAAATAGTAAAACTCATATCAAAGAAAGTTCGTAGTGAGACGTTTCCGCGACAAGTACGTCCCGTCATCTCAAACAAAAGCTTTTTAATTTCGTGAATTATATCCTAAATCGCTAGTTTCAGTAGTCCAGTATTGTGCACGTTTTCTTCTGGAAACTAATTTAGATCAAAGTTACAGGATTTCGATGATTTTTTACGATAAATGCGCAGCGACGGAAAAATATATCGCAGTCCGTTTCCTATGAGCTAGGAGCACAATTGTAGTGTGTAAATGTCTCGGTCTCGCGTCTCCTAGTCATAGAATGATAGTTTGTCGGGTATATCCGCGCGAGACCCCTCTCTTGCGACCTGTACATCGTTGTATCGAAGGCAGGCAAAATGAACGCAGTCTTCATTACCCGTGTACAAAATAAGCTGACCGAAATGACATACGCAATTATGCAGAGTTATACAACGTAACTGCACAGACCATATTCTCATGCGGTCATCCAAAGAGCTACAACACTCAACAGTGACTGAGAATTGCATAAATACATATACAGTAACGCTGTCACAATGCCAAAAGCATGTGATAATTGCATTCATCTCAGTGAAACATGCGAGGCAATAGCAGGACTAAGTGAACGTGGATGAGTGAAAATAAGTCAACAGCGAGGCACATGCGGTCCAGGACTTCGCTCTTGTAATTGTATCTCAACAGAGTAGTGAGTGAGGTAAGTTTCAGAGCACTTATTGGTACTAATGTGAAGATGAAGTCATTGGAATGTCGGCCATTTCGACTCTAACATCGATGCTAAAATGGACAGGACAACTCCAAACGTTTGTAAAGGAATAGAATCATATATGATTTACCTGGCCGGAGCATCAGAGTTTGCCAAACTTTGTCTACGTGTTTGCTGTGTTGGTTGAGGCTCCTGTGGTGGAATCATTATGGAGACGTCCTTAAGAGGAAAAAATTAAAGAAAATCAACTTCAAAGGCACCGTCCACCTAGATTCTCGAACTCCATGTTTTTGTTCGTTCCGGGGCCTTCTCATGCCTCTGATTCCGAATATGAAGTCAAGAATCCGCAAAACCCCGACAATCCCCGTTCCGAAAAACCCGCAGGTTGGCTTTCCGCAACGGTGATTGAACTGTCGCATGGATGGGCGGGCATTACTAAAGGGGGCGGCGCCGACCTATGGTCCCCATGAATCTTCGCTATCCCAAAGCGATTTTCTGCCTCCGAAGCGACATTTTGCGCCGCGGCTTGGACAATGGGATAAGGGGTCCTACTATCATAAGCTGCCAATAGCTCAAGACCCCTAACGTGGACCTTGCCTTCAAGGCCGCGAGTTTGTACGTTCAGCACATTGTTTGCTAGTGATAACATAGCAACGTAGCATAATTCCAAGCGTGAAGTTATCTCCTATTTCCTGTACCTCGACTCTAATTTGGAGAACATCTCAATATAAGGGGCGAATGGGCTAGCTTTTGGTAAGATGTCACATCTCTAGGATAGGTAGAACTACCCTAATTTCACGCGTACAAGGCGCGGGGGATTTTTTTTCCAAAATCGACCAGCCCACATACGTCAAAGAACTTCGCCACCAAAGTACCCTATGCCTTGCTGTATATTGCTTAAGAGAATCGTACAGCATAAGAATCGCTTTCCGAAATAATTTAAAGCGGCTGAGGGGCTTAGTCGAAAAATCGAAAAAGGTGCGCCTTGTACGCGTGAAATTAGGGTAGTTTAAAGAGGAAAATATGTTTTGAGTCTTACAATCTGCGAAAATGCAAGTCAACATAAAGACTAGTAGCTTGTAGGAGCCTTAATTCTGCTAATGGAAGTTCCAAGCGATAGCATTGAATACATCATAAGCGACATTATTCATATTGTAGAAAAGCAGTGTAACAAACATTCACCAACATAATCTTGCCATTGAAACTCTTTGTCCAAAGCATTTTCAAAAGAAATGAACTTGAACAATTTTGCTGAAAGTTTTCAACTGAACGTTAGTTTCATAACAGAAATCAAAAAAAAGACAGAAGTTGTTATTGTAGCCAGAAATTACGAATTCCTGCTTTTACTTCAACCTAATTGGTCTTTTAAACTTTTGGTTTCAACTAAGCTTGCCTTTGAGCTACACGAAGGCAGTTCTCACGTGTCAATATTTGCTAAAGGACGAGCTGATGACGAAAAAAATTCCGAGTTGTTTTACCTTCAGCGTTCTACTTCCAAAAACATTTGTGAACATAAACGCAGAAAATTTAACTGATGGTGAGATCAAGAAATTTTCATGAATACCCAACTACTACACAACTATTCATAAAGCTATGAATAGTATTGTGAAGCTTACCGTAGGTGAAATAGGGCTTACAGGTGCAGAGACAGGACTTGTAGGCGCCGAACGTACGGCCTCCTCGTACGTTGGTGGAGCATCGAATTTCGGATCGTATTGTGATGGTGTGATATACATGGGCAATTCCGTCATTCGTGGAAACGCAGGTATCGATGGAAGTGATCCAACCGATACCGACGACAACGAGTCCCTTGCTCCTGTCAGATTCAGTCGCTGAAATGAAAAAGTTGAAACTCTTTTTCTTCTCTTCCAACGAATGGAATACGGAGAGATTTTTTATGGTGGCACTATTGACGTAAAGGCCACCGAGTTCATGTTACTGGCAAACACTGCGTACATATTGCAGCACCATAGTTCAGGCCGAAGTTTATTGAGAGAGGAATTAGTATTCATATCGTCGAGCCATTAGTAACTTAATATGTGAGCTTCACTTTGCGCGACAACTGACGACATTTCCATAGATAACTCGTAAAACCTTTTCAGCATAACAAACCTTAGAAATGTACACTAATAAATATCCAGGCAGATAAAAGAGAATAGGGAACAAAGAGAAATCACTAGACATGGGCAGATAAGTCTCATAAGTGTCAAGCAGTGTGCATTGTGTTCAATACACTGCTCCGTGAAAATTACAGTGTTCGAAGATGAACCGTTTCTCCACAAAAAATTCTTCCCCCGTACATTATTACGAAGTTGATCAGTATTGAAGGCCGATATTTGAGAATGAAAAAGAGGACAAAAGTTGTTGTCATGAAATTAGAAGGCTACGAAGAGGGAAGTTTGAGAAAAGCGCTGTGAAAGTACTTATGTTAACATGCATACATTCGTTTACAAAGTGTGTACTGCACATTGCGCGAGGTGTTTCACGACTTAAGTGCCTACAAGCCTGGGCACCCTTCAATATTTTTTCCCTTTTTGAGTATTCAAAAACACATCAAACACTTATATGCTTCATCTCGAGCAGTTCTAACTTCAAAAAAGATTGTAATCAAATTTATGTTTAGTGACATTATGAATATTGTACGACTTTATTCTCTTATTCAAAAAATCTGAAGATGAATAACATCAAAAACCTAACGCTTTTCAGCATTTAACAATTTGCAAGATACCTAAAAGTACTTAAAACGGTTTACAAGGTTTACAACAAACCTTCCTTTCTTACCATTCCTAGGAGAGCCAGTAAATTCTTCTACTCCATCTTAAAGCAGGAATAAAACGTATGATTTTCTAGCAGAGAATTGGAGAGTTCATAGTCATTATTATCATTGAACTTGAATTGTACAAGTAAAGGTACTTGGTTCCTAACAAAATGTCCCAACAGAGCGGCTTGGATACACTCTTTTTTGACGGTAGTCGTGGTCTGCCATGCGTAATGTGCATCAGCACGTATTACATTAGATATGACTATAGCAAAATGGGGATGTATTACGTCAAGTTATTTTTTGCTACTTTACAACTTGATTTGAGCCTGCCCAACCATATTTTTTTCTTGTTTCCTTGTCCGATTGATTTGATTGGGTATGAATCAGTTAGTAGTACATACTTCTACAATTTGTTCCGTTAGAAAAGATTCTACTGAAGAGTTACTAGTAAAAGTGTCTCCAGCTACTGCGCATAGTGTAGACCCACCTATTGAGTTAGAAATGGCTCAAATACACGTGTAATTCAAATCTCAAATTTCACAACTTACGAGCTACTCACATCTAAAAATGAAATCACCTGTACACGTTGTTGGGTACGTCGAGCCCTTCTGTTATTGACGAGCATACAGAATAAGGTGATGACGACGGACACAATCGCAACAGCGGCGATAACGAGGATCGTTAATGCGCCGTTCGGTATTCCGGCGTGCGCGGTGTCCGAATCGTACGGCATTTCTGGAATCAAAGGATCACTTTTTTTCATATTTTTCTTTAGTGGAATTGATTATGTGACTTAAGAAACGCAAACTAATTTTTGCCATTTTTACATTGGCTTGCCAAAAATACTAGAATAGTTTTATATCTATAGTTTTAGGCGTCACTTAAATGATATAGTTTTATCGTTCTGAAAATTTCAAGCGTCACTTATGTGTTTTTATTTGAGTGGTCCAAATTCAGACTTTTCTTAACCGTAAAAATTCACTGGCAAACGCCCGGTTTTTTTTACATTGAGGGAATTCGAAGATATAATATTTTTATTTTACTTCTACCTCGTGCTAAAAGAGCGGTAAAATATGGAACAAAGATCAAGCTGCGTTATCTATGCACAAGAAGCAGATTTCAGAAGAACAAAGTCCATCAAGCCCAGTCCATGTCTGAATGGATTTCACTAAAAAACACCAAGGATTTACTAATATAGACATTAATAATATTAACATATATGTTGATAATATGGTACATCAAATAGGTTGATAATGTCGACAAATATTTGGCGAAAATTAATCTTCACGAAAATTAATAATTATATCTTGCATGGAATTTTTGTTCTTTTTCAAATTTGAAGGTTTTGAGTTTTTGGACAGGCATTATCGAGTGGAGATGTTCAATGTTTACAATGATTTCCTCACTATCGAGGATTTAATGCAATTACTGCAATTACGTAAAGTGTCAGGTTAATGCAAAAGTTCTTTCGCACCAGATTCAAAAATTCATAAGTTGTTGAATTCTCAACGAATCTGCAAGATCTAAATTTTGTATAAGAGAGGAACTCATGCTCTTTGCAAATGTACCTAAATTGTTCGTTAATGTATAAAAATGAAGAAGATAGAAGCTCAAACAAAATCACTCAAAATTTGAATTTTTCGTGTAGGGTCATAAAAAATCGGAAACCTGCAACAAAAATCGGAGCAGTCGGTATTGTAGGTTCTTTCACCAGCTTTTCCTAACAGTGCAAAGTTTGCGCCGATTGAGCGTCCCTATGAAAAGTTATGATTTTCGAGCAAGCAATAGAAAAGGGCGAATTTGATTTATTTTGGCATTTTTCAGGGAAGAGCATGAGTTCCTCTTTTATACAAAATCTAGATCTTGCAGATTCGTTGAAAATTCAAGAAGTTATGAAGTTTTGAATTTTGTGCGAAAGACTTTTGCACCAACTTAATATTTTGAATTACTCAATTGTGCCAATTTAATCCTTCGAGCTTTTAAAGGAAGGGAGGGGCAGAGAATCTGGAGATTGGACATAACGCGAAAAAAATATGATTTCTCCTCTATTCCATAAGGAGTTTAAAAATGTACCAAAAGCTCGATGCACAATTTTTTCGTGAATGAAATGCTACCAACAATGGAATGTATTGGTGAACCACGAACTGTCCAAAACAAGCAGACAATAGAACTATGTTTTAAACGATTTTTAATTTGATATCGCTAATGCATCGTCCACTCGACGATGGCAATAACAGCATTGCGAGCTTCATTGGTCAGCTTCATCCATTTTTTTATAAAAAGCAAAATTTGCTCAATAATATGAATAAAAGAAAGCTGATTTGAAGGCAAAGTTCAACAGCGCTAATTATAATTAAAATTGAACTGACCTAAGAAGGGCATTAGGTAAAAATAATCAGTATTGATGTAGAACAGCACTGTAGACGATATTACAAGTTAGTAAAAGCTGGTGTTGATTTCTCCTTGTGTATGTGTGAGTCGCAGAGATTTATGCAAATCGTCTCTCACCGCAAAAGTGCGAGGCACGAGCACAGCTTATTATCATACATAACAAAATCAATTTCGAAATAGTCGAAAATCAAAGTAAGTTGAGTTTGTATTTTGATCTCATTTCTGAGGTCCTCAACAAGAAATATTATATTAGGTTGTGATGAAGTTTTTAGAAGCAAAAATTTTTTCTCGCAACTTTCCCAAAGAAAATTTCTTATTTTTAAGCTGCGTGGATGGTACATAGCTTTTGAATTAATACGACATGTACTAATTCGAAAGCACAAGCAAAATTAGTGTCTGGAGTTTTTGAAGTCTTTCTGATTTAGAGTTTAGGCAAGTTTCAACTCATGCTGTTGCAAGGCCTAGACCGAATTGTTTTTGAATGATATTAAAAATTAAATTTAAATTAGAATTTCAAATTAGCAATGACGGTCCCGGACATTCGTAAAATTCAGAAAGAATGAAAAAAATGGGAGTTTTATAGAGTAAAGGAAAAAATGGAGTTTAAAGTACCGTTACAAAAAACCTTATTACTGTCTACTTTGACCCAATTCCTCAAGGTAAAAATGATACAGAAGGATAGCTCCTTGTTTCGTGTTCATATGCACCAAATATACTTTGGCAAAGTGCCAAGAATTTCTAGAAAGGTAAGAAGAAAGTGTAACAGAGCTTGTGTGACGACCAAATATTATGTCGCTCACTCACTCACTGAGAAATGGTTCTGTTTAGTAAAAGCTCATTTGATAGCTTTAGAAGAAAAAGCACTGGAGCATAGTCGTCCAAACGCCAAGTGATGAAAAGCGCTATGCAGATGCATAAAAATTAGTAACAGATCAAGTTACAATGACGCACATGGCTGATTCGGATGTAGAATAGACAAGTAGATACGGATACATATGTGTACATAATGACGATGTGAGACACACGTATGAGCTTATTTTTTCCTCTCATTGCTAGAATGCGAGAAAAAATCTATAACATATTGAGTTTATTCAAATGTTCATCATCTGAGTGGAAATCAGTATTCGTCTGTTTCTCAAATCAACATAGCGTGACACAAACTATCAAAACTGCTTCAAAATACCTTGAAAGGCCTTTTGTTAGCTGATAGAACAGGGAAATTTCTTGAAATGTGGTTTCTTACCTAAAGCATAGATACACAAAGAGCTTATCTAGATCAAATACTTGACATTCGGAAAACAATTGCCATTATTGAAATTTTTGCAATCAACATTTTGCGCTGTGCTACCATCATAACATATTCCCGTAAAAAATACTAGAAGCCCTTGGTTCTATATACTTCCGGAGTCTTAAACAATTCCAAAACTTTCGCTAACATAAGTGGTGAATTCACAAATCAATAAAAAATTTGAGTTTGCACTAAATTATTGATAGCCAGAATGTGTGGAAAAAATAATGGCATATCAATTGTAATCATAACTCTCACGCTATTGAACAGTATGTAAAGATGGTTTGATTTAGGGTATGGATAATCCAAGGGCACTTGACCTTACATGAAATGGAAGCTCGAATAAGTATTAATCTGGTATCTATCTATCATTTATCTGGTGCAAGGTTTCATGACTGCACTTCGAAACTCATGAATAATACAAGAAAATAAAGTGCAAAATTTTGTGATTTTTATGATTTTCAAAAACGATAACACTTTAGAAACAAAGAATTCAAGATGAGTTTATTCTCAATTTACAACACAGAAGAAGTTTCGTATTTTAAAGGCGCTACACCATCCTTCAAATGTTTTGTGCAGATTAATATATACCCTTGCTCTTTACTAAGAAGTCTCAGAGATGGTTCAGAGACCAAGTACTTCGTCTATGGGAAGGAACGAAACGGGTTAATAAAGAACGGTTCTTTTAAGCTTTGTCTTCTTATTGGGAATTCAAAATTTACTAAGTAAGACCTCAACTGTATGTACCACCATCTTCTACTTTCTTTTCATCCCCGAAGCATTGGTCCCATGATATCAAATATTGCATCCTCTTCAAAGTTTTACTTTTATGAGCTCCGAGCATGAATGCTCTAAGACTAAATGTGTCATATGTTTGCTCCACAACGATATTAAGAGTCCCGTAAAAAGCTATGCCAACGCTGGTAGTAGGAAAAGGTGAATATCCAGGATAGGACTATCGCTGTTACAGCACTCTAAACGCTTAGTGAACCAACAAACCTGAGATGCATTCGCTTGGGTTCGAAAGTAAATGAAGTAATCGACCTGCTCCTACGCCTTTATTAACAACTTCGATTTCTAACCTCCGTATTAAATACATTCGCGAATATATTTGCCTAATATCATGCGACCAAATCGCAACCAAAAACTCACCGGAACATGTGAGCGCAAAATATAAGCTTCGCCAAAATCCGCACATATGCATGGGTACAATCAGATCGGAAAAACGGAAAAACTACTTTTCAGATTATAGAATTGTTCAGCAAAAGCTGTGCACAGCTGAGAGCTGTCGAGCAGCTTAGAACATGCACTGAATAGCTGCAATTAGCTGAGGAATAGCAATCCTTTCTATTGCAGCAGCATATTCTTTTTTTGATCGATGCCATTTGAGATGGAGAAGAAGAGTGTGAAGCCTAATCATCCGATGTAATTTGAAAGCAAAAAGCATGCTGGATCGATAAGGTAGAAAAATATAGCTACTAAGGCGAATTTACGCTTACCAAGCACACTTTGATCTAAAAGATTTTTTCTCGTAACTATGGAATTTTGAAAAAATTTTTAAGCAAAGTTTTCATATTTTTAATCAATGTTTTCGAAAAGAAGCGTTTATTTTTTATAATGAGTAGGTTATACTAATGTTCCTGTTTCTATATAAAGTAGGTACCGGACTACCTGTCTACATTTTTGTCTTTTTTGTGCGAATCATTTCGTCCATTTTCAATCACATACAAATGTTTATCTTAGAAAACACACTCTGAAAATTGGATGAAATTTTCATAAACATTTAGTGACCATATACAGGTAAATAGCCTAAGCTTCCAAAATCGTAAATCTGCAGACCTAGCAAAGAAGAAGATGTTCACTTCTGCAAAAGAAATTTCTTTTCAAAATGATTCTAGAAAACGTAGAGGAATAGAGGAATAAAACTTTGGATTTAAGATTAACCATAAGAGAGGATTGAAAGATAGGGTTTTTATGCGTTTTGTTGAAAAAAGAAAAACGAAAGAAAAAGAAAGAGACAGAAAATAATTAGCTAGTGAATCCTTACTATCTTAAGCCCTAATAAATCTAATAAATGCTGATAAACATCACTTTGTATTGTATGCCTTGTCGATAATATCATCACGAGTGAAAAGTCTATGAACGTAAATTATAAACACTTGCTTACCATATAAGCGGTGCCAATTTGAAAATCTTCCCATTTCTAGACACCTTATTCATTGGGTGACCCAAGGTTACTGTAATACAGGGTGAATTACGCCAGGACTACTGTGTGAGAGCAGCGAAGTATTTTTCAATCAGAATACGTCATAATTTGATTTCCAAAACTATGAACCTCATCGTAAAGTTTTCATGTGAATCTATCGAAAAATGAAAATGTGTTAGAACTGCCTATTCGCAAAAACTTTTTATGGAGGATACCAAGGCAATGTCTGGAGTTCCTTGGATAACAAATTTCTCCTGAAGTTCTAAAACAAAAGAGAAATTCGTTTCTAACATTATGTAACGAAAAGTATCATGAGAGGAAAAGTTCACTGACAACATTGAGGCTGATATAGTTATGCAAATTCGTTTTCTATCCTACCACTTTTTTCTGGGTTCGCTATTTCTCGAAATTTTCGCTCACGCGGCGCCGAGATTATACCTTTTTCTACAATTACCAGAATAATTTTTTGCAAGCTGCGTTCTTTGATGTCCGCACGTACTGTATCACGAAACTTGACGTTTTTTTTCAACGAGTATATTGACATAACCTTCTGAATCAAGCGGCAAACACAGATTTTTTGTCGCACATACAGAAGGTTTGAGTAAACATTTAAAACTAATTACATTCGCAAGTGAAAACCCTTTATTGTGAGAGATGTGTTAAATTTGGGTAAAGCTGTATATTACTCTACTATAACAAAATTCTTTTAAATTCTTATATATAAAGCTGAATATCTGTTTGTATGTATGTCTGTATGTCTGTCTGTCTGTCTGTACGTATGTTCCAAATAGAAAACTCCATTTCTGAACCGATCCGGACCAAACTTGGCACACATACACTTCGGGCCCCGGCGGGTGTCATAGGCTACTTTTCGTCATCGATCAATATCGATTTTATCGATTTTTTGCAAAATTTGAGCTACGGGGCTGGGAGTTGGTGCAGGGGGGTAATCGAGCATGCTGATTACGAATAAAATAATGACAGGGCCGGGCGGAGCCGGATAAGCCATCTAGTAGTAAATAATAGCGAAACATTTTCTCAAAAATGGCGAACTTGTTCAAAAATCAGGTTGATATAATTTGCACCAAACATGCAAAAATTTCACTTTGGAATATCGAAACCAATTATTTGAACCTTATACTGCCTATTATGTAATTAGTGTGGTATTTGACAACACATACAAGGATGAAATTGAAGAAAAATAGCAAGGTGGAATATGCCAAAATACATTTCTTGGAGAACTTCGTACAACCAAAGGTTCGTTCTTTTGGTCCGAAAAGGAAGTGAAGAAAACCCCAACCAAAAATATTCCAGACAGAATTGGACGATTCAGCATGATCAAATACCGAACTTTACAAAAGTATAATTTCAATGTTTTCCTTCTGGTAACGCTTTCATATGCCAGCAGAGATTTTTGCTTAGCACCACTAGGAATTAATTTTTTATTCTATGAAAGATACTGAAACAAAACGTTCAAAAATTGAACCTATTAAGAGTTCATAAATACTTTGGTACGAGAATTAAGTCATCAAAAGTATGTCTGAGCCATTATAAACGTGCATAGTTTTTTACTGCTCAAATCTACGGATATATAGTCAATGTATGAGATACAATTGCTTACAATACACTCGTTACAGAATTTGTGATACGAAAAATAAACGGGTTATCGTTAATATTCACGCTCAAGTTAAATTGTGCAGAGGAAGCCATTTTTCTCAAAATGCCTCGCTCAGCTGCTTAACTAGTTTATTTCGGTGAAATATTCCGCAGCTGAAGGACAGATGCATTCAAACACAAGTCAAATAATTCGATTACTAGGTTTTGGAGAAGATATGAAGAAGGAATTCAATAAATTTGTTGGAATTATGGTGTTTGAATTTTTTCCCATTTATATGTTCAAGAAGCAAATATTGCAAAGCATGTATTGTTTATTCAGAGCACTGGCAAAAAAGCAACGCAATATGAATTATTGATGAAAGCTGTTAGTGTTAGCAAAAAGCCTATGTTTGCTGACAAAAAGAGGAACCATATGTAGTTTCAGTCCAACCAAATACTATCTCGCAAATGAAAGAGGTGTAGGGTTAGAGCAGAATTTCAGGGGATAGTAATACAAGAGGTAGTTGACTGGGCAAAATCTTAGTTTTTACCTTATGTTTGGAAAAGTGAAAGTATCTTTTGGAAGCTTTCTCCTCAAACATCATTTACAGACATATATGGTTATGGTATCGTCGGACTTTCTGCCTTCCCTTGAGCGTCTAATGAATTTGTTTAAAATAATTGAACTTATGGAGTAATCGGCACTTAGCGCCAAAAACTCTACGGCTCAATAAAAATTCGCAAAACTCAAAGATTGACTGTGATATAAAAGAACAAAGGTTAACTTGTCGGGCAGCTATCGCTTCTATACCTTGATCTGGTCTAATAAATTGTTTTAGAAAGCGATATCAAAGACGCATTTGAATTACAAGTTTAGAAATCGGTAGGTGCATAGAAATGCCGTGAAAGTTGAGAATCTCACGCATTGTATGAAGAATGTAACATTCTAAACTTAATATGTGAGCCTGCACACTATGCGCGGCAACCGACGACATTTTTTCGAGTATTTCATCAGTAAAACCTTTTCTTGCGTAACAAACTCTAAAATTGTGAATTACTAGCGAATACATATGAAATCAAATCGAAAAAGAAAAAAAACAAGGAGAAATCGCTGAGATTGAGCAGCTTCTAAGCTCACAAGTCGTCAATTAGAGCGCCTGATGTGCAACACGCATATCAAATTACAAATAACTTTACAGTATGTTAGCTTATTTCTAGCTTCAGGCTAAAGGAACTTAACAAACCTGCGTAGATCACTATTGACGATTCTGTAGTGCTCGTTATCAGAGGCATTCTAGTCGCAGAGAAAATACGTAAATTCTTCCAAAACGACTCCAACTTTGGTGATTTCTAGTGAGATGTGATGTTACTGTATCTTCCCAAATTCCGCAGATATATGAAAAGTTGTGTATGTAGCTGTGCGTGTAGTGTCACACAGTGGGGTTGACAGTGGCCGGTTTGGTTAATCTTCCGCCTCTTTGACATGGGTTATTTGACTCTCAAATACGACACGATTCGGCAGAGTCACGTTGCCGTTGTGTGCTTGAGATTACAAAAACAACTGTTGATATTCGAGAGCAGCTATGTTTTGATGACGTCATCGGTTGACAAGCGGGTAACCGATGAAACTGGTTCTTCTTGGTAGCTAACAGTAGCCTAATGAGATCCAGTGCGCGTAGAACTTCGGAATGCACAATATCGTTAGAGCTCTTCAAAAAAGAAAAAAGAATTTAGAATTGTTACTGCACAGCTTCAAAAGCTATAAAATAATTTAAAAAATGGGAAATAATCATACTATGAGGTTGGCTAATAAACAAGTTCGGAACAGAATTTTGTTCAAAGTTTAGTATTTCTAAAAGAGCACTTCAATAGGAAGTGGAGATACATCCTATTTGAGTAGAAATTATCTTTCAAAAAAAATCCGTGATGGAGAAAAAAAAACAAACCCAATTTTCTCACTGTGCGCAAATATGAAAAAAATTTGGTTTCACTGATAAAAGATTTTCACATTGGCAGATCACGCTTTTCATCGTTATTCACTAAATAAGGAAACTTTCTCTGTAACAAATATCGAACTGTTGCTATCTACTTCCATTACTGGATGAAAACGAAGCTTAGGAAGTCAAAGAATTGAGATTTTGGAAAATTAGCCGTGCTGAGGCATAACTGTCTTTACAGAAGGTAGAAAAATTCAAATATTTGATATTTGATAAACGAAGCTCTGATCTACTTCCCACGAAGGTTTATGGATAGAAAGCAACAAGAAAGCTTATGAAGGTTCGCATGCCAAAACGAACTTATTTTTCAGCCAACCTAATATTTATTGTAACTCTTAGTCTTGTAACACTTTCTCTTTTACCTAATAGGATAGTTCCTTGTCATTAGGAATTTGTGTTATTGTAACAATTTCTTGCCTTCCTCTACGTAAGATATCGTCGCCAAAGTCTCAATATTTGGTATTCACGAAAAGAGAACAAAGTGCTATCTATTGGCTTTGCTGATTTCTCATGAGAGAAGGAGTCGTGCTAATACGAAGGGTTCACAAGTTCAAGCTCTTCAGTGGCACGAGGCAGAAACTCTGGATTTTATGTGTGACTTGTGCTTAACAGGAAGCTACAACCCTTCGAGTAACAAAAAATTTTTTTAAGGGAGATACGAATATTTTTCTTTCAGGAGCAATTGTTACGATCTAATTCTGCTAAAGCATGAGCATAGGTTTCTCTTTACTGTTAATTTATATTTCAGTAACAATATACCGCTCGGAATTATGAAATCTGGCTAACCAAAAAAATTTGTGAAATATTGAAAAAAAAACATACTTAACTCATCTCGGAGTGACGTTAGAAAAACTTAGCTTTATTAATACTATTGTAACTTTGAGGCCAATATTGTACTCGAAATAATAGAGATTATAACAGGCTTCAATTTTTACGATGACTTACGAGAGACTTAAGCGATGATTTGAGAGAGGCAAGGCTCCCAAGTTATTGCTTTAGTCTCTCCCAAACTATAACTAAATTTTGTCATCGTTAAGAGTTTTGCTCTACCCATGGGTGGAGAATGTAATGCCAGAATTTATGAATGTGCACCTTCCTTCTTTAATAAAGAATTCAAAATGTCAGTAGATTTCACCTTGTCTTAAGCAAGAGAAAAAACAGAATTCACTAGAAATGTAAACATGGATTTGACTTATTGTGAAATAAAAGAGATACAAAAGAGATATACAATTGAGAGAAAATTGAAAGAATAGACGAGGCATAGCCCGAGAAAGAAGGCTAAGGACAAGCCGGACTTTCATCGGAGGAGTGTTTCCCATGTTCATTAGCCATGCGACATCGAGGAACAAATTAGGTTTGGGCAAAGCAAACTTGTTCAAAATTTTAAGCGTGAGAATTCAGAAAAGCGATTCTGCGAATACTTTGCAAATTTGATTCCGAAATTGTGGGAAAGAACAAGAATATATAAACGAACATCTAATTTTTTCGTCAAGGTCTTGATCCTTCTGAAAATTTAGGAGAGATCGGATCCCATGGTTTTCGTCAAACTTCTATCCAGTCCTCCGATCCTTAACCTCTAGGATTAGTTGTTTATGAGAGCCAACTTGCTATTCGCAAAAGCTCGCAGCGCTTTCCTGCGCAAACGTTGTTGCGCAATGTTTGCTTTGATTACAACGAGACTCTCAGGAATGATCGAGACAAGGAGCAAAATGTCGGAAGAATAGTTAGGGTTGTGATTTGTAGTTGGGAAGAACAATGGCTATGAGATATCGATTAAAAATATAGAATAATTTTCTTTACACTATTCAATAACAATTTGTGGTCCATATAGAAAAAATGTTGCAGCAAATAACATTTTATAAAAACAAATACTAAAGCGCCTGTGACACGTAGTTACATGGATCCTTGCAAAATTTTGCCTCCATAAAACCTGATTGAAAATTATTTTTTGTATTAGACGAAAGAAAAAACTTCCGAAAACGTGGTGCGGTTCAAAAAAAATGATAAGCAGTCTTGTACTTCCTATCAGAATAAAGCGAGTTGAGAAGACCGTGCCGACCAATAAAACCATGTTATCTATAGCAAGAGGTTCCATGTCTGGTTCGATTAGTTTCACAACTCATATCCAATAATAAGAAAAAATCATCAAAATTGTTAGAGACAGCGTTACCTCAATTCTTGATGCTCAATTTAGAACTTAAAATGCTTCGAGGAATTTTGCAATTTTGAACTGCAAACTTTTACTGCCATTGAAAAAGAATCACACAGACTAGGAAATCTACTGATAAACAAATCGAAATTCATAAGACTGATGCTGATACCCCAAAAATATAGCTATTTGCAAGAACTTTAGATATGTTATCAGCTTCACGAGTGATTTTTCCCATGAAAAATCCAAATTATTGGCAAAATGTTTTTCCTGTGATCTGCGCAAACACTCGTCTATTTTTCGTGGGTTTGCAAATGGTTGAAAATCTTCCCTTTTTCCCTGTGTGTTCTTTCTTAGAGCTTTTAAGCGGAATCTGATAGATGAACTTTCCAGCAAGCTATCATTCTGCTCTTCTCCATATAAAAAAATTGATTAAACTATGAAAATCAAAGGTTGTGCCCTCAGATTGTCGAGTTCAACAGATGAAGCAAAGTGCAAATATTAGCTCAAAGATTGCGTTAACTTTGCCCGCTTCTCAAAAAATTCTAGGCAAAACAAATGAGATTATAGAATGTATAAATTTTAGGGTATTTATGTCAGCAGAAAAAGAAAATGTAATTTTTGCAGAATATCGCAAAACAGTTCTCTCAAAACAAACAAACAACGACAACTTTCGTTGAAAAAGTAAAAAGTAATGAAAAAAGGGAAGTAGATTTGAACCAGCTCCATTTCCTCACTTAAGTTGAGATTATAATTCAGAAAAAGATAAGATTGTTCCAACATGCATGAAAGCTTTTATTGTCCGATAAATTTTGTTTGTTGATGTGCTGAGCCGTACAAACAGTGATTAATTTTTCATAAATAGATTACACGTACCGTTTAGTCAAAGTGAACTTCTGTGCTTTGCACAGACTTCGACGTTAACGCAGTTGTCGCGACCGACAACGTGGTTGAAGTGTGCTCGAATGGCAAGTAAATATTTGCGGCTTCCCGGGGGTGAGGACCTTACGGGTTTTGTTGGCACATGATCTAAACGTCAAAACGCTGCTGGCTTTTAGCCGTTTTTTGAAAACTTCAGGGGACGTCGACTCCTTGATTTAAAAAAAAGATTTTATTTTCGTTTTCCATTCACAACTGCTCGAACAATGCAGCCCCTAAATCGGGTGGGAAAGACGGGTTGCGGCGTCTTTATCCAGATAAAACAGTGGGAACTTTGTAACATGACTAAAAATGAATTTCACTAGGTTAGACTTCAATCTTTGGATAGCGAATGGTACAAGGGTTTGAAAAAAAAGAATTGTTTTGGCCTTAATCATAATGAAAGGCTTTCATATCGCGATGAAGTTGTTGCACGCTCAAAAACTCTCAACAGAACTATAATTTTCTTCTCAGTTACATAGAAATTTTTTTTGTTAGCGTGTTTTATTTATATTGATTATTCATTTACGATTTTCGTTGATAATTAATGCAGAATTGAATCGTGCACCTTTTATTTTGCGGAAGGTGAAAGTTATATCTTCAGAGCGACGACAGACCGGGATTGATATAACTTTGATGAAAATGGAGAAAAATTTACTTAAGTAGTGATTTCCGACGCGACAGATCAATGAAAATCTTTACCATAGAATTAAGCCCAATACATTTAACTCGCTAATCTTGATTGCCATTCTTGAAATTCAAAAAAAAATTCTCGTGGACCTTCCGTCTTAGAGTATGTAGTGAGTTTGGTAGGGCAATAAATACAGCACGTTTTCAAACATTAGAAGAAAGCGAAACGATTTTCATTGTGCCGAAAGCGGCTTTGTTCGCTAAGCAAGAAATTATGCGAATATTTTGCAGATTTACGATTTCTTAGATAAATAAGTTCGCTTCTTGTGCTCTATACGCATAAAGAGAGCACAGTGGTAGTCGATTTCAGCTATAATTGGCTATGGCTTCAGCTATAATTCGTAGAAAAAGTTCTGGGGAGACGGCCCTTCTGTACCGCTAGCCCTAGCAGCCTAATTACTGCGCGCTTCTGATTGGTTGGCGTTGCCGTGAGAGAGCTACGCTGTCGTTGGAGACGCAGGCGCTCTCAAATTGGCAGAGTTAGGTAAAAGTACCTTTTCAAAGAGAAGAATCGAAGAAGAACTTGGGTTCTGACAGAGGAATCAGATTCAGCACATGGGTGGCTTACATAGATTTACAGCTTACATGTGCAAATTTTGCGGTGATTTGGAGAACTGTAATGAGGAAATTACGAAATGAAGAGTAAAAAAACTCAATCTTTCCCAATTTTTGTTTTCTAAAACATCGGCACTATTACCGAAAATGTGCACTCGCTTCCTTTGAGACACCCCGAAATGTTCAAAAACTGTTAGATCATAAGAAAGACAAAGTGATTACCGCCGCTCTGGGGCAGGGTAATTAGCGCTAGGACGGAGCGGTTCAGAAGGGCATACACCCAAAGTTCTGCAATGTTATTTGTGAAAAAAAGATGTGTCCTCAAAAGGTAGTAACCGTATTTTGTAAAAATCGTATTGTATTAGGATGGAAAGGAAAGAATATATAGTATGGACCCGGCCAGCTTCCCATAGGTACCATCGCGTCGCATACGCAACGCGGGCCCGACTTGACGGCTTTTCATTTCACTTATGAACACGAAAGCACTTCTACTTGAAAAAGGAGTGAACTGAGAAGTGGAAACTTCTAAACAAAACTTGAGAAAAGCCAAAGCATTAAGAGGACGTTCATAACTTTTCCTAGCGCTCAAATTTTAGGCATCTCATTGACGCTAGTATAACACTACAAGTGATGGGTAGGGGGACCAGGAAAAGTCGAGGAACACTTTTGAAACGTTGTTCTTCTGTGGCCGCAAAAACTAGAAGGTTTGAGATAGAGAACAAAAGGTTAGAAGCAAAGCCCTAACGGCGCATCATCAAAAAAGCCTGGAAACATCTCTAATAAAAATAATCGGATATACAGGCTTATCCTGTAATAGCAGCCATTGAAGAGACATCCCCATATACTACATCCAAATCTTCACCGTCGAGAAAAAAGAGATTTTAGATTGAAAGCGCTCAAGACTGTCAAGTCTCTTGAAAACTCATAAACGGCAGTTGTCGTGAGATTTTACACCTGAAATAGAGAAATTAGAGAACAGAACAAAGTCACTTAATAGAGAAAAGCAAAAAAGTCCAATAGAGTTGAGACGAAAAGCGCACTAAAGGCATGCGCTGCGCGCGCGTCGCGGAGGTACCTATGGGAAGCTGGCCGGGGTTTACACTATAGTTTGTCATAGCAAAGCAACAAGACGATTAAAAAACACAAAATATGTGAGGGGTACCGTTCGATACAGCAAACAAAGCATAAGAGGACCTCTAAACAATAGCAAAAACCGTGATTTATCCGATTTCTGGAGCCATGACATGAGAGCAATTTATGATGCCAAAAATCGATTTTCGCCCAAAAAAATGCTACGAATCTCATGCTTGCTCCTGCCTGTAATAGACACATGTAACCGTTCATTAGTACACTTGCTGTATTTTTTTCATGTTTAGAAATCAAGAGAAAATTGAAAAACGGAAAGCGATAAACTCCGCCTTCTGTAGTCCTGAGCTCCTCCCAAGTATGCCGTTATATATTACAAACCTTTGGAACTTTAACCTTAGAATTTTGGGTTTGATATGCCTTAGTTCCTGACAATTGTCGGACAAAAACAGAAAAAAGGGACATTCTTCTCTTTCCAACCTAATGAAAGGGCTTCTTTTTCTAAGTTTATGGGGGATATTTATGAAAGACACAATAAAATGGTGTCCGTGCACTTCTATGGATAATGCGATAATGTTTCAAAAAAATCCTATTTCTAAGCTAGATGGAAAACTTACCGTTCGTGGGTAGTTAGAATGATATGAATAGTAAGGATCTGTTTGCAAGAATTCTGGCGAATACCAGATGCGTTAAGTAAACAGAGGAAACACTCACTAATTCCCAAGTCGACAGACGGAAAAAACCAAAGCACAGAATTCAACGTTCAGATCGGTATCGTCAAAGCTGTTGTTGTGCTGAAAAGCAGTTTTTAAAAATTAAATTGCTTATTTGAGGATATGTACATAGAAATTATGATGTTAGATTGTGTAATTGGCTATAATGGACTGGCTTAATATAAAAACTGAATATTGATGATGAAGAGTTTCTCACAATTTTGCTTGTTACAAAAAAACTTCATCCACAAAAATATCAAGCTTTTAGACGACTTGAAAGAAAAAAATTTTGAAACTGCTTCAAAAATATTCCCAACCATGGCTTCTAAAATCGACATGACAAAAGGCATCAAAACGAAGGAAGAAAGAATAAAAGTGTGCTCCAGTTTTCTGAACTGGATAATGTTCAAAACAATAAAAGCCGTACGTCAAAGTCAAGAAAAACGATTGATAGAGAACAGCCGAGCTTTTGCTTCCTTTTCTGGCTACAAAAAAGTTTTCAACAGACAAGGAAAGGAAGGTTGGTCGAAGTGGCCTTTGAGATGAGATGTACAACATCTTGTGGAGCTTGAAGCGCTGATTGCAAATCTACTGCTATCTGCGGGCTTCCGAGCGAGGAGTTATGAAGGTTTTTGTGAGCAAAAATCCAAATGCAAGGTAAGTACAAAATCAGTCGCAACCTTTTCTTAACGTTCAAATGAGGCAGCAGCGAGTTTAGTTGAAGAATATTTGTTGCACGTGTGGCAGTCAAGCCTCAGAGAAAATGTTACGACTAATTTTACACTAATTTTACATATAACTTTACAAACAAAAACCTTCATAACTCTTCGCCCAGAAGCCCACAGCAGATAGCGAAGGCAGATTTGGAATCGGCGTTCCAAGCTCTGCAAAACATTATACATTTCATTTCAAAAGACACTTCGACCAATCTTCCTTCCCTTGTGAGTACCCTGACAAATCACTTTTTTTTTTTCAAACCTACAGACTATAGCAATCAGCTAGTCCAAGCCACGCAAACTTTTGGTCCGTTCGGTCCCATCGTGAATAGGTCATCTGCTTAATGATGGCCTTACACGGAAAAAATATTCCAGATCGCTTTTCAAAACCTGCAGTCTGTGCAATTTGAAGTACTCTAATGTGCTTGTTACCGAATGCAGTAGGTATTATATAGCATTTTTATGTCGTCCTCAATTCATGATATTAACCCCTTCAATGAACATATCATTTTTTGAAATGGTATTGACCCCAACTTGCCTATAGTATGATCTTACAAAAAATTCTTTACGGTTGAAAAATTCCCTTTCGCAAGAACTTGCACTTGGCACCTTCTTAGGAAGAACATTTAAAATTGAGGTACGCGATATTAACTTAGCGATAAGAATTAGGTCGACATGAACTCCAACGTCTCAGGCTGTACATAAAAAATTCTTTTCCTCAATTTACAAACTTTTGATTTGCAAGCTTTACAACTTTTTGGCAACACGAGCTCTTCGTTCCAGTTCATGACAGCGTTATGGCATCCTGATTTGACTTGCCCTTTCTGAATGTTTCTCTCGAACAGCTTGTGCTGAATGCACACCCTTTAACAAAAAGGTTATATCTATGCATAAGGCTCTTATTAGCGGGTGTAGAGACTCTTCGAGAGTTGTGGGCCTCGTATTGCAATGTTATACTGTAAAAGATTAGCTAAAATTGGTGGTTCAGTGGTTTATTGGATTACTGGGTAGTGGGTGGTGATAGTGGGTGACCTCAAATGGTCAACTTGTGATCAAGAGTGGCGATGGTAACTCTGGGAAAGTTCTTCCATGAAAGTTCAGTATCCCTTCATCCATTTCTGCGCTTCCATAATGTTTCCAATTTTACATTTATTGAACAAAGAGATGCTGAAATTTCCATAACACTGGCACCTTTGATTGAAGGCACATCAACGATATTGTCCCAGTGGAAAAAATGTTGTGCCACCCATTTCGGAACGCTGTGCTGACAAGGGAGAGCCCCAACTAGAAATGACAGTGATAACCACATAATCTGAGGAAACGCTTATTTACTAATTTGCTTTCTGACAAGATTATGCTCGGTTGGAATGATGAACATCGTTGGTTCTGACTGATTGGTACAGGGCAAAACAATTAAGAGAAACACTTTCGAAGCATTCCAAAGTTTTCACGGATATAGAGCGGTTTGCCATTTTCTGGCAACGTTTCAGTGCAGTAGGTTAAATGTTGTTGCTAATAACAATGTGTTTCTTTTTGAAAGTTTTGCAGACGCCAAGATGTCATTTTTCAAGTTTTGTGTTGAAATCCTTGATTATACACCATTATTCTTTCTGTTGTTCTCGTTCGCGATTTCTACATTATTGTGCACAAACGAGCCTCCTGAAGTGATTCTATCAAATGAAAAAATTGAAAAGGTTCGTATTCTTTTTTATTAATGGTGCACAACTATGTAGACGCTCCAGAGCAATGAAGACCCTCCAGAAACTTCACCTTCACAAACAAATGTTAGGTGAGAAGGAAAGAGCAAGCTAACAAAAGAGGTTCGTTTAGCCGAAGTCTTTTCCAAATGGGTCCTAACCACTTCAAAGAGCATGCGGATTCCGAAACTTATCTCATTATATGCCAAGCGCCTCTGCATTTAGAGTCATGAATATTTCTTGGTGCGAAAAATGAAAGCATAATCTATGTAAAATCAGATATTACCGTCTTTACAGCGCTCAAATAGCGCAGTGTTAAGTATGAATGTTTTGGATAGAAGGTATTTTGAATGAAGTGGTCTGAAATTACTCAGATAATTTACCGGAACCAGAGCGAGCACAATTTGCAGCGGTTCCGCAACATTTTGTTTACTATTGCAAAAGTGGAAGCGTTGAACATGGGGACTTCCGCAGAATATTCGCGTTGACTGGATGAAAACAGGAACTTTCGTAGAGCTTTATACAGAGCGCTGCGGAACTTCCAAAAAATGTCGGCGGTTCCACAGCACTTTGACATATCAGTACTTCCGGTAGATTTTGAATGTGTTGTCTAATATGACGTTGCCTCGCCAACAACTAGAGGCATTATCGAACATGTCAGTCGTAGTGCAGAGGATAGTAGGTGAGTCTCACAGTCAATAGAGTAAGGCTCAAATCTCGCTTCGGTGTTCTCTTTTGCTATCGTACTTCGCATTCTTCGAAACTTCCGCAGCACCTCATTCGGGAAGTTCCGCAGCACGTTTACGGAACTTCCGCAGGTGAGCCGGCGGAACTCTCTCAAAAAGTTCCGGTCAGTTGTTTGAGTAACACTGGACCATTTGGGCAATTCTGACGGAATTTGTTCTAATCAAGCTTTTAGTTTTTCAACAGAGAAACGCTCATAGCTCAGTAACGTTTAATGCTCTTCAAAACCGTATAAGTTTTATGTGGAAAGGTCACTTCGACCAAACGGACCTCCCCCACAAGCTGATTTTAGAGCTGGTTAAATCCTTTTAAATTACTAGGTCAAGCGAAGCCAACGCCGAAGTTTGCAGTAACGTTCGTGCTCAAATCGAATCTAACGAGAATCAGTCGTTGGGTGGACCCTTGACTGATCGTGATAAAATTTTGGTGAGTATAAATTAACAAAACTTGGGTTTTGCTTCTCTGTATTTTCGACTTCGCAGCGCTTGCATTCCGATTCGAATTTACAGATGTTGCTGGACACAAACAATCTATGACGAACATGCAGCTGCTGATCTTTTCACAACATATCGTTCCCCAGATTAAGTTTTTTGCCTTCAAGTCTTGAATTCCACCACTGCGACAGTTGGGTCTATAAATACAAGCTACGCATTGCACAAGAAAGTTTCGTTTGATAAAGATATATTTTCTTGAGGAAGTCTCTAATCACCGAGCATCCAAGTGAAAATGTCCGCATGCCGATTCGCATAGAGGGGGTTGCGGACTTTTCCTGATTATAAGGGTAAACTTGTTATACCTCTACGTCAAAGTTTAGTTTTTCATACTCTCTCGCCATCAAAAACCGCCACGTTTTGAGCGGCTACGACTCCTCCTCTATACAAATCGCGGAGCCGATGATTGGAGTTGTCAAGTATTCTAACCACTCAAAGAGTAAGTGGAATATGAATCCTGCTAAAGAACGATTTTTCTCAGAATATTTCGGCACCGTCTAAGAATATTGATTTCTAGGGACCGCATTATGGTCGCTTTAAATCTTATCACAAAATGCTAATTATCACAAATGAATTGTAAATGACTACTCATGCTTTGAATTTCTCCATTTGAGATTGGCAACTTTGGTAGGAGCAACTTTTTTGCAGGAGAACAAGCGAAAATGAATCAGTTACAAGCCCTTAGAAGTATGACTGTAAATTTTCAGCTTACCAGAAGCACTAGTTTTTGAAAATACCGGATTTAGCTTTTTTCACTCGGGTTTTCAATGGTTAATTAGGTAATTTTCGAAAACTAGGGCTTCTAGAAAGCTGAAAATTTACCATTATACTTCTTATCGCGGATCGCGATGCAATTGAGCAAGATAGTGCATGAGAGTTGCAAACGATGACCCCTCAATACCAGTTGAGACGTTCACGGATCGCAATGCTTGTTTAATAAAAAGGCTAGTTGCGGAATGCCAAGGAATGAATCCACGATGCCAGATGCGACATTCTCTTCGACAAAAAGACCTCGGTCTACAGATAAAAACGACTGCAGCTGCAGAAGGGATGATGGAGCCAGCAAGCGAACGTCTATATATACTTAGTCATTGTTACTCATGCATTTTCCACCACTTATACTTATTGCTTATGTTGCCTTTCTATTCACTCATTCCTTGTACGTAAAAAGCCCATTGAAAAACACTCCTATCATATGTTTTCTAATCCCCTCTTGTACATTTCTTGCAAGTAATCCAAATTCACATGATATCCAAAATATCATTTTGGTCTGACATATCGTCATAGTTCCAACTATTTGTTAGGATATCCTCACTTTCTCATGTTGATTTGCTTCGTCGTTTATGTGTGTGTATACTTCAAGCAGAACGAGGGTTTAATTACCCAAGTTTGAGGTAATCGGCAATAAACGTGTGTCGTTCGTGTGGTGGTGGTTGGTGTGGTTCAATTGGCAAGGTTGTGGCAACCTTTTTATGGTGCATCGGTTATACGGATCTTGGCCGCAGGAAGTCAGTGAGTTATCGCATCGATTGCTTGACTGCTTGACTGGAGATTGTCTTGCAATATTCTACGTCGGTAGAACTCATCAGATTATCACGGATTTCAAAGCACAGAGAAATGGCGGGACCTACATTGTTGAAGGTAGCAAAAGCCCTTCTGACAAGATACTGTAACAACCTACAGCGCCTCACGGAGGAGAGTGAGAAGGCGCTGAAAACGGAGGAACTCAAAGTCTGGAACATGCAACAATCGCAAGAGGTTCAAAGAAAGGTAATGGAGTTAGAGGCAAATATCAATCTTGTATCGCAAAGTCTGGAAAAATTTGCCAACGTTGTTGACACCGTGATGGACTCAGTTACAGAAGAACAGGAACAACAAGTACAGGAATACATTGACAAGGCGCAAACAACCATTGATCAAGCCCAAAAATTAACGATACGGCTGGAGTCTGCAAGGATAAGCGCGCGTGATCACGCAGGAGACCCCACGCGCCCGACAAGTTCGTCTATGAGGGGACATGGAGAAGCACCCACGTCTCAGTTACCTCCTATTCCAGTGCCAACGTTTACGGGAGAGCTATGGGACTTCGAAAATTTTTGGAGACTATTCGAAGCAAACGTCGATCACCAACCACTCACCAAGCTACAAAAGTTCAACTACCTGATAAACGCTCTAAGGGGTGAAGCACGAGAACTAATAAATCGCTTTACGGTCACGGAGGACAATTATGAGGAAGCAATCGCGATGTTACGCCGAAAATATGGAGATAAATCTCGCCTTGTTGCGAAGCTCCAACAGCGTCTGGAAGAAACATATGCAGCTAATACTAGTACGACAGCACAACGACGTCTGTTAGAAACAATCATTCCACTGATTTCGCAGTTAGAAGCTCACAAAGTTTATCTGGATGGATCCTTTGCCGCACAGAAGCTGCTATCAAAATTCAGTGCTTCGATTCAGCGCAAGATCCTACAGCAGTACATTACTCCAGAGATGCAAGAAGAAAATTGGCACATAAAAGATATCATCACGGCGTTGGACGACTGCATATCAACGGAAGAGCGAATCAGTGAGATGATGACATACACGACAAACGCAACGAACACTTATACAAGAAGGACAAGAACGATACCTTATAGAGAGGTAGACATCTCAGCATCATGTTTGTTCTGTAATGATACAACTCACAGAATGGCGGCATGTGACAAACTCACTCTTGCACAAAGGCGCAAATTCTTCCAAGAGTCTAACAGATGTCTGAACTGCGCAAGTCAAGGGCACTTTGTGAAAGATTGTAGGAGTCCAGGATGCAGAGCATGCGTGGGTCAAAGACATCATCACTCTTTGTGTCCAAAAAGGAATGACAATGAAGGTCGACCACAAAAACCGCAAACTCAAACATTTGGGACAACTTGGAACTTTCAAAGGTCACCTCAACAAGATATCCTGCCATATTCGAAACCAACGGCTCGAACACATCTTCTCAGCGCAGAAGACCCCTCAGGAGAACCACTGACAGGACAAGAGACAAACAACGAAACTGCAACAGTTCTTCACGCAACACTATGCACAGAAAAAAGTCCAAATAATATGACGCAGACGAAACCACGGCCTAGGCAGCGAGAGAAGCCAGAAGACATGAAAACAACGACATCCGCAATCGATAGAGCAACATTATCAGGGGAGATGCCGTTATCAGGTTCAGATGCCGACTTGAACACACACCCACCAGTCAAAGTGATTTTCGCAAAAGCACCCTCAAAGCCTGCTAATGTGCACTTAAACAGTGATCTCTTCCCTAGCGAACTCCATACTATTGATATCAATCCTAATGCGAAAACTTCTGCGATACAAAAACCATTTCTAACAAAAGCAGCTGTAACTTCAAGCATTCATTTGGATGACGAAGAAGGTACGATACACAAAGTGTGGAAATGCTTTCTGAAATTCAAGAAAATCCTCGAACGGCAGCAACAGGAGATGCGAGACTTGATGCAAAGTATGTGCCACCACGCGAGAACCCTTATAGCACAGAACCAGCAAAATGGACGTGATACAACCCGACGAGAGATTCAGAAGAAGCTCAAAAACGTACAGAACGGGACCTTTCGCTCAAAACAGCACTCTTTGCAGTCAACTATGAAGAAGGAAGCAGAAAAGTGGAGGAAGAATTCGAAGAAGCAAAGCAGGCATTTCAAGCAGGTTTTTGCAGGATTAGAAGGAAAGTCAAACCCGGTGTCACTTGCTCAGAAGAAAAGCAGTAGTGAAGAGAGACGAAGAGGTATCCATTTAGCACTTGCAGTACCAAAGGAAAAAGAAGAAAATAAGCGAAGTCTCACAGTGTATACGAGAAAGCACACCAACAAAGACAACCTTCTTTATCAAAGAAGGTACAAATTGGTCGCAGTGCACAAGGGACAGATGACGAAGATCGAAAAGAACTCAAATTGCCTCTTTACTGAACCTTCCGGCATGCTTCAACAACGAATAACTCAGGAAACAGCATGGTCTACGGAGAGATCGCTCGGCAAAAATTCATCTTGGAAGTTTTGCGGTACAAGACACTAACGATTATTTTTGCAGGAAGTGCTCTGCTTGTGCTAATCATGTATTTGAGCATTCAAAGCCTAGAATTAACAGTTCCTTGGACCGTCATATAATTGCCAGGATAAGTTGCCTACCGATGCATATAATGGTGAAAATAGGAAGATGCCTACAAGGAACGCTTCAGCGCAGTTCGTGCCCCCACCAAAAAACAGTTCAAGGAATACGCTCTAGATGATTCTCCCGATGAACAAGTTCCAGGTAGTGGCGAACTTGCGTGGCCGGGAGTATCGCGGATCGCGATGCAATTGAGCAAGATAGTGCATGAGAGTTGCAAACGATGACCCCTCAATACCAGTTGAGACGTTCACGGATCGCAATGCTTGTTTAATAAAAAGGCTAGTTGCGGAATGCCAAGGAATGAATCCACGATGCCAGATGCGACATTCTCTTCGACAAAAAGACCTCGGTCTACAGATAAAAACGACTGCAGCTGCAGAAGGGATGATGGAGCCAGCAAGCGAACGTCTATATATACTTAGTCATTGTTACTCATGCATTTTCCACCACTTATACTTATTGCTTATGTTGCCTTTCTATTCACTCATTCCTTGTACGTAAAAAGCCCATTGAAAAACACTCCTATCATATGTTTTCTAATCCCCTCTTGTACATTTCTTGCAAGTAATCCAAATTCACATGATATCCAAAATATCATTTTGGTCTGACATATCGTCATAGTTCCAACTATTTGTTAGGATATCCTCACTTTCTCATGTTGATTTGCTTCGTCGTTTATGTGTGTGTATACTTCAAGCAGAACGAGGGTTTAATTACCCAAGTTTGAGGTAATCGGCAATAAACGTGTGTCGTTCGTGTGGTGGTGGTTGGTGTGGTTCAATTGGCAAGGTTGTGGCAACCTTTTTACTTCTAACGACTTGTAGTATGCAGCTACATAAATAGAAACAGCATAGCTTCGTTTTTGTAAAAACAAGAAAATTTTCGTCTTCTTGATTTCCAGATGAGGAAAAAATACAGCAACGGTATAAGTGATTGTCTGATATAGTGTGCAATTTTTATGAGCAAGCTGGAGATTTGTAGAATTTTTTTGAGCAGAGATATGAATTTTTCACGTTTTTTGACCCTTCAGTACGACCTCAGATTTTGGGCGCAAACTTATAGTGGGTCGAAGTTGGTGCCAACATTTGCATAGTGTCTTGTAGAGCTTGCATCGCTCTATCGAATGGTATCACGGAGCCTTGCCAAGAGTGTGAGGTGCATGACTTATCGCCATAAGAATTTGGAGTGTAACAAGACTTATGTAACAACCTAATAATAATAATAATAGTAATAAAAATAAAAATAAAATAATAATAATAATAATAATAATAATAATAATAATAATAATAATAATAATAATAATAATAATAATAATAATAATAATAATAATAATAATAATAATAATAATAATAATAATAATAATAATAATAATAATAATAATAATAATAATAATAAATAATAATAATAATAATAATAATAATAATAATAATAATAATAATAGTAATAATAATAATAATAATAATAATAATAATAATAATAATAATAATAATCATAACTTATAATAACGGGCTAAGGGTGTTTACATGTTTGTGTGTGTGTGTGTGTGTGTGTGTGTGTGTGTGTGTGTGTGTGTGTGTGTGTGTGTGTGTGTGTGTGTGTGTGTGTGTGTGTGTGTGTGTGTGTGTGTGTGTGTGTGTGTGTGTGTGTGTGTGTGTGTGTGTGTGTGTGTGTGTGTGTGTGTGTGTGTGTGTGTGTGTGTGTGTGTGTGTGTGTGTGTGTGTGTGTGAGTGTGTCTGTTACGAAATTCGTAGAGCAGGTTCCAGCCAACCTTTTTAGCCCAAATTTTGCATGGAGCATGCTACCAGCTCAAAAGCCCAATGCACAAAAGCACGAGCGGATCCGATGAATAGATCCTTCAAAAATTGCCCGCCAAGCGGATCCACATGGCTCTTGGCCCGTGGAATTGGGCCTGTATTACAATCTCTTGCGAATTTTGGATTTATGCCACATGCACATCCGTACGCTGAGCGTTTCAATGCAAAAATTCTCAAAAAAATTCATTCTGACGTGGAGGCAGCGCCAAAATGTGAATTTTGAGTAGATCCTAGATTTTTGAACGTTCTACTGAAGGAGCTGAGGAGATTTTTTGCTCAGAAATGCAGTACGGAATCGTCGTTGTCATCGTGGCAATCGTTACATTATTAGCAAACCAGGAACTATTTCAAAAACGTATTTAGTCTTGAGCTGCAAATTTTTTTTTGCCCAACATCACCGACTTCTTATGTTAGGGCATTCGAAATGTGTAGTTCGTAGTAATTCATTTGTGATGCGCGGCATTACACGGTGAGTTTCATTTTCAAAGAAAGTGAAGCAAGATGCATTGCGTGACACAAGTGCATGTGGTGTATTTAACTGAAGCAACGTAATCGTAGCTTTGCTTCTCTCTTCCTCTCAGCAAGTCACCTCAGTGATTGCAGCGAACGAGATGTTGCGAGCACGTGTACGTGCTGCGTCAATCCACGAGCACTTACATTCTGCTAAGTTTTATTTTCCATAAAGAAAGTAAGTGAGAGAAGTCATGTCAGAAGGCTAGATCAAGCAAGTCTAAATAGTAGCAGTCGAATGGCGGTAAAGATTTGTTTGAAAGCCTTTGCAAACATAGTATTTTGCCTGATACAGAAGATTTCACGTCGTATGGGACAAAAGGAGTGATGAGCTTTGATAAATATATGCTCGAAAGTTGATAGATTTCTACACTTACGAACACCATCTGCTGTTTTTGCATTAACATCAACTGTAGCAAGTTTTCAAGCAATAAGTGCATATGACAAAGACGCTTATAAGGAGTACATGAACCCATTACATAGTTCCGAGAACACGGCTGCCAATTGAAGCGAACCAAAAGTCAACATTGAAACCAAAGTCTACTGTGGCAGTGGTTTCAACGCAATCGAATTATTCGAGGCGTAGGTCCTCATGATTTTTTGTTATTAGATCAAAATTATTATTGGCTCCCAAGTTGGGCGATTGGGCGAGATTATAAGGCGCAGTGATCAAGTGGAATTGGTACGCTCTCAGATCAGACAGCAGCTAGCCACTAACCGTCTTGCCTCAACCAGTGAAAAATTCATACCATTTCTCATTGTTGTCCGCACCGCTTTTTGTTTAAGATCTAATGAACTGTCATGACTTATAATAAGCGGCTAAGGAAGTTTACGTCTTTTTGTCTGTATGTGTGTTGTGTGTGTCTGTCCGTCACGAAATTCGTAGAGCGTGTTCCAGCCAACTCCTGAGTCCAAATTTTTAGCGCACGCTACCAGCACGAGAGCTCATTATACAAAAGCATGAGCGGATCCGTTGAGTGGATCCTTTGAAAATCGCGCGTCAAACGGATCCACTCACTTTCTCTGGCCAGCAAATTTAGGTCCGTAGTACTACTTTTTGCAGAGTTATGGATATATTCGGCAAGTTAATGTGCAAGTCATGGACGCAAAAGTGATGAAAAGTCTACTAATTTACGAAAACAGCGCCAAAAAGCATTGGCTGTGTAACGATCAATTTTCCAACTGATCATTTGAAAAAATTTTTGCACAGAGATGTAGCCCACGATGTTTGTTGTTCTTATGGCGACTATGAAGCCGTAAAAATTCCAGAAACCTATTCAAATTGGCATCTGTTCTTCTGGGAAAGATTTCATCCACTCGAAAATACCGATCTCACACGAAAACCTTTAGAAATGAGTAGTTGTTTACGAATCATTCGTAATAGCCTACGCAGCGCGGTGAGTTTCAATGTAATTATTATGCGGGAATGAGTAAGGCATAGATAAAGTAGGGCCAGTGCGAGCCTCTGCGAAGCAGAGGTGACGCACTGGTAATAATAATAATAATAATAATAATAATAATAATAATAATAATAATAATAATAATAATAATAATAATAATAATAATAATAATAATAATAATAATAATAATAATAATAATAATAATAATAATAATAATAATAATAATAATAATAATAATAATAATAATAATAATAATAATAATAATAATAATAATAATAATAATAATAATAATAATAATAATAATAATAATAATAATAATAATAATAATAATAATAATAATAATAATAATAATAATAATAATAATAATAATAATAATAATAATAATAATAATAATAATAATAATAATAATAATAATAATAATAATAATAATAATAATAATAATAATAATAATAATAATAATAATAATAATAATAATAATAATAATAATAATAATAATAATAATAATAATAATAATAATAATAATAATAATAATAATAATAATAATAATAATAATAATAATAATAATAATAATAATAATAATAATAATAATAATAATAATAATAATAATAATAATAATAATAATAATAATAATAATAATAATAATAATAATAATAATAATAATAATAATAATAATAATAATAATAATAATAATAATAATAATAATAATAATAATAATAATAATAATAATAATAATAATAATAATAATAATAATAATAATAATAATAATAATAATAATAATCAATTTCTCGGTTATATGAATAAAACCTTGGCAAATTGACAATTCAAGCGATCTTTTTTAACGCCATTTTCGCGAAAAATAGATTTCGACTACTCGAGCTGAGATCATTGCTTTGCGGATTTGCTTTTCAATCGAAGTCCTTGCAAAATGCTTGAATACCGCATTAGTTGCGCCAAATCCGTCTGAACCCGTTTAACACCCGATTTTTGACAAGTCCGCGTATCGGATTGGCTCGTTCTTGAGCATGGTGGACACATGCTGAAACCGTATGTTGTGCAAAATTTTGGCTCGAGACGGTGTCTGCAACTCGCTCTATAAACTCCATGACAGACAGACAAACAGACAGACGCTGGGCGCTTTATTAAAAGTCATGATGAGTGTTGAGAGTGTCGATAAGAGCCAACTTTGAGGACAAAAAGGTCTAGAAAACACTTATACTCTCCAGAATATGGACTGTGACAGGCAGCCAATTAATAAATTACAAGAAGCACAAAAGGATTTTAGAAACTTCTGAAATGATTTATTCATTCGGCTACGATATTGGTGATAAGCGAACGACGGTCTCGCCAATGAATTCTCCAGTAGCTGTGCCTGAGGCGAAACTAGCTGCCGGATCAGTTTGCCCTGAAGCCATTGCTGCATACTGAACTGTCATCTTCTCTTCAGCACATTTTGTATTCTGGAGCTATAGATACGATAACGAGGTTTAAACGCGAAAGACGTACAGCTCTCATTAATGTGATAGTAGCTTTTCCCAATTCTGGGATTGTTCCATAGGTTTCTGCTGCAGAATAATTTGAACCGGTAGGAAAAACCAGCTAAACATAAGCCAGATTATTAGCTACTATTCTAAAATCCTAAGCAAACCTTGAATGCTATCTTCCTGTCGCTATTGTTCTTGAGTTCTCTTTTTGATCCGCCAGAACCCACAAAAAGAGGATTTTGCGCCGGTACGACCATCATTGGTATTACCATAGACATTGTTAATAAATGAAACTACCGTTTGCTTGGCCAATTTCGTATTCATTGTGAAACTGTGTACCCCGTTTGTTTTCCAGACATTCGAGTAAGCCTCATAGCGTGAGGGTCGGCTGCAGCGGCAGAATAGAAAGGAAGAATTCTAATTAGTGCCTACTCTCATGCCTGATCGCGAGCTACACTATGAGGAAGCTTTCTCAGACTATACTTATGAACAATATTTCTCTTTTTTCTAATTTAAGCATTTTGTCTATATTTCACATCTTTGCACGGTACCTGAGTTCGACGTAGCAGGCTCTCCGAAGCTCCGCGGAACTCTAATAATATTCGCGCATTCTCAAATATGTTCTTGATACAAGTAACTCAAAATCGGATAACCAACTCCATTATCCAACTTTTGACAATCAAAAAAGTTATAACAGCCAACAATTCACAGAAATTCTTGGTCCAGCCTTTCACTTCGCATCAAATTACCTGCACAGAGTTGTAGCAAAGCCACGGCAGAGCTCGTAGGGAAAAGAATCGGATTTAGTCAGTTATGTTTGCGCATGTTCAACAGAACTTTTTGAGATTCTGAGAAGGCCACAAGAAGACACAAGAAATGTGAGAAAAGAAATCTTCACCTTCATATTTTGCTATGTAGCTTCGTTTTTCCAAATTTTTCTCTACTCAAACCGTTGGGTTCTTGTCCTATACATTACTGATTGTATTTATCAACACCTATCCTGACTTATAATAAGCGGCCTATTCTGTCGCTGTGTAGAGTTTTTCCGTTACGAAAGTATACTGAGAATGATTTACACCACGGGACAAAAGAGGTTCATTTTTATTCGGGTTACTTACAACTAGAGGTCAATCAACTGAGGAATGATAAACCTTTAAACAACGCTTTCCAAAATGGCCAGCGCGAACTTCCGCGAAGCAGAAATGTGCGCTGATTTTGATGATTTTGATCGGAAAACTCGTATTCCTGATGTGCGAACCATAGCACGCTCACGTTTGATCCCGTAAGACTTATCCTTCAATCCCATTTGCTTCGCTATGTTCTTCTTATAACTTGCCAAAACTCTAGTCGAGACAACCATCGGCGTTAGCACTATCTTCATGATGTCCCGCTTGAATATCCCACTTTATTTTAGAACAAACTCCACTCTCTTGTCGATTCTGTCTACTCAGGGATTCGCGCCGTGCGAGCGGTCCTCCTTTAAAGGCTAGCGTACAAGCGGCCGGCCTAAGTCTAAAGCTTCCGTGCGTGCGGCACACAGCTGAAGCTCCGTCCTAGCGGCGGGCAATGTTACCGCGCAAACGGCATGCAATACAGTTGCTCTAGCGAGCGGCCGGCAATGCGTCCGTCTTACGGTCGGCAGTACATGTTGCCGTGCAAGCGCCCGACAATGACCTCTATTTTCTGCTCACTATTTTCACACATTATGAGCGTAAACGGTACCTGTGTGAGATACGACGCAGTGTTTAGGCTGGCTAAGTACTGAGACATCGTGTTATCAACATTTTTTTTCACCAGCAAGGCTGGATGGACCTGTGTGAGGCTAAAGTTATCAAGAGGGATGGAGTGGCCCCATGAAAAGTTTGATCATTGCGCAAACAACGATCCATGTTCCCAAAATGTGAAAAGGATTAATCTGTCCAAGAAAAATGGTCAAGATATCCCATATACATTTACTTCAACAGCAAGCGAACGGCCGGCCTTCCCCGCGCAAGCGGCGAACATTAGAGACCGTGCGGGCGCCCCACGTTAACCGTTCCAACGGCCCTTGACGACCGTACAACCGCACACACCGACGAGCGATTGTAAGGTCGTCGCTGGCCGCCCGCACGGCGCGAGTCCCTGAGTAGTTCAGTCAGAGCTTTTATGTCTTAGAGTTGATTTTGATAAAAAAGATCTTGTTTCTTGAGACTGTCCTCAACTTAAAACTGACACTCCATGGTGTCGTACATCTACCAGTGTGAAGGGATCTGGAAACCACTGCGACAAATCTCCGTTATGAAGATGAATTACACTATTCTTTTTTGTAATAATCTTTTTGTAATGATCATTACCCACACCCAGGGCCCGGCACGAGTCGGTTTCTAGGGTTTCTGAAAACGAAGTCTCCCCTGATTTTCGGAAGTTTTACGAAGTCCCCTTTGACCTATCTGCTTAGGAGAAGATGAAAACTAGAAAGATTTATAGTCTGAAAAGACGAAAGATAAGAGTGAAAATCCAAATTGAAGTTGAATACTACGCACGCACAAGACTTTGGCATTAGAGCGCGATATTTAACAAAGCGAGAAGAAACGAAGGCAAAAACAAAGAAAAGGCAATGATATGAAAATGTCTTCATGCTCATGGATAGATTTTTGACCGAGGAATCCGTCCATGCTAAAAAGATCCGAAACTTATGTGAAGTGATGCAAATATATGCTCCAGACGATCTCAGATCGTCTGGTGGCCATCTAAAGACGATCTAATTTTGGAAAAGGTATTACTTCACATAAGTTCTCAAATCTTTTCACATAATACCTTTCGCAAATAATTTTCTATACATGCAATTCAATTTCGTCATATGCTTCTGTGTGCGCTGTAAACAAGCAATTTGTTTATTTAAGCCTTGCTTTCAAATCGCGCGCAGCATGTCAATCGTGTGATAACCTGTCCGAAAAGCTTGTGTTCGATTAAATAGCTTATTCTTGGTGCTCGGTTCCGACTCGTCAAAAACGATATCCCCTTTGCTGTGCCTTTGCTCAAAATTAAGTACAATATCTAAGACAGTTAGCGTTACTATTTGTACAACTTCATGTATTTTCAAGCATCTGATGGGAACTTGGGGAGCAAATTTTGCTGCAAGTTTGGCGAAGTAAAAACTGGATTCAAAACTAGTGTCATGACAGCTTATGATCCAAGCTAATTCAGTTAAAAAGAACTTTGTTCACTGAATATGAGCGAGGGGTTCAGAGTTTAATATGTCTGTAACTCATAGGACTGACAATTTACGAACGTTACATGGAGTTTCCAAAAAAGACAGTGCAAACCGTTGCATAATCAGCGCAGACGGGTGTCTCGCGAGCTTTTTGCAAGTGCAGACAATGTGATCCTTTCAATCTTTCTAGGCTAATGCGAGCTTCTGGCATTGTGAGCTTTATTCTCCAGTGTGGTAGCATGGTTACCAAAACTTCACTTCTGCTTCGCAATGACTCGAGCTAGTTATTAAAAGGGTGTTGAATTTGCATGTGCGCTCAATAACTCTTGAACATCTTTCATGGTAGTATAATAAACAAGTAGAAAATGAAATTCTTTGTTATGACACTCTCACATGCTTCCTGAAAATCGGTTAACTCTTTGAGACTACAATAATAAGAGCTCTCCATCAGTACCATTGCGTCGCCTGTGCTTGCAGAAGCTCGCGCTAAAGCATTCGTATACTTTCTTGTGCGCACTGGTGAAATCATCGTCTTGAAATGACAGCGTAATGTTGAAAATTACCGCAATTACTGATATTCATTCCAAAAGTTTTCCAGTAAGATCTGTAAATTTGAATTATAACTCTTAACTTCCAAGCAGAAAACAATGTAATCAACTTAGTCGA